>OW679194.1:218069395-218324615 GCA_940337035.1 Agriotes lineatus | reverse complement strand
ATAAAAACTTAATCTTTTAAATTTCACTACGTTGTGTCACTTCTGCCCTTCTTGTCATCTTCTGTTAACAATAGTTTATATTGAAATGCATAGGATCTGAGTAATTTTGAAAGATAATTATAAACTTTTGAGATAAGCCTGTCACATCACCAGGAACGCAAGGTCTAATTTAAAAATGGTGACGCTGATGTGTGTGCGCCAATAATTCTTATTCCAAGATGACAGAGCAAAACCATATGGCACAAATGCTTGCACAGGGTGATACTACGTTCAATGACGTATCTATAGCGCAGACACTCATGTTTAATTAATGGAGAATAGAAGTGCAATAGAAACATTAAACATTTTTTTTGCGAAAAAGTGATTATGCAGTGGCTCAGTACAATACTTTAATTTGACTAAAGACAAAACATAAATAATTAAAGAAAACAACAAAAATAGTAGTGGTGATAATAAAAATGTACTAACTTACTAAACAGTTACGTCTGACAAAATATAATAGATCAGTAAACGACAGAATGTAATTTTGCTATTAGCTGGATGTTAACTTGTCACTATGGGTAGTGACAGAAGTCCACTATTCTAAATTTCATGACTTACTTTTTCATTAATAGAATTGCTTCCTTATTGGGAATTTGAATCTTTACAGTCGATTTCTGGTTAAACCATTAGAGATATCAATGTACTTCACACAAGAATATTTCTTTTTATATTTCATTAACAGATAATAGAGGGTATAGCCTTATATGGGACTGAATTATGGGTAACCAACAAAAAAGACGAAAGTCGAATCAACGTTCTGGAGATGAAGTACTGGAGAAGATGCTGCGGTCTTACCATACTCGACAGAGTCCGAAACACAAAGGTTAGAGAGAGAATGGACATAGACATTACTATTACCGACACAATTGAGACAAGTAGGCTAAAATGGTGTGGACATTTCAGATGGATGGCGGAAGATCGTTTACCAAGACAAGTACCACGGAAAAAGACTGGGCAAGACAAAGCTGGAAAAGACGAGTACCAGATGGAGCCATAAAGACCAGAAGTTCCTGAGAATATGACTGGCAGGGCAAGCAATTATGACGATTAAGATAAAGCGGTTATAAACTGTACTAAACTCGGCAAATTATAATAATTAACAAATATTAAAAATTAAATAATATTTTAAAGATTTTTAGAAAGACGGAAACGGTAATTGAAGAAATCAATTTTACTATCTAAATGTGTTTCTCAGCAAACTAACACACTTGGCAAATATCAGCTTTAATGAGTGAGCGTTATGGAGGATAAACCACAAATAAGGAATACAAAATTGAACTTAAAGGAGCTTTTGCTTCCTTAATAATTTTCAAAATGTCGATACAGGAACATGTACCGTTTTATATATTTTATATATTTTTTTTAGCTCCTACAACAAAGTACAGCAATAATAATTATTTTGAAAATCAAGATTTTTTATGAAATATCAGTATTCGTGTCTTGTGATTCAGAAAAAGCGATATTCGAAGTTATGTCTATCTGTGAGTCTGTCAGTGTGTGAGTCTGTGAGTTTGGCAGTCTATGAGTTCATGAGTCGATCTATGCGCAGACGGTTTAATCAACCGGCGTCAAAATTTATATATACCTACGTGTTCAGTACAAATATAGAGATCCCAGTGGTTTTTGGTTAAAATCGGGTAACTGGAAGTGGTACTTTGGTCTTATGTTTTCCCAGCAAATTAAATAATTTTTTGGTAAAAATTTAATTTCATACAACATCATGTGCAATTATCTATCACTTCTGTTTAACAGTTTTTGCCAAATATTTTTTGTTAGTAGAATTTTTGAAAATATCCCAAATTTCAATCTTTACAAGCAGTAAAAGAAAGTCGTGTGGTAACCACGCCTCATTTTTTGTATTATCATCTCTTCCTAAATATTTTGCATCAAATAACCAACTGCATTTAAATTAAAAAAACAAATACTATTAGATATACTGTTTTCAAACAGACGCAAAATATAGTAAGTGCATTTTACAAATCTATTACTCAACTAGTACCTATGGCTGACAATAATCTCATAGTATGGACTCCCTGAAACTAGGCAACGTTCATACTTAAATTGTTGTTGTATTACAAGTTGTTATGGTGATACGAGGGATGTACAGTATTTATTGTCCGTAGCATAGAATACAACATTATTTTTCAACATAATCCCGTTGAACGTGAAGACACTTACGCCCGTATTCATAGTCGTTCGCCAGGCGTTCGCTGGCGAACCACTATGAATACGGGTGTAAATATTCCACCTGCATTCCTTCAAGCATATACAGCTTTCTTGAAAAACTCGGAGTCTTGATCACAAAATTAGTTCTGCATTGCTACCATAACAGCGTCATCGCTCTCAAATTTTGTTCCTGGAAGACTGTCTTTTAGCTTTCGAAATAATTAGAAACCTTTGGGAGCTAAGTCAGGGGAATAGGGTGGACGCTCCATAACTTCAAACCCAGCGTCATGAATTGCATTTATAGAATTAGGCTCTTATGAACTGGGGCGTTGTCTTGATTAAAGAGAATTCCGTGTGACAGTTTTCATCTTCTTTTTACTTCCTTTTACAATAAAAACTCCAAAATTCGAAATTAAGTTTTCAACAGATCTGCACGTTTTAGAATCCCTAAAACCAAAAATATGTTTTGCTCATTGGTTTGTCTGTCTGTGTGTGTGTGAACAGAATAGATATCAAAAAGAAATTAAACTACAAATATCTGTGAACCCATTACGGTCAAATTTATCTGCGTAAAAGGATTGAACTGCAGTCGTTCCGATTTGCAGTTTTGCGGACCTTCAAATTTTGAAGCGGTTATTTACTGTTTATTTATGTATGAATTTATTTTAATGTATATTCATTTTGAATTGATTTCATTTGTATGATGTCATTTATTAAAAATGTATATTATTTACTTTCTTATAAATTATGTATAATTGTTTAAAAATTTGCCATTTAAATGTTCGTTCACTTTTAGGTAGCTTCTCTGATTTCAAAATCACGTTTTGTCTACTCATTATGATGTGGTGGGTGTCACGGAAACGTGGTTATCGCAGAACATCGCTGATAATTTAGTTAAGATCCTGGGTTTTTATTAATAAGGAATGATACAATGACGAACACTTGGGTGGAGGAATAGGTATGTATATTAGAAAGGGCTTGGAGTTCACTGTTTCACACGTTGATAACAATAGCATCGCTATCGAACAACTATGGATAAAAGTTAAAACAAAAAAAGCTAGTTTAATTATTGGTACCATATACAGACGACAGGAGTGTAATTGTGTTGAATTTCTGAGTGCGTTTGAAAATTCGTTTACTGCTTTATTGCCTACTGCAGACGAACTACTCTGTATCGGTGATTTTAATGTAGATTTGCTTAAATTCAGTTATGTTCACTGCATTCAGTTTAATTCTATGCTTGAAGCATTTGGATTTAAGCAGATTGTTTCAGAACCAACACGAATTACAAGCAACAGTTCTACTTTAATAGACCTTATTATTGTGCATAATGACAAGAGTATTTCGAATGCAGGGGCAATTGATATGCACCGCATTTCAGATCATCGCCTTGTATACTACGACTATCTTTGGCCGCTGAAAGTAGCACTCCTTTTCTGTATACTTATCGCGACTTTTCCAATTTTAGTTACATGCATTTTTGTAATGATCTAAAATCTCTAGATTGGAATAACATCTATGAAATTTCTGAAATTAATAAGTTACAGTTTCTTAATGAGAACATTTTCAGCTATTTAATAAACATACCTTTTAAAAACGGTGAAAATTACAAAACCCCTAAAGTTGGTTGACAGATAATCTTAAATTTATGATATCTCTTCGTGACAAAGCACTAAAAAAATCAAACGCACAAAGAACCGCGTGCACTGGGAGTATTATAAAATATTGCGAAATTATACTACGTATGCAGTAAGACGAGAAAAAAAGCATACCTTGAACATCATATTCGCAATAAGGGTTCTAGAACTATATGGAAGGAACTAAATAATATTGGAATATACATCTACAAGATGTCAATTTAATTAATTCTATCTTTGTTGACATAAGTAACAATTCTGGTGATTGTAATTTAAACTTATTAAATTATTATATGAATAATCTTATGAAAAATGTTAACGTTAAATGGATACTGGGTGTGATGGTATTAGTATTGGTATGATAGAAATGTGTTGTTCTTTTCTCTTGCCATTATTACCTATATAATTAATTTCTGTTTAATAAATAACGTTTGTCCAGATACATGGAAATGTGCCAACGTCATTCCGCTTCAAAAATTAGTCAACCTAAGGATTTTAAAGACCTCCGCCCTATCAGCATCTTGCCGGTATTTTCGAAGATTTTTGAGAAAATTTTAGTTCAACAAATTAACCACATCTTAATCCACATGACATTTTACCACATACTCAATCTAGTTTTAGGGCTGGTTACAGTTGCACAACTACGCTTTTAAATACTGCTGATGATATTCTATCTGCTATCGATGCAATAAGTTATCGGTAGTTGTGCTTCTGGACTACTCTAAGTAATTTGATACGATTAACCACACTACTTTGATTGCTCTATTACATTTTATTGGTTTTAACAATAATGCTACTTTTCTTATTAAAAATTATTTAAGTAACAGATCTCAGAAAGTTATTTTAAATAAAAAATACTCTACTCCATGTGTTGTACTTGCTGGTGTTCCACAAGGCTCAGTTTTTGGTCCTCTTTTGTATTCAATATATTCATGTTGTTTGTTTAAGACTCTGAGATATTGCAAATATAATATATATGCAGATGATACACAATTATTGTATAGTTTTTTTCCCGAACGATGTAGATGCAGCTATTCGGTTAGTCTGTTCAGATACAGATACTTTAATCAATTTCGGAAGCACATAATTTAAAAATTAATGCAAATAAAACTGTAGTTTTACTTTTTGGTAAAAACAAAATAAGGGAAACATATGAAGACAGAATTTCCATTAAAGTTAAAGATGTTAATATCAAAATTTCCAAATGATCTAAGAATCTCGGATTATTTATTGATTCAAAATTATCATTTAGAGATCACATCGCAAGTACTATTAAAAAAGCATTTTCTAACTTGAAACTGATATACAGCTACAGACATTGTTTAAATCGAAAAATTAAAATATTAGTTTGTGACTCATGGTTCTCAATTTAATTACTGCAATTCTGTGTATGGACCCTGCCTTGATAGTATAGATTCTAAAAGGATTCAAAGAATCCAAAATTCATGTTTGAGGCTAATTTATGGCATTAGAAAATATGAATCTGTTTCTTCCAATATAAGTGAGGTAAAATGGCTTAACATGAGAAACAGAAGAACTCTACATGCTTTATGTTTATTTCACAAAATTATTACTACTGAAACTCCTCCATACCTTTTTAATTAAATTAAGTTTACTTCTACTAGTCATTCATTTGATCTTAGAAATAAAAATCTAATTGCTATTCCATTGCACAAGTCTCAACTGTATAAGCGATCATTTAGTTATAATATTGCCAGTTCTTATAATAGTTTACCTAAAAAATTTAAATCTTTATCATTATCTAATTTTAAACTGCATCTCTGTCGCTTCTTAATGGGTAGACAATATGTTTTTTTGCTTGAGTATTATTTGATTTTTTTCAGCAGTTTTCAACTAAACTAAACCACTAAACGATTGCCCTTGCTTCTCTTTTATTTTTTTTCTTTCTTTCTTTCCATTTTTTAAATTTTAATTTTGTTTTTTTCATTTCACATTTTGAATGGGGTTAAGTGGTAGAACAGACTGCTAGTAATTTATCATGTCTAAACTTCGCCCCTTTGAACCTTGTTTTACTTTTACCTCAGTTACTATGTAAATTATGTTGCTTATATTTTCTTTGGTTGGTTCAATAAACGGCATTATTATTATTATTATTATTATTATATCTCAAAAACAAAAAGAGGTATGGCGTTAAAACTTCATATATATGTTTTGTGTACTATGTAGATGTGACAGCAAGCTTTTCAAGAAAATCGCATAACCGGAAGTATACTGTTTACTCTTGTGATTTTTCAGTTTTCTTCGATTTTTTTCAAAAACGGCTCTAACGATTTTTTTCAAACTGTACATTTTATTACATTTTAATGTATATTGATGTGAGGTAGGTGATTTTCAAGTTGAATACCTCTAAAATGGGTTTCTTTTGTTTCTTTTTCCTGTTTTATTTATTAACTCATATTTTTAATAGAACATTCTGTATATTATTACATTTTTGAATTCAGCTTGAAAGTTTAGAGAAAATTTGTCTCTTGAACTAACGCTCTATTTTTTACGGTTTCCGTAGAATTTGTAATTATTGAAAATATTTGACAAATGCTTAAAATAAAAATCAAATTTTTGCTATTTATAAGATAACTGTAAAAGGAAGTTGTGTGCGTGTATCACACAGATTTTTTCTTTAATGCAATCATGAAGTTTTGTAACTAATGCTGCATAATATTGACCAGTGATCCTGTGGCCACGTTCTTAAAAATCTACCAGTAAAATTTCTTCGGCATCCCAAAAAACTGTAGCCATTATTTTGCCCGCTGAAGCCTGTACACGAAATTTGCGTGGAGGGGAAGATCCTGATGACACCACTCCCTACTTTGTTGTTTGCAATCGGGATCGAAGTGATGAACCCAAGTTTCATCAACCGTAACAAATCGATTGAGGAAAAGTTTAGGATTATGGTTAAACAAAGGCTGAATTGACTATTGAAGAAGTGACTCTCACACGCTTTTGTTCGGGCGTCAACATTCAGGTGCTCATCTTGCTGACACCTTATGAAGCCTTAAATAGTCATTTACTATGGTTCCAATCTACCCATCTGAAAGGCCTGTTATCTCCGCTACACGTCTTGTTTTCAATCGACGTTCTTTTCTGATCATCTAATTCACAGATCAAGGTTTTCTTGAGTACACGCAGAATGCGGCCGACCAGCACCTTTTGCATGTTCGCAGGTTGTTCTGTCACATTTCAAAGCTCGAAACCAATTTGTACTATTTGATAGTAGAAACAGCATGAAGCTCACTTTTTTCCATTTTCCAAAATCTTCGTGCAAGTTTGAAACTATTAAAGCTCAACTAATCAAATTTGGCAGTTTGTTTGCCAATAAAATAACAAAACAAATGCATTACTAGAGGCAATATATTCCAAAGCCATTTAAAGTCTGTTCACGAAACTCCTGGGCTGTCAAATTTTAATTATTATATTTAAGTTGGCAGCAAATTAAAATTTCGTTTGTAACTTTCTACTTTTACATTTGGAAACACTGCAAAATTTGAAACTTCCAAATTTCAAAATTTGATGTATTTGTCAAAGTGACATTTCAATTCGTAATTGTCTCTATCAACGAAGTATCTTCTTTAAGATGCACCAAACACCAACTTGAGAAATTATAAGGCACTAATTAACACTACCAACAAAAAGTATGTTATTCATATGTTGTTGATGAGTTTCTATCCCACATGGGCATGCTGTTCTAGACTGCATCCTTACCAGTGCTAGTATAATCACATAGAGTTAGCATGGGCATTTGCAAAAAAACTATGTACAACAAGCATATACAATCCCAACCTTCATCCAAAGATAATGTTGACAGTTATGGCGTATAGCTCTCAGTAATTTTACAGAGCAAATGTGGAATAACAGTATTGCTCATTGTGAAACACTTATTAAAAATGACTGGATAAAATACATGGGCACTTGCAGTGTGGCGGATATTCCTCCAGTCATAATATCGTTAACTGAATCTGATACTGATGAGTCCGACATGGAATTCTCTTCAGATTCTGAAACAACAGACTGATTGTGGAAATATAAAAGTATCCATTATAAATTTCTTATTCTCTCTCTTTTCTGTAGCACTACAGCCTAGGTGCGTCTTGGCTTAAAATTCAATACTTACATTTCCAATTTGTAACTTTGTTTAATAATATTTTCTGCTTTCGACATAAAACCGTCGAACATAACCTATCTTTATTTATCACTAGTTTAGTCACTAGATTTGAAGTACATTCCATAAAAAAGCTACTATTATAAGTACACTCAAGAAATTTTAAAACAATTATTTTTGACAGCCCAGGAGTTTCGTGAACAGAGTATATGCTAGGGGCAACGTATCTCTAAGATCACGACAGTGTTGACTCGTACTCTGTAATTAGGCACAGCAAAGTTTCAAGAATATTAAACAAAATTGATACAAGGATTGATTATCACTACACATTTGTAGTGGTAAGGCGAGTTACATGATAAAGAGTAATAAAAAGTAATTAGCGAAATTCCAAAAACATTTGTTTTGTAAGATATCTGACTGTAGAGAGACAACACTCATATTATTCGTGACGTTATTGAGTACTTCGCCAATCTAAACAATTTAAAAAAATTAATATAAGAATATTTTGCTATCAACGCATCGAACATTTATATATAAAAGTTAATAAAGCAACTTATCTTTTGGGGTATCTCGTGTTTGTGTAACTCGGTGCTTGAGTGACAAGCTGTGATAGGAAAGTTACTTGATTTAATTTTTAAGTATCAATAACCAACTGTTACTAAAAAATCTGGTGTGATACACTCACACAACTTCCTTTACAGTGTTTTTATAATTAGTCAAAATTTCATTTTAATTTTTAACCATTTGTCAAATTTTCCAAAAATTACAAATTCTACAAAAACGGTACAAAATAGAGCGTTAGTTGAAGAGACAAATTTTCACATATAATCTCACAAGAGCATTAATTCTTTCCGGAAATTTTTTGAGTGCGTTCCAACAACGTCGTATTAATTTGCCCGAGCGGAACGCGATGTCGTACGATTTTCTCTAGAATTTTAATGTGAATTCAAAATGTAATAATATACCGGGTGTTTTATTTAAAATAGGAGTTAATAAAAAAATAGAAAAAAAAAACAAAAGAAACCCACTTTAGAAGTAGTCAACTGGAAAATCACCTATTTTATATAAATACACATTAAAAATGTAGTAAAATGTAAAGTTTAAAAAAATCGTTAAAGCCGGTTTGAAAAAAACAAAAAAAACTGAAAAATCACAAGAGTTATGCGATTTTCTTCAATAGCTTGCTGTCTCATCTACATAGTACACAAAACTTATATATGAAGTTTCAACGCCATACCTCTTTTCGTTTTTGAGATATTCTGTTCACAGGCAGACACACACACAGACAGACAGACAGCCAGACCAATGAAAAAAATATGTTTTTTGGGTTCAGGGGACTCTAAAACGTGAAGATCTGTTGAAAACTCAATTTTGAATTTTTGGGGTGAATCCAATACTTCCTTTATTGTAAAAGGAAGTAAAAATGGGCACTTTTATTAATACAAGTTCTAATTTAAACTGATTCTCTTTCGGGGCAAAATACAACGTACAATAGGGTGGAACGCAAAATAAAAGTTTTTTAAAAATATTCTAATAGTGCGAAAAAGGTGCCTCTTAGTCTATTTACTACTCGTGTCAAATTTGGTAACCTAAGATAACGTCTTGAGGTGCCCCAATGGCTTTGAAAGTTGCCAGTATGTGGTAGCACCACAACTAATTTCGTTTATTCTGCACATTGTGCAAGAAGCGTAATTTCGGCGAACACTTCATGTCACGTGTCAAATAAGCATTATGGCTTAGACCTATTTCAGTCGCTATTCAACGTCCAGACATTGAGCAAGTATCCGCTTACGTAAACGATAAGAGCCAATTGATGAGCAATAACCATCGACATCGAAAGCAGAAAACTTTCAAATGAGACTTGAAATGTCTGCATTTGCAATAACCTGTGATAGGACAGGTGTGTCAGATAGAAATGCAGCACTACTAGCAAGTGCGTTCTAGAAGATATAGGAATAATTAAATACTCTTAAAAACGCCAAAAACTCTACTGATAATAACTCTAATCCTCAATCTACGGAACAACCATCAAATCCGTTATACACCAAATACTACAAATAATCTTAAATTTAATTACTCCACACATTGCCACAATAGAAACCTTCATGTCAGCAATCCCAATGTTATTCATCAATGGCAAATAATCAGAAACTAATCACTAATGTAACAATAACAAACTGGAATGCGCATGTTCTAAAAAATCAAAGATAATTATTTATAGCCTTTTTGGATAAAAATAATATTGACATTGTTACGTGTCAAAAGCATTGATATTAATACTAGTGTTGAATGAGGAATCTAGTGAGAGTGACGCGATAAAATTAATATCAGATTGGCTTTGTTCGTGCTAGAGGAGATATAAAAACAAGGTTGGTTTTGTTTGAGAGAAAATTTGTATATCAGCTTTTAAAAAAGGCAGAGTTTTCGTGGGGTGTAAATGACAATCTCGCCATTTATTATGGTTTGGTGATAGTAAAGAATTGGGTTACTGGCCAGCCGTTCCTGTAAGGAGTTCATTAAGCAGATGTCATTTTTCCAATGAATATTTATATTCAAGCTGTGAAGCGATCTGGGAAACACGAATACAACGATTGCGAAGTTTATTGCCTGTGAACAGGGTATGTAGTTTAACGTGGAATTTGCCTTTTGTTACCTGGAAATTCGATTTATAGCAACAACTATTAGGCGGAAAATCTTGGAAAGCTAATCTACCGCAGTATTGGGGGTCGAGGTATAGCGAATGACAGCCGAGGTTGGAACCTGTCAAGCTGACATGTGTTAGGAGTAACGGGACGTATTCAATGTCTGTATATCGGCACAAAGATAAGTGTTTTAGCTAGAATCTGATGATATTTTTGCATATAAAAACTGTGTAACCATTAAACTTACGAGCGGTTTAAGTTAAACTATTTGGGGTACCCTGCGTGAGGTAGTAATATTAAAGATGCTAATTGTCTGATCGATGGTAGTAATGTTCGAGTAGTAATAAAACCATCTACAAGTATTGCTTTCTTTCATTTTGATAGGGAGTTCAATAATCGTATTGTTATTAGTTGATAGAAAGTGAAGTTACAAGTTTCTTGGCTTATATCAGTATATTTGAGTTTAACTTGTTGGCGCCATTTATAACATCATAAACTAGAATCCGCGACGTCTTCACTGATGCTAGAGACGGGCCTCAAATATACTTTTATAGTGATCGATTGTTAACTAAGAGATATAGGATGACCTAAAGGTAGGTAAAGGAATTTATAGATAAATATAGCTAACAACATGGCCTGCGTTATTGAAACTCACCTGATAGAAAATGCGAAATTCAGAATACCCAAATATAATATATACCGTAACGACAGGAATAACTCCTACGGTGCAGGAGAAGTTGCGATAATCATTAGAAGAACCCTAATGAGCTATCAGACTGACATGGAGGAACTGATAACCCTCGAAGCCATTGCAATTAAGCTCAGAATGTTAGAAAACAGTACCCTTAAAATTGTATGTGCATACAAACCTCCAAACACACAATTAATCCCAACAGATATCATGGTAGTTTTTGAAGAACAACTACCAACTCTGGTCATAGGAGACCTAAACTGCAAACATACTATTTGGGGATGCAGAGTGACCAACCCCAATGGGATATAACTGAATAACCTTTCGACTGCCAGCAACGTACACCTTATTGTCTGAGCCAACGCGATATCCTTATAGAACAGATCATGAACCTGATATATTGGATATTGTACTACATAAAAACCTTAACAAACCAATACATCAGGTAGTGCTAACAGAGCTTGACTTTGATCATCTGCCAATTGTCATGACATTTAATAACTACCCGAAAATAATTCCGAAACTTCCGAGGCTCATCAATGGACCAATTGACTGGGATATACGAGGTACACTGCTAAAGTTTGCGGAATCGAGTACTCCTTGCATTGCCAGCGTTCTGCAATTGTCATATTCGTAAAATTTGATGTTTTTAATCTATAATTCAGTTGACAGTTCGATTTCAAACCGAGCAGTTTCAACAGAATTTAACAGAGTAATAATTGTGTGAAAAATGGAAATTTCGAATCGTGATTTTTGAGTGATGATCTTTTATGATTTTCGATACGGTTTAACACCGCAGCAATGTGTTATTTGGGGATGAAGCACCATCCAAAACTACGGTTTACAAATGGTTCGCAGAATTCAAGCGTGGAAGACCAACGTTTGATGACGATCTTCGCGAAGGTCGTCCATGCGCCTCTGTGGTCGCGAAAAATATCGATGTTGTGCGTGAAATGATTTTTTCACCTACTGTAGGGAAATGTACTGTATTCCTAAATACAAAATCGTTTATAAAAGTGGTACTTTTCTGCATAGCAACACTTTTCTACATAGCAACGCATAAATATAGATAACACAAAAATTAGAAATTTCATTATCAGCAGTATGGTACACATTAATCGTACAATTACTTAAATTGGAAAATGTTATGCCATTAGATTGTAAATTACTGTGTAAGAGAAAGCATCGAAGATTGAAGTGGAACGACGTTCTGTCCAAAAATTCGCCTGGACGTTTAAATTTTATTGCTAATGCTGTCTTCCAGATATCTCTCTGCCACGTTTGTCAAACGCCATCCCCCATGACGCTTCAACATCTGTATGTCAGCTCCACCGTCGGCAAGAAATGTTGCTGACTTTCTGCGTAGGCAATGTCCTGTGTAGTTCTTACTATCTGGCAGCTGCAGGTATTCTGCATTTTTTCTTGGCATCGCAGCAAAACTATTAATGCATACAGGCTGCACGGAAGATTTGCCCTTATTATAGTAGATGAAGAATCTTGGATGATGAGTACGTATGTTTCGGACGTAAGTTCAAATATTTTCTATACAATTCAATTTCAGTAATTCCCACCGGCGCTTCTGAAGTTATAGTGAAAACACGTTTCTTCATTGTCTTCGTATCACGCAGTGTAATAACTAAAGTGGACCCAGTGTCTTCGATATCATTAACTGACAAGTTACGTGGTTCTTCCCGTCTACAAGCACCATTAAGCCCAAATATTAATATGACCTTCAAAGGACTCATCAAGAGCTTCGGTTAAAAATTTTATGGCGTTAGCCATTGTCAAAATTTTAGACTTTCTTGCTTGATATCCATCATTTTGACGTTTTAAAAATGCGAGCATTTTTGAGTGCTTTGAAATATCTACATTTTCCTTTATATTGAGCCTACATTTCAACATTGAGTAGGTTGACCACAACGTTGAGCTTTTCAAAAACTTTGCCTGCACAGACACAATATTGGAGTGAATTATTAAAGACCATTATTAGATATAAAATAAACCTTTTCAAAGAATTATGCAAGCAGGACGTTTTCACTTGCCCCGTGTGCTCCTTTTTCTATCCGCCATTTAGAAAATTCATTGTAGCTCTTCTCGTACTTGTCTTTCCACTTGGCTGGCATTAAATTTAGGATGGCTTCAGAAGCCGCGCCCAGAATATCTTCGGGTGCATCCAATTCCATTGCTAATCACTTTTGGAAATCGACTGCTTACTGTTACTATGGTAAATGGCTACCTAACACCTACCTACTAATTTAATTTTTACACAACCTTTCACATGATTTTTTATATTTTTATATCAAAATTTGTAGACATTTCCCTACAGTACATGAAAAAATAGCGTGTACAACACGTGAGAAAAGTGTTTTTCCGTGCTCGGAGCGATTTTAATCTCGGCTTCGCGTCGATTAAAAATCTCGCGTCTTGCACGGAAAAAATACACTTTTCCCAACTTCTTGTACAATATACACATATAGTGAGATAGAGACATGCTTAGGCATTGCGGCGAAACAAATACATACGATTTTGCACGATCATTTGCATGTCCGGAAGCTTTGTAGTCGTTGGATCCCTCACAATTTGAAAGAAGAACAAAAACAGGCACGTGTCAAGTGGTGCAAGGAAATGCTAAAAAAATTCGAAGGTGGTCGTTCAAATTCTGTATGTAACATAGTAACATGTGACGAATCTTGGATATATTCATATGAGCCTGAAACTAAACAGCAATCGACTGTATGGGTGTTTCAAAATGAACCTAAACCAACAAAAGTGGTGCGAACTAATAAGGCGAGTTAAACGAAAACTAGAAAAATTTCGAATAGAAACTTATCAGTCATACTTATACGATGTATCCCCTTTGGACTGCGACAAAAAGCATCCTCAGACAACCAACTATTATCCCTCCACTACTAGTAAATAATCAACTATATTCTGAAGATTCGGATAAATGTGAAGTTTTTGCGAACCACCTGAAACAGACGTTTACAACAATAATAAACGAAGAATTTATGCAGCACGTTGAGTCCACCATCCAAAATAAGGATTCCGGAAATTCAAAAATATTCACCGCATGAGATCCAACAGAGTATTAAAAAACTTAAAGTTAAAAAGTCCCCAGGATCAGACATGATACCAAATATAGCAATTACAAATTTACCAAATAAAGCTATAGCATTGCTTGCAACAACATTTAATGCATGCATGCGCCTGGGCTATTTCCCTGACATGTGGAAAGAGGCGGTAATACTAATGTTCCCCAAACCATGAAAAACTCCCCGTCAGGCTACCGACCGATAAGCCTTCTGTCAACAATATCTAAACTGTTAGAACGGACAATCCAAACTTGACTCGTTAATCACATTAAGGAAAAAAACTTACTCCCACCATTTCAATTTGGTTTTAAAAGTGGGCATTCCACAACTCATCAACTTTTTCGAATTACTGAAGCAATTGAACGTCGATTTGAAAACAAACAACATACTGCAATTGCCTTCCTAGACGTCGCACAAGCGTTTGATCGTGTCTGGACAGATTGATTACGATTCAAAATTATGGAAATTAAGCTTCTTTCGTATCTTCAAAAACTAATCTCATCATTCCTAATCAACAGTACCTTCAGAGTGCGAATTGATACGACGTTTTCCACAGCTATAAACATACACGGAGCCGGACATTTGGGCGCGGCCGTTTGGGCGCGGCCGTTTGGGCGCGGCCGTTTGGGCGCGAAGACACTTGGGCGCAGAGCCATTTGGGCGCGAGACATTTGGGCGCGAGGAAATTAATTAACGAATATTAGTATTAGCTAGCTTTACTATTCATAGGTCTGAAAATTTATTTTAAATAACGAAAATTACCTAAAGCACGTCCGAGGAGGTGGCGGGCGGCAAAAATTTTGTATAGAAATATTAATAGTCAAAAATTAGAACATTATTAAAGCAAGTTAAAAATTTTAACTTTCCGGTAAATACTAGCAAATCTTTTGCGGAGATTTATTACATTAAAATAATAAGTAACAAAGAATAAATGAATAGAGATTGGGTACAAACAGGGCTATTGATGAACCATCCAACCATTTGGAGATTCGTCGACAGCCTGAAAACTATTCAACGAAGGAGAGATGTTGCTTATGAACAGTTACTTGCGGGAAATGAGAACACTGAAAAATAAACAAAAATTTATCCAGACTGATAGAAAATTAAAAAATTGGTTAAAGATTATAATAATCAATATAATCATGTAGACGGCGTAAACAATAGGGACATTTTAGAATTTTTAAGAGGCATTTCGTACTATTATGAAATAAATGCGTGGATGCTTCTTGTTTATATTTTAAAAATTTTTATATATTTACTTTAAGAATAATATGTATTATAATGGTAAAAATGTCAAAAATAAATTTTGATTATTAAAATTAATCTTTTTATATGATTATTTATTATTATTCTTATTTCTGCTTTTATCTTCAGTTAGTCGGTTCATAACATAACGAAAATAATTGATTACTTTAAAATTTAAGGTTTATTGTTAAGTATTATCATTATAAACAAAACTCGAAGTCGACTAGTTTCGGTCAAAACAGAACACATATTAGAAACATATTAAACATTAAAACCATCAATCGATTAAATATAGCACAGCATTATTCATTTACCAGCACAATAAATGAATTTTTATTTAAAATTATTTTCAACACCTATATATCATCTATTTCCATCTTTATTTCAATTCAGAATTATTATTTCATATCTAACATAGGTACTGCCTTTTTTATGTATTCAGAATTATTTCAAAACTAATCTAATATTCTACCTTCTTTATTTTTATTCGGATTTATTTAAAAATTTATCTAATATAGGTACATACTACCACCTTATTTAAAATTAATCTCATAACGGTTTCAATAAATAATTGGATTATTCTTTTAATATTGTTTGATTAATTACATTAACTTCTCAGGATAAATAATGATTTAATAAATTTTTGTTTATTTATGCCAAATTGAAATTATTCACACCTAATGTGTTCCTGAATCCCAATGTTGACCCTTTCTCGCGCCCAAGTGTCTCGCGCCCAAGTGTCTCGCGCCCAAGTGTCCCCGCGCCCAAACGGCCGCGCCCAGACGGCCGCGCCCAAACGGCCGCGCCCAAATGTCCTAGACATACATGTAGGAGTACCACAAAGATCCATATTAGGTCCAATATTATATAATATCTTTATATTTGACATTCCGGAACCTAAGGACTTAGAAATAGCGACGTATGCTGATGACACAGTTATTATTTCTCAAGACTGTGATATAAACATAGTCAAGCATAAACTGCAAGAAAGCGTTGATAAGATAACTAAATGGTTTACAAAATGGTTCACGAACATTAATCCACACAAGTGCGAAACGAAGATCTTTACTCTGCGACGACCTATTGATCCACCAAATATAGTAATTAATGATCGAGAAATTATATGGAATCCAAAGGTAAAGCAATAAGATATCTAGGAGTTTACATGGACCGGAAGCTTATGTGGAGTTACCACATTAATAAGAAACTTACAGAATACTATGCTAGCTTAGTTATGTTATATCCTCTAATTAATAAAAAATCCTCATTAAATACAGTGCGAGATACTACTATACACTGCGATACTAAGACCAATAATTACATACGGTTGCAATGTTTGGGGAGGAACATCAAAAACCAACATTAAGAAACTGCAAACAATCCAAAATAAGATCCTACGCATGATCGTAAACGCTGCGTGGTTTGTTAGAAATAAGCAAGTTCATCGTGAACTAGACGTCCCATTGATGGAAAACTATATACGCAACTCCTCGAAAAATGTTTACCACAACCTACATCTGTGCAGCGGTGCGGTTCACTATACCATTGGCCAACGCTCCATTCACACAAGGCTGAAGAGAAAACTGCCGAGCGATCTCCTACAACCGTCACTAAGTGACTCCACTTCCAGTGACTCTGAAGCTGAACATAATTAATACTCGTAGTGCTTTTTATATAAAGTATGATATAGAATAGAACGTTAGTAGCAGGGGCCTCAGACGCCGACCTTATTAAACTCATGTATTATGATTATATTAACAATTAACAATGCCAAGTATAGCACACGCCTTGCTTATCTGGCAATAAATTCTATATTAAAAAAAAAAGGAATAATTACACAGGAAGACCCTTCTAGTGTCATTGGCAGAATGGAAGTTAGAAGGCAGTGACAAAAGTCCCTTAAAGAATTGCAAAACAGTAACTAAAGATTACGTTTCCTTGCAAGGATTATATTTTGATGGTCGTAAGAAGAAAACACTCGTCCAAAAAAAAAAAAAGTAAAGTTCTACTACAGAACAGTTACAGAAGAGCTTTTGGCACTGGTTCGTGAGCCAGGATCAAACTATATTGATCATGTGTCACCTTCACCTGGTTCTGCTTCTGCTGCAAGTATTACGTCAAGCATCATTGACTTTCTGACTGAGAACAACGTTGATACTTCAAAGCTTATAGTTGTTGGATGTGACGGTACTGCGGTTAATACAGGACTAAAGAGTGAAGTTATTAAACTATCAGAAGAATTTATTGGAAAGCCATTGCAGTGGCTAGTGTGCCAGCTCCACGCAATTGAGCTACCCTTGCTACATCTATTTCAACACCTAGATGGATTCACGACTGGCCCTTGCGGATTCGCAGTTGCTATAAGAGAAATATGGGTTTATTCGCGCGAAATACGAATCTCGGAAAGTAATGCCTAGTTTTGAAACGAAAGTAGATTATCGCACTAAAACTGATAATCCTTTGATACAACTGCATCCAAAGAGATTTAGAAGTTCCACATGCAATGGTTTTCATATTATCTTTACATAGAATTTAAAGCCGTTGGGGCACTTCAAGATATCATCGTAGGTAAGCCAAATTTTGTACTCTTATTAAATGGCCCAAAAGACACCTTTGTTGTACTAGTAAAAATTAATAGTATATTAAAGTATGAGTGGATAACAAGATCTTTAAAACACGCGCGAGTTTTCGAGCACGACGGCGTAGCCGAGCAAGTGTTTTAAAGACCAGGTATCTACGAATACTTTACGCTATTTTCTATTATACCTGAAATACTGGAAATAAATTACGCACTAAAAACTTACAAATAATTTTTGTCGTGATAAATCGAGAGGGCATAATAATATTGCTACTATAGTTAAAAGAATTGTTTACGTTTTTGTCGCGTCCACGTCCGTTGTTGCATTCAGTCGTTTCCTTGACAACCTTTAAAGCTCGGCGAGCTTTAATCGCATGTTTTCGCACGCTCAGGCGTGCTTTAAACGGCGATTCTGATGCAGGTACAATAATAGTAATTTACGATACAAGTGCGTAAAGCTACTCTTTAGGCACAAGTGGGGTAGAGTTAAAACGCGAGTGAGCGAGCGTTTTAAGCCCCACGAGTGACTAAAGATGCTTTACGCATGTGTATCGTACAATATTTTATCTACGATAGAATCTAAAAAATACGGTAAATATAAAAAATATTTTAAATGTAAATTAGAATTAATAGCAACCGATCCTAATTTTTAGTGTTTTAAAAATTTTAAAACACGTTGCTACTAACTACGTGCCTAATGAAATTTTTTAAGCACGTTGCTATTAACGACGTAAACTAATGAAAAGGCGTTATTAAACAGTCGTTTTACAAACTTAAAACTGCCAACTAAAAGGCAATTTTAGACACTGTAGTAGATAAAAAATATTAAAAAGAATTTTTTTTATATAAAATTAAAAGGCCGTTGGGATACCTCAAGATATTGTCGGAGATAAATTTTGTACGCTTGTTAGGTGGCTCAAACGGCAACTTTTTTTAACTATTAAAAATAAAAATATTAAAAAAAATTTTTTTGCCTATTTTCGGTCCACCCTATGACGTTAAACCAAGTTAGTTGCTAGTTAAGTTAACCTACTTAATTGAGACCCGTCACTGCCAAAACTTGCTTGCAATGCCGGTAAGGACTGTTAGAATATCGCAAATACTTTTAACCTGGAACGTTGACCATTAAGAGGAAATACTGCAAGGGGCAAGAAAACATCGCCAAGCCCCACGATTCTAAGAGATTAGGCAATTGTTTAAAATCCACCGAAGCGAAGAAATAAAACTCATGTGCGTAATATTAAGCAAAGAGAGATCAGGTAGGATTTAAATCCGGAATTTTATTTCTAAAAAATAGCTAGCAGTTAACTGCATTATATTGTCTATATCGACATGCTTTTATACGAAATTACCTTTGTACGACACTAGTGATTGTAAAGATTATAGAGTAACAATGAATCATTAAATGTTTAATTTCTAAAACTGTTAAAATTTAAAAAAAACTGAAATTACGTCAAATTGTGTCTAGATATGCTCTAAGTTCAGGTTTTTTTAACAGTATTAGTAATCAGAAATGGAAGTGGGCAATGTGCGCGCATTTTACATCTATTTATACTGTCTAATCCGGAAGGCGTGGCCGAGGGCCAATGAACTTGGCCGACGGGGAACGGTATTGATCCGCCATCTTTGTTCAAAAGTTTATCTATGTTCTTAAAAATGGCCAAGCATTCAAAAGAATTTAGTTGCTTTGTTGAAGTTAACGCCTTTACAATTTTTGTTTCCCGTTTCGAAAATATGTTGGGCAATACTCGATTTTTCAAATCTATTGAATTTAAAATGAGCTAAATGCTCTTTAAACCTAGTACCAAAATTACGACGTGTTTGCCCAATATGTTTAGAATCACAATGGGAACATTTAATTTCGTAAATTTCAGATCTCTCTAAAGTCTTTTGGATTTTCCAACAAATTTCTAATATTGTTATTTGAACTATACACAACTTTATGGCCCGATTCTTTAAACAATTTTGCTAGGCTCTTTGTAGCCGGGTGAAATGGAATTTTGATGTACTTGAGTCCTTCACTTCTAAGACTGACGAGAGTTGTGGAATTTCGAACGTGCAATTTTCTTTTTTGTTTTCTAATCAAATTAGCGATAATTTTAGAAGAGAATCCATTGTACACAGCGATGTTTTTTATGGTCTGAAGTTCAGTGGTATATCGATCTTTGTTTAAAGGAAAGCTTAGCCGTCTATGCACTAAGAAATTTAGAGCAGCCATTTTGTGTTGAAAGCAATGATTTGCAGCAGCTAAAATGAATCTGTTTACATTGGTTTCTTTTCTATAAACATCAAATTCCAACTTATTGTATTTCTTACTAGCTGTTACTCGCGACTTCGTACGCGCGAGGTACGTTATTTGTGTATTAAATAATGACTAATTAATTCCTGTCATCCCATCCCATCCCATCCCATCCCCGTCCCCGTCCCCGTTCCTTTCCCTATCTTCGTCCCCGTCCCTTTTCCAGTCCCCGTCCCGTCCCGTCCCGTCCCGTCTCGTCCCGTCCCGTCCCGTCCCGCCCCGTTCCCTCCCCGAACTGTCAAACGCACGAAGGTTAAATAGTCGTTAAGTTTTCTGACACTTTCCAATTTTCTTTGCAATTTTCTTAATTTTTCTTTCCGTAAGAATCTTCTACTAAGTATTAGAAAACTTAAAAAAAAGATGAATGAATTCGGTAAGGTCGTTCTCAAGTTATGGCGTGACCAAGTTAAATAGGGATTCATTTATATAAATATATATATATATATATATATATATATATATATATATAGATTACTAAGGTATCTAGGCAGTTGTTCTTCGTTTTCCATTTCATATGTGAATTTTATGCTAGGAAATTTGGAATTTAACCGATTCAAAAAATTATCAATACTACATTTAGATAAATCAAAAATAGCAAAAATGTCGTCCACATACCTAAACCAAATCTTTGGAAAATACTCTGTGTTATTCTTTAATTCAGTTTCGAATTTTGACATAAAAAGGTTGGCAACAAAAGGGGAAAGGCTGTTTCCATTGCTGTTCCTTCGTGCTGTTCATAGAATTTTCCATTTATTTGAAAGCAATTCTGGGGCATGCAATGTGTAGTTAATCTAACTAACTCGTCAATTTTGTTTGAATCCAAATTATTATCTGTAAGCAATTCCCGCAGGTAAGTCATAGTTTCTGGGACTGGTACGCTTGGAAACAGAGAACACACGTCAAATGAAACTAGAATCTCGCTTTCACCAATTTCCAAATCAATAATTATATTTATAAACTCCAGCGAGTTTTCGACCGAACAATTATTTTGAAGTTTTGGCAAGTTTCTAAATTCATTTGGGAACCATTTAGATAGGAAGTAAGTCGGGGAGTTAATACCAGAAACAATAGGTCTCGCCGTTTTGCCTGGCTTATGTATCTTAGGTACACAATATATTTTTGGCATTTCTGGATTAGAAAGAGTCAGCTTATATCTAAGGGTTGGAGTAATAAGTGTAGGACACGACTTTATCACATCATGTGTTTTAACAATCATGCTCCTTAGGAGAGACTTTTTTAATGCTTTGTAGGGTCCGTTGTTAAACAATCTACCTACTCTATCAAAATAATCACTTATAATACCATGAGTAGTCAAAGTTATGTCGACTATTTTTGTGGTGGTGTCACGAATGTCCATTGCGCTTTGGTACGAATAGGACGAGTGCGCTAGCACGAGTCCTAATCCCAAGCGCAATGGACATGAGTAGTGATACCACCGCAAAAATAATCTACTTAACTTTGACTAAGAATGGTATTCGAGGGACTATTTAATGAACCAAACTACTTTTTCAAATTAGTTTTCAGTAAGTCTACCAACAAACTACGCAATTTCTATAGTAACAGAACACTAATATTGACTTTTTCTAATAAAAATCACATTTGTTTAAAATAGTCACTTGAATACCTTCTAGGAAGATATATCCACTGATATTTTTTTGATTGGTCAAGAAACGTCAGAATTCTAAATTTTCATTGGTCACTTTTTGACAGATGACAGGTGAATTGAATAGTCCTCTTTATCTAAAATAACAATCTTATTACCTTTGTCAGTCTTTAGATAAAAATATCCCTTGTTGCACAATCCCTTAAAAAGTTCATGGTCTTTTTTAATCGATTCAGTGGTTTCACCTTTTCTATCTTTCAGGTTTTACGAAATTTTAATTTTGCAAGCTCTTCTAATGAATTCTTTAGACTGTTCGCCTAAAGTGGCAATTGAACTTTCGATAACGGCAACGACATCTTCTAAAGGTGGTTTAGTATGACCTAAATTGAATTTTAAATTCCTATTTAAAAAACCAATTCATCCTTATTAAAGGATTCTGAAGACTCGTTTTTAACAACTAAATCCTTATCAACTATTCGGGCAATTTTCAAAGATGTGGCATTTTGCTCCAAATCACCACCTAACTTTACAAGTTTTTTCTTGTGGTTAATAATCTTCTGTTGAAATTCTTCCATTTGTGATTTGGTCACGAGTACATCGTTGCCTTTTTGCAGTGAAAGTTTTTCGTAGCTACCGATGATGACAGCGTGGCTGTCGAAATACGTATTTAGCAGTTGTTAAATATTTGTGTGCTGAGGGGTTTTTAACGAATTTGTGATATTTTCAAACCACAGGCTCCAGCAGTGTTTATTTGCATGAAAGGTTAACTTATTGCCAATATATTTCTTGTACTTATGTGATACAATAATCCATTTTAAAATTATTTAAGTCAACCAGTCTATTATATATCCATTTGTTTCTAGGATTCTACTGTAGGACTTCCACCCACCCCAACCGCAAATAATTTGCAAGCTTTGCAAGATCGAATGGTGGCAGATGCTAAAAATATAAAGCCCGGAAATCCTATAAGATCTTCAACAATAGCGAAAGATCAAGTTGGCAACCCCGACACCGTCTTGAATGGAAGATTTGAAATGCCTGACCAACTACCTGAGTCTACTTCTAAATCAAAGGATTCTGTTGCGGCATTCAACATCAATACAATTATATTCGGTGAAGAATTCCATAAAAGCAATAACTTTAAAGTTGCTACTGATGCTTCAGATTTTCTTCTGCTTGATGGATCTACTTCTGCACCAACCACAACAGTTACTGGCACTGATTTATCTACCAGAACAAGCTCAAACTGTAATCCTGTTCCAGAGAAAAACAAACCGGAATATTGCCCTAAAGGCACTCTCTACAACATGGGGATGTGTTACGCTCTAACGGAGAAGCAACCGTTTCCACCATCCTGCCCTTATAACAATTTCCACCCTTACCACAGGATGAAGGTTGTGATAACCTTTTTGAAACTATTTAATACAAGCCTATGGCTTCACGTCAAGAAGAACAACACAGGGAATTACGAATGGATCGAGCGTGGAGGCCAGTATGGTCAAATTGTAACAGAAGTGGATGCTTCGAATGACACAACTGGTAAAGACTGTGTAATAGTGCAAAACGGCCTTTTCATACCAGAAAACTGTTCCGAAAAGCACCAAGCGCTTTGTGTGTACAAATACAACACATCTCGCTATTGCGAAAACAACTTTAAAGAGGCAGTCTGCATCTCAACCAGTTTCGACATCGGAAACGGGGAATGCTATTGCAAATTTCTGTCCACGGTTCCTTCCCTGAGCCGTAAGGACTTCTGTGGGAAACTTGCTGAACCTTTGCATTCGTTTCAGACGCAAATGTTGTTGGATAGCTATCGATATTCTGAAACATGCTGGTTTGGCTTGGAAAGGTACCCGGATAACCAATATAGCTGGGTCTCTTCCAAACAACCAGCCAATTACAGCTACTGGTCAAGTCGTACAAACTGCACACACCGATATGGGGCGGTTACTTTTGAACGCGATAGCGGCTGGATTTTGGAAAATGATCAGTCTCTAAACTGTGCCTTCTGCGAAGTTGACATCACTCCAGCTACATGCCAGTTAGAGCTGAAACATAACATACCTAGAGATAAGTTTTCTCTAGTAATTCGAAAGCCTTTCGCTATAAGCGACTTCAATGGAAAGTACGATGTGTATTGCTTCTCAGATTTAAATGAGGATGAATTCAAGGTCAGTTTGAAAATACCGACAGACAATCTTGGAGATAGTGCTACCCTCTTCGACCTTGAAATACCATCTATACCTAACTATCCGAGTCACTACTGGTGTACGGCTTTTCAGATTCGTAACAATAATGTAATTGTAAGTAACACAATTGTTACCTACAACAGAACTAAGGGATACGGCCATGAGTATACTTTTCAAATCAGCATTAGTAGTGAAGAATACGTAAACCCTGTGCTAAATCGACTGCATGTGAATGCTTGCGAATATGTATACAAACATCTACAAGAGTCTATAAATCCACCCATCGTACAGTCACTAAGACCTATGTCAGTTCTGAAATATGAACGAGGGAAGTTGGATATTGTCGTTCATTTAACCACACACGGCTCCGAATCCACTACAGATCAATATATCCAAATAGATGTAGCACTCAAAAATATGAGCGTGACTAATCCAAAACTAGAAATATTAAATTTCGCTAGTTCCGAAGTGTGCTATCCCGATACGTCACAAACCAGCGATGGGGTAACTCTAAATTGGCCAGAAACTAGAATTGGGGCTACAGCAACCCCTACTAAGAAACTGTGCTTAGATACGAACAATAACATGGCAGCAGTGATTAGAAAATGCGAAGGCACTTTCATGCACGGCGCAAATTGGGCTAATGTCATAGGAGATTGCCCTAACAACACCGAATACCCTGACAAAACTCAAGCCCTGTTTGATCTACTCCATTCGGATTCTTCCATCGAAAATATTACTATGACGCTTCTTAATCTTACCAAAGACAAGGAGAACGTCATAGCTGCTGATATATACTACATATCGGCCACGCTTAGAAAACTACTGCAATGTAACGGAACAGTAAACGGCTCCTTGTTCCTTGAAATTGTTAGCAACGTAATGACTTATGAAAGGAATACCTTGATGAAGTCGCAGAGAACGCTGAATTCTACAGACGAAATTTTGTCTTGTGTAGATGACCTTTCTGTTAATAAAAAACTAGGCGTGTTTAGGTCGAGGAATGTTTTGGTTCAAGTTACCGATTTGAAAAATCACAATGTGACTGGAATAGCCCTTGAAAAGAAAAACGAAAACGCGACTAGTTTCGAATCCTATAATTTTACTTATTTATGGAAGAATGACTCTTTGGAAAACATAGTTAAAAATGTGAACATAGAAGCTGCCCTTTTATTTTCTAAAGATCTGCAGCACGAGCTCAACGACCAAACCGATTACGAATGCCTGATATTAGTTACCGTTGCCTTTTACAACGACGTGTTGTTTAACGAAGAACACGCCAACAAGATTATTCAAAATACCAATGGAAAGATCATAGGTGCATTTATACCCGAATATAAAGGTTACTTAGAATATCCTTTCGAAATATTGTTTAGGCTCAACGAAAGAAAAGACAATCCGAAGCATTGCTCTTATTGGAACTATGGCTTGAGCGATCTAATGGTTAGCACACATGGAAACTGGCAACGTGAAACTTTGAGCCAAGGCAAGACAAACTTAGCGGAAGTATGCGAATTTTCCCATATGACGCATTTTGGACTTCTGTTGCCAAGCAACTCAATCCCCAACTCGGGAACTCATGGCCTTATCTTGGAAATATTGACGGCCATTGGCTTAACCTTGTCGATGCTAGGGGTGCTTCCAATCTTCGTCACAAGTCTCGTGTTTCCATCTTGGCGAAGCCGTTCTGGAAACATCATCCTCGTTCAGTTTTGCTTTGCAATAACTCTGCAAGCTGTGCTTCTTTTATTGACGGAAATTGTAGTGACAGATGGATTCAAATGCGTTGTTGTTGGAGCCAGCCTGCACTATCTAATCCTTTCGGAATTTTGTTGGATGGTTGTTATAGCCTTTTTGCAGTACAGAAGGTTTGTGGTAGTCCTTAAACCTCCACCACGTAATATTGCCCTAAAATCGTCGCTTCTCGGATGGGGCCTTCCCCTTGCTCCAGTTTTGACAACATGCTTTACTTCACCAGGCAACTACAAAATTAACGACAACAATTTCTGCTACGTCACTGGCGAGTACCAGACGTACGGCTTGCTGCTACCCGTAGTAGTGATTCTCTGTATCAACCTGTTCTTTTTTTGCAGAATCCTGTGCAGCATTGTGCAGGGAAGATTATCGCATCCGGGTGTGCACCGGCAAGATTTTCAGCTGGAAGCACTGCTAGCAGTATTCCTATTCTTCATTTTAGGAATTACTTGGATATTCGGACTGATAGGAAACTTTGGGGGAGGCTTAGTCTTCACATACGTATTTTGTGCGACGGCTACTCTCCGCGGCTTCGTCCTCTTTGCATACTTTGTGCTTGGGAACAGCGAAGTTCGGTCGATGTGGAAGAAGCACAGGAGGCTACAAACCAACTGGGTGAACTCTTCGAATCGTGTTTTTCAAGTAACCAACTGAGTAAGAAATGCATACAACTTTATGAGGCCGCATCAGATGCTACCACAAACTGAAATGTGTAATAAACAATCGTTTCCGTTTAGCTTCTGTGGCAAATTATTGAAATAGAAACTGTAGGTACACAAATAAATATTTTACAAAATACATCCTTGTCATTTAATTTCTAGCCTGGAAAGGACGCTATTAATGATAAGTCTAGAAAACATGTATCGATTACGCTTTTCACTCATTTTTTAAGATCTATTAGTTTAGACCAATTATAGCTTTCAACCTATTGAACTTTTCGATTATTGCTTAGAGCACTAAGCACAATTTTTTTGCTACATTCCACGATAGCTTCAGTTCTAAAAGTTCTATCAAGTACTCACTTGAGAAAAAATGCTTTGCATATACATTGTAGCGTTAACTGCATTTATACAAGCATATACAACGATAGTTATATCAAAGGTAGGGAAATTCTCCTTCTTTGCCTATTAAATTGAAGACGATGGTACAAGTAAGTGACTCTATAATTTTTATAATTCAAGAAAATAAATATCTCAAGCAGTGCTAAGATACTTGGAAAATGAACACATTTTTTTTTAAATATTTCAATAAATAGGTATAGCAACATAATGAAGATTCTAAAAAATTAATCAACTCGGTTCAATACCATAAATGGTAATTGTGAGTTTTCTCAAAGCCGAAAACATCTTTTAGCTTCAGCTCTACTTTGTTGGATGCAAATCTCAATTTTCAAAAAGAAATTATAGAACACAATTTGGGTTTTCAACAACACAATAGGGTGTTTAGAGACAACAGTGCCCTTAAAGCCTCCTCTTTTTTTGGACAGGAATTTGACATGGATCAAATCTCTGGACTCCTTATCAACAACTTTTTGCAAGCGGTTCTAGCTGAGATACGTCAAATGATACTTTCAAAATTAATTAATCCAACTTTAACTCTCAATTGGTTACTCTATGAGAACTAGCGTAGGGCGTGTTAATACCACAGAAATCATAATTGACTATACCATTACTTCCGTTGTAAATTCTAATCCTGTTCCTAATGGCGGATTGTCGATCTTAGGAGACTTCCGTTTTACCAATAATTGTTGGGAATTGTTAGGTTTATACGTCCACCAATCTGCTGTATTTTAAATCATTAAAACTATTTTTAGCTTAAAAGTTTGCTAGTTTTGTGTATTATTCTAATATAGAGGGATAGGAAGATATTCAATAGAGCAGAACATTTAGTGACCAAGTATAATGATTATTTCATGTATGAATATTATAATAAATGCGTATTTTAATTTATATTCTTCTTTCATGTTTATCCAATCGCTTAGCTTTTTAAGTTCTTTTCTTGGCATATTTTAATACGTTTAATAACTATAAGATCAAATTGATGCTCAATTTCTCCGTTGGATTGAAATTTACACAGTTTCACAGGTTGGACCATACAGTTCCTCCTTCTGGCTATCTTTATTCACTTGTTAATTACTAATCCTTTTATTCTAATATCCAACATTCAAAAATATGACGCAGAAGAAACAGATTTTGATATCGCAAACTCCCACAATGGCGTCCGAAAGTAAACAGGTAAAAGACTCAAGGTAAGCTAAAATAACATGTGAGCAAACAAAAATTAAATCAAGCTTGGCTTTGAAAGTTGAAACATATAGCGATTATTAATGCACATTTAGTTGATGTCCTCGAATGAAATACGCATACATAACTGTCACGTCAAAATGTTATTTGAAAACTAGCAAGATACCCGTTCTTCGTACCTACGGACTACAAATGTTTTTTCTTCTAAATCCTAAACGAATTCTAGAATGCTCCCTTCCTCTCTCGCTCAGTACGCTAAACTAACAAACGCTGCAAAACAATATTGTAGGTAAAAAGGAAACAATATTCTTCCAAAAAAAGTTCTCCATAACCCTTTTATGCTTCACGTATCCCCTGGAAATGTGTATGTAATTGTCGTTCTCCTTATACAGATTGATAACACTATAGGTTTAGTATAACATTGAGAATAAGAATAATAAATGTACTTATTAAATGTTGTATTCATAAATTGTAGCAACATACCAGTTTCCACCACTTAGAGGTGGAATTTCGGAAATCCTTCTATTTTATTCTAAACTGGCCACACGGAAGAAAATCAATAACTTTAACCTCTTTTTTTTACTTTTACCTCATTTTTACTCCTTTCACAATGAAATTTAGAATGAAAACTTTAAACCACTTTTTAAAGATTTAAAAAATACCCATATGCCCAAAAACCATAATCATCAGAAACCACAGGAAATACGAAAGATTCTATAATTTACCCCTGAAACCAAATTCTCACTTTTAGGAGTTGATCTGTGCACAATCCTGAATTGCGTTTTTAGGAACTTGTATAGGTAACCTTTCTAAGTAAAACCAAATTGTTACATTATAGGGCCTTATGAAATATTGAGAAATTGGTATATGCCAAAACGAATGTCCTAACTCAATAAACATAGGATATATGAAGGGTTCTTTAATTCAATCCCAATCCAGATTTGCACCTTTAGGGGTTGATTAGGGGAAAATTATAAAATACGTTTCTAGGTATTTGCATTGATAATATTTGCAAGTAAACACCAAGTCGCTATCTCTACGGGTCTACGAGATATTGAGGAACTTGTGAAAACGCATCTTACCCCTTTTACCCCCGTAGGGGCGGAATTTAAAAATATCGATTTTGACCCATTTTATTGTGAAATAGAATTCATAGCAAAAAAAATATCATTTTTACCCCCCTACCCCTTTTCAATTTTTCCTCCGTTTACCCCTTTAGGGTTAAAATTTTTAATTCCCTTAAACCCCTCTCTAAATATTTTAAAACTACATCTATATGCCAAAAAAATGTTCTAACTCAATAAACATAGGAGATACGAAGGGTTCTTTAATTCACCCCCAATCCAGATTTGCCCCTTTAGGGGTTGATTAAGGCAAAATCCTGAAATACTTTTCTAGGTATTTGCATTGGTAATCTTTGCAAGTAAATACCAAATCGATATCTTATCGGGTTTAAGAGATATTGAGGAATTTGTGAAAACACATTTTACCCCTTTTCACCCCCTTAGGGGTGGAATTTCAAAAAATGCCTTCTTATCACTACCTTACGTAACAAATTAAACCTCGCACCCAAATTTCAAGTTTGTAGTACCAGTGGTTTCGGCACTGTGTTTATTAGTCAGGGTTATGTCTTTCCTTTATACAGTGAGGTCGTAAAGTTTGGAATAAATTCAGTTATTCCTAACATGTACGTTTTCGGCTAAAACGTTCGGACCCGTCGATTCTTATTTTTATTTGAGCATTTTTTGAAATAAAATGCATAGATACAGGGTGTCCCTTGTATGAGGTATGGCGTTATCGATGTTTTTTTTTTTAAATAGAAACCCCCTTTTTTATTACGAAATCTGAAATAACGCATCTTTTTAATTACGGTAAGGTAATTTTTGGGTATAGGTCACATTACTAAAAATTAAGGAAAAAAATTTAAACTTGCAAATTACTAAATTTGATTTTAAGAAGAGTGATTTTACGCTTTTATCAATGACAGCAATCAACAAAAAACATATCGGTCGTCTTAGTTACTGTCAGGCAGACAACGGTGCACAATTTGTACATTTTAGTTAGTTGTTTTAAAAATTACTTAGTATTTTGGAATTTTTAATTTTCTTCTTAATTTTTGATCATCTGATTTATACTCAAAAATGAGCTTACCGTAAGTAAAAAGATGCGATAACGCCATACCTCATACACGGTACACCCTGTATGTATGCATTTTATTTCAAAAATGCTCAAATAAAAATAAAAATCGACGGGTCCGAGCGTTTTAGCCGGAAACGTACATGTTAGGAAATACTGAATTTATTCCAAACTTTACGACCTCGCTGTATATGTATTGATAAATTAACATAAAAATCAACGCTTAAACAATTTTACATCTGTTACATCATTTCTTGATTAAACATGTGTAATATAAAATTTGATAATTTAAACAACTTGACACTTCTACCATTATAATAACTGTCATATTTAAATTAAAAACATGAGAAGTGATAGAGCACTTCTTCAAAGCCAAGCTTGATTTGGTTTTCATTTTCTCACATGTAAAATTCATGCACATTTACAGGGTGGTCCTGAAATAGTTGGAGAAGTCAGGGATTAGGTTATACTCATTAAAGAATGAAAAAAGTTGCTATAAACATGTGTCAGAAAACTAGCCCATCGGGAGTTACAGCTTATTCAAGGTTTGGAAGATAAAAATAAAATAAAATAACTTTATTACTTCCTTTTACTATAAAGGAAGTATTGGATTCACCCCAAAAATACGAAATTGAGTTTTCAACGGATCTTCACGTTTTAGAGTCCCCTGATCCCAAAAATCATATTTTTTTCATTGGTCTGTCTGTCTGTGTGTGTGTCTGTGTGTCTGTCTGTCTGTCTGTGAACAGAATATCTCAAAAACGAAAAGAGGTATGGCGTTGAAACTTCATATATAAGTTTTGTGTACTATGTAGATGAGACAGCAAGCTTTTGAAGAAAATCACATAACCGGAAGTAGGTGTTTACTCTTGTGATTTTTCAGTTTTTTTCGATTTTTTCAAAAACGGCTCTAACGATTTTTTTAAACATTTTTCTTACATTTTTAATGTGTATTGATGTGAGATAAATGATTTTCCAGTTGAATACTTCTAAAGTGGGTTTATTTTGTTTTTTTTTTCTATTTTTTTTATTAACTCCTATTTTAAATAAAACACCCGGTAGATTATTACATTTTTGAATTCACCTTAAAATTCTAGAGAAAATTTGTCTCTTCAACTAACACTCGATTTTGTACCGTTTTTGTAGAATTTGTAATTTTTGAAAATTTTTAACAAATGGTTAAAAATTAAAAATGAAATTTTTGACTAATTATAAGATCACTGTAAAAGGAAGTTGTGTGAGTGTATCACACCAGATTTTATTTTAGTTAAAGTAACTGTTGAAAATGTCCACCGTTAAGTTCAACACATGCTCGCATACGTTTGACCATTGACTTTGACTTTGAATTCATCATCAACATCATTAACTGAAGTAGTATAAGCAAGACTCTTTAGGCGCCAAAAAAAAAACCAGTGAATAAAATGCTTGGAAATGCACAGGCCAGGCAGTTGGTCCACTTTACCAAATCCACCGATCAGGATAAATTGCATCCAGATATTTATTAAGACCGTGTTACTCTCATTTTGTCGTTTCACATATGATAGTTGAAATAATTAATCAAATTTGGCAATTTATATTTATTTCGTAAAAATACAATAATTTTTCTAACTGGATAGGCAACCCTACTAGCATCGATCTTAAATTCGAACAAGGTACAGTTCTGTGTTTATCAGCTCAAGCCACACTCTGCATTCTTCAGCTTTCAAATTTTTTGAACTTTGATAAGCTGAATTGGGCTGTTTTTGGGCATTTTTCGGCCATTTCCTGGCAAGTCTTGTGTCGTGTAAGTTTGAATCGCTTCCTTTTGGAAACCCAGGTTCACGGCTTTGATAGCCATCTTCATTTTTGGAAGGATATGGAGGCTTTGTAACCCCTGTTGGAATGTTCCGGAGATTTGTGTTTATATCACCGGCATTCGCTTCGGCACGGACGGATTTGCTGGGACGTTCATTCTTCGCACGCCTGACTGAACTATGTGGCTACTTTACACCTTCAGGTTTGTAGTTGATATTTGCCTACGGTCTCCTTTCTTTAACGCTGTAATCTATTTGGAGAATTTGTATTTTTAGCCATTTTATTGCACCCTGGAAATGAGTTTTTTACCTGGATTGGTTCTATTGGTATTGGACCAATTGGTGCCTGCATCGCCTGCCTGCTGCCTGTTCGCTGCCCCCCCCCCCCTCTGCGTTACTCGCTTCGTTGCTGGAAGCCGGCGCCTTTTCTGCTCCCGGCGTCCTTGACTCACTTTGTGTCCCGGAGGAGCTGTGTGAATTGTGCGAAACATTTGATTTGGGGTGTGTATATATATGCTAGCGAACTAACCGCTTAGTTAACCCTTTCCGTCCGGATCGCTCTCGGCGCGGACTCAACTGCCTATGCGGAGAACTATTTAGCGTGTAATATTTGCCGCTTATTGGCGTCAGCAATTTGCGAGATATCGTCACACACCTTTTGTTGCTGGGTTACTGGGAGGCCGCGGGCATGAGGTGACGGCGAATAATTATTCCCACCATATAAAACAACTCCCACTCCGAAACATGTAAATATTTGGCTTCCGCGCGCATAAGATGTATTGCAATGTATATATACGGCTTTCACATTGAAAGGGTTAATTGTAGGCATTTCAATCAGTACTTGTGATAGCGAATTAATTGTATAGGTAGCATTAGGGCATATCGTTCAATTCGTCTTACGCCTTATGTAACTGTAGATTAAATTTTTGTGGCAGCTGTATTAGCCATGCCCTTAGCATGAGATTTTAGATATTTGTGGTACTGAAAGCTACGTTTAGATTTACTTACCCTTGGCCTGCATCAAATGTGATGAATATTGTTTTGAATTGGTCCTTCTGTAACGTAATGTAATATTCAGATATGCTATTAAGCCGTTTAGGACATTGAAACTTACCCAGATTACAGCCTAGCTGTATTTAACAACGGAATCTGCCGCTAGTTACCTGTTTAGGCCAGTGCCCTCAAAAATTCAGGTTGTAACTAGCGAACCGCCCGTGGTAATTTAACGCTCAAAATTTGGATATTCGTGAAGCGGTTTTGCAATTGGTTTTTTTATAACTTTGTCTGGAGCATATTCAAACCGTCGTTTGAGCATAAGAAACATGATGAATTTATGATAGAAATCTCCTCAACCCTGTATGTTCATACAACTGTAAGGAGGTTTCGACCCTTCAAAATCTTGAATCTGTCATATTTAAGTTCAAGCTAACATTCGGGGTTTCGGCTTTTTGCTTGTGTATCTCCGTCTTGCCGCGCTCTGCCTCACAGGGTGCGTGGGAATCTTTGTATCTGCGTTGCCAATTGAGTAGCAATTCGTTCGCGGTAGCTTACAGCTTAGTTTGTTTTTTTTTTAAATTATTTTATGGATGAAATGGTATTAGTGTTTATATTGATGCAGTGCCCATTGTCGTTTTAACGTGTTTCGTTAGCTTTAGATTTGCTTGTCTTTATGTGTATTTATTATTGTATTATTTGTGTGTCAATGTACTTGCCTAGAATTTGTCGCCATTTGCACTATAGCACCAATTATTAAATAAACGATGTTACAAGTTATTGGTTTTTGCTATTTAGTTTGCTGGATTTATCCCATACCTTCAAGAAGTTCGACCCAAGGATTTGTCGACGTCGAAGACCTGGCACCCTCTCCCTTGGCTTTCTTTTTCAGCGTAGCTGAAACCCCGACCCTTCTCGGCGAGTTAGCCAATTAAGGCCGATATTTACCAGTCGGCAAAATAACAAGTAAAACTTTCGCCACCAGGTAAGGCCAACCCTTAATCTTTCTTCGAACTGGTTTAAAATCCCTCACTTGCATTTCAAATATCCTCGCTTTCCCACACTTTTTGTTTCAAATATTGGCAATTCCGCGATGCCTTTCGAAATCCAAATATTGATATCTTACACGTGTGCTTATCACGGAATATTACTTTTGGTTCAAGAAAGCGGTTGTGATATCGTGTTAGAGCGAATCGGTTGCATGAGCATGACAGGGAAAGCAAGCGAAAGCACCTCATACCGTTTTGTTTTCAGCCCTCGTCTTGACACTCAACATCTCTAGGCATTCACACAGCGGCAGTGTTACGAAGTAGTTGTGCGGTGTCGACTTCACTGGGGCTTCGGCCGCACGGTGTTGTCTTCAAAATTAATATGAAGCCATTGTTCGTATGCTTTTTGTGATGCGTTTTATTGTAAGAAGCTCAACGTTTAAAGCTAGTAGCGTACGAAAGAAGTTTTCTGACATGCCAAATCTAAGGAGCTGTGGTCTTTCGGCTGCAGAAATCAGCAACTTTGCCGGACATTATTTAGGTACTGTGATCTACAGTTGTTATCGCCTGGATACCTTAAAGCATCTGTACGATAATCTTGTGTTGTCTTGAAAGTGACGTAATATTGTGCATGACAACAGCTATATTTGGAAGCCGAAGCGAGTGACCTATTTTAAGAGTAAACTGTTTTAAGTAGAATTTAAAGTTATTAACCATCCTTTACAACTGTTCATGTAGAACACTGTCGGCGTACTTAAATGTTAATAGATTTGCATTCGTTTTTAACGTTTTGGACTTAAAATGTTTATTGCTTGTGAGATGACTGGTGAAGCTAGGGTAAGTTCTAAGCAAACGGACGTCCCACTCGTTCGTCGAAGTGGAGAGTTGGCCCCCTGACTTCGAATTTATACGAGGGCCGGACGAAAAGTTTCTTTCCCACGGTATGGGACGCTTCTACGATGCTGGTTCTTCGCCACCAGTTCATGGCCACCTTTTCTACGCCAGATATATTATTATTATGTACCATAAACTTTTCATAAAATATTTTTGGTGATCAGGTACCACGTTAATAGGAAATTTTAATCCCTCATTATTACTTAATAATTCTACTATCTCAGTAGTCTACTACAAAGTTTTACAATATGATGAGCGTATTAGAAGAATTGTGTTTAGATTATGGCAACAGGGAACCTTTGGACTATTATAGTGGCCTAACACACAATCATGAAAGGATTTAACTATTTATTCTGTTTAATTGTAGGAAATTATATTTTTACAAATTGTAATAGTATTTTTAAGTTATTGTGTGGTTTTAATGTAAATATAAAAATTAACTTTTAATAGTCTTTTTATTTTAGGTTATTATTTCGTTAATGTATGTAACGTAATAATAATAATACATTGAAATAATGTTTTTCTGTCAGTGTGTTGATCAACGCTTATTTTTTTCTTGAAATTTATGTAACGGCGTAGAAACGGCCAGTGTAGAATCGGCTGGAACAGAAACGTACTGGCGTAGAAACGGCGGCGATGAACTGGCGGCGAAGAACCGGCGGCGTAGAAACGTTTTACACCCTCTTCCCCATGCTATCAATGAAATTCGTGGCGCTCAATTTTCCCCCTTATTTTGATTTCAATGAACCCCTATTGTGACAGCATCTCGCTCTAAATTACGTCGTGTTGATTCGAACCACCGATTGACGTGTCCTAGCGACCCATTTAGATTATCACCGAAGGGTTTTAAAGTGGTTTTGTGCTGTAACAGATTGCTTAGCAAAAGTTTCAAGAATTGGTGATCCAATCGGAGGCCTTTAGTTACACCGTTGGCCTGTTCTAACGTCGGTTTGCACCGTAAAAAAAGATTTTAAAACGCGTATTGCAAACACATCGACAAGAGGCCAATTTTGTTAATGACAGAAGCAGAAGGAGTCTTTAAAACATGCGAACGCAACGTCGTGAGGTCGCCGTAGAAGCTTTCGATGATGAGTCTGTTCTGCCTTGTATCAGCTTCAACAAGGCGGGTGGAAACCATTCCTTATTTTTAGGAAGTAGTTCAATATACCTTATATTATTTTAAAAAGTTAAATTACCTTTTTCATGGTATTTTAATCATCTATATTTTATTTAGGAAATGATCTTATCAGAATTTAAAAAAATAGGCAAAATAAAGGATTCAACATTTACTTTTTATAAGTTTCAAAGTGATCAGTATACATTGTTCAGTTTTGTGACTAAATTTTTTTCGAACCTAATTTCATTTAATTTATTACAGGCGCTACGAGGGTGAGCCACTAACAACCGCAATACTAGCTGCAATCATAAACTTCGACATTTAAATTACAAACCTTGACCAGGCACCTTAATAAGCCGAAAGCCCGAATTGCCTAGTTTTAAGAGTCGTTAATTTTGCAGGTTGCTCCAAGCATCGTACTAACGAGGAAAAACTGCCACTCGTAAAAATTCGGAATTGAGACCTCCCACGCACTGGTTTTATTGTAATTATAAAGGTCCTGTAGGATTGGGTGGTACACTATACCAACAAGGAATTAGCCCTTTTCTCTAGCCTTGTACAAGCCCTTCCCCTGTAATTATTCGTAGCTCTCTCTCGTATTGCTTTCAATTTATTTATGGAATTGATTTTCATTACGATAAAAGGTAAATTGCATCTAAACTGTGTTTTGTGGCTGCATGCTATGCACAGCTTTTGCATTAGAGAAATATTGTTTGATAATGGATGCCCTAATATAATTTACTGCAATGCATATTACAATAGTTTCGGAGTTTGTATGTGATTGACAGAATTTGCCGTAGTTCCAAGAAAATAGAGTAAGCCGGCATTAGACATCAATTGTTTTGCATTTTTTAAAGTACTTCTACCTATTTTTCAGCAGTTTAAATTCTATCACATGGTCGTCTAAAGTGGAAAGGTGAAATGCTGCTTCAAATAAAAGGCCATTTTCCGGCTTTAGAGTCTGAAATAATAGGAGCCGGCAATCGGAATTCAAGCTGGATTTTAATATTTTTAACGGCATTTCAATATACACCTTCGAATCATCGTCCATAAAAACAGTTTCAGTGCCACTAAGTTTGTCGTAAATGGCCCACACTTCGACACCGTATGCTATTTTGAACGCCAGATAATCCGAAAACATTGTAGTTTTTATCTCCTCACGAAAGGCGCAGACAATGGTTGTTATCTCAACGGCGAGACAATTAGAATTATGACGTTTTTCGCTGTTTACCAACGCCTTTACGTGGCGTCACTATTTTATTACGCTGTTATGCAGCACTGCAGATAAACCAGCGCAATCCTTCTCGTGAACTGCAATATTGGACCCTTTTATCGCCCATCTCGAGACTAACGGTTAATATTATAGAATGTATAAAACAGGAAATGCTATTCATGAGACCTGGGCGTAAACGTTGATAGCTTGCATGCCATGATGGCCAATCTAAACAGCTCATGCGAAGAAAAGGTCGTTGGGTAAAACTGCCAAGTTTTGAAGAAATAAACGGCTGAAAATTGTTTGAAATCGCTATTTGAATTAAAAACGCTATGGTACGCACAATTCTTACTGTCTTTAGTGCAGTGGCGGTGCAAGAGCACCTTGGGCCCCTAAGCAAATATTTACATGACCCCCCCTCCTTGTAAAAAGCTTTATATACTTAATGAATTGTATATTTATAATTATAGTATACAAAGTAAACGTTTAATAAAAAATTAAGGAACATCATGTTATAATCAACAAAAATAGAGTAGTAAATGCGCAACATTTAACACATTTTATAACTAACATATCTAACAAAATATTAATTAAAAATATATTAAACTAAATATAATCTTCAAGTTGGTATAGGTACAAATACAAAGAAAACTGATGGATGGATGGAAATATCTACCTAGGTAACCCTATAGTAAAATAAAATAATATTCAGGTAAAATCCTAAGAAATAGGTAACAAATACCTACTTAGTATTTATTTGTATCATTAATATCTGTAAAACTCCGTAAAAATAAATTGATCAGAAATAAAAAATGTATCTTTCTAGCCTTATTGACAGCAAATGTTCCACAAGATTTTGACAAGATCCCTATTGTAGACGATGCTTTTTGCTCAATTGACAAAACCGAACGGTCATATTGCCTATCTTGGCTCGTAGAATTTCTTAAATAATGTTTTATTGCTTTCCACTTGCTAAATGATCTTTCTATTGTGGTTAATGCTACAGGAGAGTCACGAATAAAACCAATGCAGTAATAATCTCGCCAAAATTGCTTTCGACAACACTATATTTCTGTAGGAATAAACTTGTCAAATCTGGAATACTCATGCTATCATTTAAATCCTCTTTTAGTAAAAAATTAGCGTTCACAAACTGAATGGCGAGATTATTATTGAAGACACCAGAATACTTTTTCTGAAGCAAATCACATCGGACCTGTTCAGCATTTTTAAAACGTTTTTCGGTTCTAAAAATTCAAAAATCTTTGTTAGTTTTTCAAACCCCTCAAATCGAGTCTGATCACTGATGACATCTGAGAGTGGGGACTGAGGTTGCAGGCTATCAATCTATACCCAAATGAAGTAGAAGATATGGAGATATTTAATAAGCGAATACAGACCTTACCGGGCCCCCCAAAGGGCCCTCTAAGGGCCCGGGCCTCTAAGCAACGCTTATTCCCGCTTATGTATATCACCGCCACTGCTTTAGTGCTACGGATAATAAAAGTTTTATTTGTCTGGTAGGATTTAAATCCGATATTATTGATAAAAATTACTTCACTGTTTTTTCGATCGCCACTGTAACTAATTCTGGACACAAACAGTTTTAATGCACTACGAACCAAGGATACTAATAATAATACTAATAGTTTCAATATCAAACAAGAAGTCAAAGACCAGTGGCGTAACTATAAGGCAATATCAATGTATGCCTCCCCCCCTCGCCGGCTATAATTACAACGTAGATCACGTACATATTTGAAAGCAAAGCTATGAAAATTAAAACCATATTTTAATAACTACTAACGACATATTTGTATATGGCACAAAAACCCGCCGCTAAATAAAATTTCAAATTAATTTATTATTAGATTATTTTGTTGCGACAGGCACGGGGAATTTTATATAATAATATATATATATATATATATATATATATATATATATATAGACGGTCATTTTCAAGCCCATAGGATATATTTACTGTACGCTGCTTAACCCAATCATACGGTGTTGAGCCCTGGTGAGGGCTCATCAACGAATCAACGTGTATATGTAGTTCATTCAATTGAAACGTGCACAAGGAATACGTGCACAAAGAATACGTGCACAAATTTTTGGCTGGGCTCATCAACGCTATGGATGCATATCGCTTATGCAGCATCTAGTTCAGGGCACCACTCACCAGGGGGCGCGCTTTGTATATACACGATCAAGGTCCGTAAATATAGCAAGCTTTGAAATATAGGTCATCCCATGCATTTCCACTATGGAGTGGGAACCAAAATGGCGCGTTGCGTTTTCGTTCATTTATATCCGTGTTTCTGCCTGTGTTAGAAAAACAGTATTTTAAGACTACATTTTCCTGATCCCGGTGTGATACGGTAAGTAAACTATCATTTTAATATACCTCACTAAAAGAGGTTATTTATAGGTTATCGGCAAGGATGTCCCCGTTTTAATTGAGATGTCTAATTTACTATTTTGTACTGATTCCCTCGTGATATTGTAAGTTAATAGGGCCGCTTAATGAACGTTTCACTAAACCTGACGATTATTTTCATATTGATTTAGTTCAAAATGTTTCTAGAACACAGAAGACACAACTATAATATCTATTGGGCACTAGCAAATTTTTCCGTTATTACTCAGTCTGGTGAATGTTAAGTATTTGAAATAGATAGATGTATAATAATGAAAAACTCTTACCTCACATACTCTTAACCCTCCAGTACCCGTTCAAAATTCTAAGACATTAGTACCCGCACCGATCTCGCAGTCCGACACCCCTCTGCCACCTCCATAAAAATAATGAGATATCTTATGGCATTAGTTTCTAGTTCACTAACGTCTTCATAATCAGATATTTCCTGTTCAGTGTGACTGTTCATTTCCCTAGTTTCCAATAAATTATCTTCGTCAGACGATGGTACATCATCATAAAACGCGTTGTTGACATCCTCCTCCGCTATTATATTTCGCATCGTCTGTTCTAGTCGGGCCTGTTCTTTCTCATAAAATCTGCCATGACTATAATAATGTTTTAGTGTAACAGTGTTACTAAAAATGCAGAAAATACTTCCTTCTCCTCACATTGGTCGTATATCAAAGGTAAAAATAAAAACAACTCTGGTACCCGCTTCGGTCTCTGAAACCGAAATTATAAATAACTTTTAAACCACTGCATGCACGAACTCAAAACTGCATACGGATCTTCAATGGCAATATATAGGAAGGTAGTGAAATCGACGGTAAACTAACGCTAGCACATTAAGTAATATACTGCATCATGTGTTTGCTCGGTCTCACAGACCGTAAACGGGTACTGAAGGGTTAAATATTTTGTTGGCTTGCATTGATCGCGACCACAATTTTTAGCGAAAACCATGTCTTGAGTGGTTAGTGCAGTTCAAACATGCACACCCTGATATTTTGAAATCATATAACCTCAAATACACACAAGCGGTGACGTTTGTCAGTCTAATTGTCAGTAGGCACCAAAATGTCGTTGTTGGGATGACCTATATTTCTAAGCATACTACGAATATATTTACAGACCTTGATACACGATATAGCCCCTATATTTACATATAGTAGCGACAACGATTGATGTTGCCGCTGGGGCAAAATCACGTTGGTATCCCTTAGGTCCCTAGCATATTTAAAAATCGCCTAGGAAGTTGCATAATTAAATTAAAATGTGACATTGACAGTTGTCGTGTTTTTATTCATTTTTCTCTTCGGGGGCTAATTTGAAGTCGAGGACGTGGAAATGCCAGGGTGTTGTGTGGATAAGTGTAAAAATAGTGGCCGAAAAGGATTTCAGGTATTCAGATCTGTTATTTTTTCACTGTTTACACTGAAATTTACTGTTTAGTAACTTTTTGTATTTTCATGTTTGCATCAGGTTTGCCCCATTATGTCGCTACTATTTGTAATAGAGGTGCTATAATACACGAAAAACGTATACAGACATTGTGAAGTCCACTACACTCACCACTCGTTGCGTGGCCCGAAATTAGGCAACACTGTGCGTTATGCTACTAGTCTGACTTTTCGATGTAATCTTACACCTGTTGATTAATTGAAGGTGTCGAAATTCTCTATTAAACTAATACATTCCATATAATGTAGTCTTAGGGTATATGTATTAATAAATGTTGAATAAATTAGTATTGTGTATTGAAATATTATTTTTCTACTCATGGCATTAAAATCAGGCATTTTGACATTGATTCCGGTGGTTGAAATCGCATTTCAACCACTAGAGATTGAAATGTTCCGACTACCGAGATTTCAAACTGTTTGACATGCAATTGTTGACAAGAGAAATGTCACTTTATGTTTAATTTGTTCTAAAGTGCATTAATTTGTTAAAATTCGTAGAAAAAATAGTATATGCAACTCGTGGCTGATAAAATTTCAACGTCTCGAGTTACTTTTTTCAACTCGCTTCGCTCGTTGAAAAAAACCACTCTCAACGTTGAGATTTTATTTCAACCACTTGTCCCATAATATACTATTACTTTTTTGTATCACCATTTTTTGATATTAGTGGGGTTCCTTTAAAATAAAAATCTTCTAGCATAATAATGGATCGTAAGCAATAAAATATAAGTAAATGTCTATTTATATTAAACAGAAACATACACATTGTTTGTAAACGTTTTAATTTTGAACATAACACTTTAGTATACATCTCACTGTACATTCATTTTACACTTTTTGCAAGAACACGCATGGCAACGCTTTTACTGCTGCAATGAAACTCTAAATTACTAACGCGTTCCTCATTTTTAACGCTACTCAAATCTAAGATTTCTTAAGTTTTCTTTATAATATACCCTATACTAACTCATCTTTTATATTCAGCTACCACAATCACTTACATTTCTGGCACATGACTGTATAGTAGAGCTTACAGAAGTATAAGATTGAGGTAAAAGTAACAGTTATATCTTTAATATACACTAAACCAACTATTAAATCACAGATTTTTGCTTGCGTATTCTCGCTTTTTTTTTTGGAGGAGGGCTGTACAACTTTGCAGATGTAATGGTAGGAATGGAATTTTATTTTAATAATGTCTTATTGTCAATTCTTTCAAATTCAAATTCGTTTCCTTCAAAATGATCCTTAAACAACATTATGATATTGATGAAAGTCACTTGCGTGTACGGAAATGTACTTCACAAATACTTGGTCTAAGGAGAAATTCTCCTCTATCGATACATTTTAACTAGATTTGCCTCCCTTCTAGATTGTTGGTTCCTTGGAGTATGGAGAACGATCTAACTCCATTTTCGGAACCATTGTTGCAACAGAACAAACTGCAGTCCGGTATTTTCTATCTATCATTAATACTTGTTAATTTTTAAAATACGGAGTATCTACTGAACTTACACAAAAAATGAAAAGAACACTGAAAGTATTAGCCGTTCACGATCTTTTTGGGACAGTTAATTTTTAAAATACGGAGTATCTACTGAACTTACACAAAAAATGAAAAGAACACTGAAAGTATTAGCCGTTCACGACCTTTTTGGGACAGAGTTGGCTATGATTTTTTCTTTTCATGTTGGACTAACTGATGTTGGACTAACTGATTCGATGATGTAGCGGATGCAATTTTTTTTCTGTCAGTGTCTGTTCGACATTTTCTTGCCACCACATTGCCAGATTTATTATTTTAATATTCGTAAGAAAATAAATGATTTATCAAATGTGTAAAAATAATTTTAATTTCTGTCAAAGGAAAAGTCAAAATGCCCAAAATAATTTTGTTACAACAAAAAATTTCTATTAAACCATGCTACTTCCAATTTAAAAAGGACAGACCAAATTTAAAAGAACGTCAGTTAATGTGGAGACTAGAGAATATCCGGCAACAATGGACCTATTCAGAAAATATAACCTTAAACTGAAAACAACCTAACCTAACACAAAAAGTGTCAATTTCCATGATGGAGTTTAGTTGTAACAGTCTGCCAACAAAATTACTAGATCGTCATAGCCTCACCCGACCCAAAAAGATCGTGAATGGCTTATAATTGCAACTTCGAATTCGAACTGAATTATTTGTCATGCGCACAGCTGCTGACATATGCGCCAACCACCTTCTTGATCTTTTATGATTTACGGTGTATCCGCCATGTTGACTTCAAAAATACAAAGCACTGGCGCAATTAATTGCGGTAGGTACTTGATTAACACAGGGACTCTATTCTTTATCAAAACAGTCGAAGAAACCTTTGGCCTACATAGTCCCTCAATGGAGGCCATATTGTTTCAGAAATGGCATCCTTCAAAGGAATATGAAAATTCATTAGATACAGTATTTTGCAATATTTTCCGGTCAGGTCCGGCAAAATGAAGTATCCATTTTAAATTAAGTTTTTTTTGTTAATGGCTAAATGTTTATTAAAAAATCAATCAAAAGGTTCTTAAGGAAACACGGAAATTTTATTTGTTAAATATTACGTCAGTCAAGTGACCTCCTTCTAGCTGCTGGCACTCTTGAAGCCTAGCACGAAAGTTTTGTATGCGTACAGAACGAGTTCTTCCTTTTGGTTTTTCTTTAGCACATGAGGCAGTACTGCGAAACTTGTATACCCACTTTTTAATTGTTATTCGACTAGGAACTGGATCTCGTGGATTTAAATAAAAATAACGACGAAATGAACGCTGGGTAGTTACAACAGGATTGTTATTTTTAAAATAAGCTTTAACCGCAAAAAAACATTGAATATTTGACCATGCTCCATATTCACAGCTAAACTGACATTTCTCGCAAACACTTTGACTACTGCCTTAAATTTCCATTTATCGCGCAAGCATGGCTACTTGATTTGAAAATAGATCTCATCTCGCGAGGTATGAATGGTCCTCGACACCGAAAGGTAAAAGAGGCTATAGATTATGAATGAATGAATATATTATGAAATGAATTAACTTTGAAAATAGATACTTCATTCTGCCGGACCTTGTACTTCCAGACACAACAAGAAACACGGCACCCAATCATCCTTTTAGGTCTGATTTTAATAATTTACTCAGTATTTGATAACACAAACCCAACTTCTAACCATGCAATTTAAATACTAAACTCGTCAAAATTACATTAGTTAAATTCTGACAGAAATAATTGACTGAACGATGCTATTTCTGAAACATGGCCGCCATTACGGTACTTTGTAAACCAAAAGTTTCTTCGACTGCTTTGTTTTTATGTGCATTTGTTTTACCAGAAGCTGTACTCACGATCTTTGAAGCAGGAGTCAAGAACTCAGGGAAGGGGAAAACTTAGGATAGTAATAATGGGATATAACTTAAGTGATTAAAGCGATAAAACCTTTATCATGAATTATTTCCGAATTGTGTTACTTTTTAATACCCAGCAACTGGCCTATACGGCTCTGAATTCTCTGACGTGCGGCGCTGTAGGTTAACGTGAAACTGATGCTCGAGCGGCTGCGAATATGGCGGCTGAGATGCGCAGCATGTCATGCGTTATCACATCTTTGTTTTGGATTTGATCGAGAGTGGTTTTGCTGGTTTCCTTAGGCTGTGGTAATGTTATCAAAATTCATGTGTATAAAAAGACCTTGTTTCCGCTTGCCGAAATATTAACGCATCGCCGACGGTTTATTTTGACGTATTTTATTAATTACGCTTTGTTTCTGTTTGGGTGACGCAATCCATTTTTCAGTGTGCCTATCGCCGTCTTTCTTAGAATTCTTGTTGTACAAGCAAGTCTAAAACTTTCTGCGTGGGTCGTTTATGAACACTACAGTACAGTTGTATTCGCCAAATTCAGTTATAAATTCAGCCTTTGTTCTCTTTCGCGAACAACGCGGTTTCAACTCGGTGAACCCCTGCTTAATCAAAGTCATGTTTCATCATTTTCTTTCCGAGCGTTTTGCTACAAGTGTACCAAGGACCAATAAGTAGCAGTTGCGCAATTCATTTTTGGCCTCTGAGATCTTAGCGACAAGCATTAATCACCGTCCGCCTCTCGAGTTCTTAAGACGTGTTGGTTCCGGCGGAGCCTTGGGCCCCGTCGTAAGTCGAAATTGTTTAAATGTGAAATTCCATGGTTCCCGTCGTCAAGTCAGTGCAGTAGTGTCGTCAAGGTTTGACCAAGGGTTCTTTGTTACCGTAGAGCTGGTATCTCTAAATATACGCCAATAGCGGATTATGAAATGAAAAACCCCGTGAACGATAAGCCATTTATCGCAGTGAAGTTACCAAGTTTCGTTCCGCAACTACCAGTTGAATGGTACTTCATTTTCTACCCTTCCGTAGATTTGTATGGTCACATTTGCTTGAAGACCGCTTTGAGGAGTTTCTAGTCGTTTCTTATATTTATGGCACCGACCGCAGGTGATGAGGACCATAGTAACCAGTACACCTATCTGACTTTGTTTTAAGGTAAATTGTTACCCTTTAAATTTACAGTGATTTCGTTGAAGTGACGTTCCGGCAAGTTATGCTTTCGTTGATTAAAGTGCGACGTTTCATACAGACACGGCCGTTTTCAGAGTAAATTCTCACCAAATTTTAATGCCTTTATGTCGCCTTGTGTTGAAAATGTAATTAAACATTATTGATAAGGTGTTTTACGTTGAACGTCAAGTAAAGTAGTCTTTGTCGTAAAACTTAAATGTTGATACTGTTTTGACCGTAGTAAGGTTAATTATTACCGTATTTGTAATTTGTGTTGAGTTTAACACATCACCAGCTAACCAAACTAACTCCTTTTGTTGATCAGTTTGAATTGTAACCAGTAAACATTTCATGTTCTTTGCTATGCATATATACTTTATTATTTCAATAGAGTCCATTGTTAATTGTTTATACGTTTTTCTTTGGTGTGTTTGCATGCCTTGTGTCTATGTTTTGTACAGGAACCCAGATGGTGTAAGTGAGTGCAAGTAAATGCCAGTTAAGGTAGGTCTGAATCAGCAGTGACGTCGGTACCTCAAGGTTGTGCCAAGGCAGTAGTGGAAAGTTGGGGCTACTACTTCCACATTCAAGTGGCACTAACTGTGTTGATTTGTTGTTAATTTTACAACGATTCATTCTGAATGTTGTGGCGTCCTTATTTAACATCATTTACCTCTCGTATCGGAGTACAGCCTTAACTCAAAGGTCGTAAAGAACCCGCCCTCGCGGCTGAGATTTTAGCTGGTGCACCTTTGTTGCAGCACATCTCGTAACGGGGTTGGGGCTGTGTATATTCGGTTAAATTCTCGATTATGTCTTAAAGTCATTTTGTAGATAACAGGTTTGGCTCTCAAGGGTATGATCTTGTTTTGCACGCTTGAGGGGCTGATTGTAAATGTCGTTAACGCGCTTTCGTAGTGTAACAAAACAGGCTAGTTGCTAATGTCGTAATAACGGTTTCGTGCTGTAACAGGGTTGAAAGCGAATGACTGTTCATTACACCATGTTCCTGTTATTCGAAGAGCTGTTTGCATCAAGTTACAGAGCGTGCCCTCGAACTTGCCAGTAATGAGAATGACGATGTCATCAGCATATCCAGTAGTAGGGAATCCAGTGTTCCTGAGTGTACTTTGAAGGCTGTCCACCACTGTATTTCACAGTAGTGGAGACAGAACCCCCCCTTGTGGACAGCCCTTCGTCACAACACGTCTAATGGAGTTGTCTCCTATATTAAATTGTAGGTACTGTGTACTGCTCCCATCGTAAGCATGTGTTTTATCCATTTACAGAGAGCGGGTGCCACACCATTCCTGCGTAAGGCAGAGTTAATGCTTTCAAAAGATGCCTTGTCAAAGGCTCCTCCAATATCAATAAAAACCCCCAGAGTGGACATTTTATTGTCTAGCGATCTCTCAATCCGGTGCACTACAGCAGGCAGCGCCGATTCGGTAGATCTCCCTGAGATATAGACGTGTTGATCCAGGTGCAATGGGTGTAAACCCAGCACCCTTTCCCGTATTTCTCTATCACAAAGTCTCTCAAGCGTCTTTATTAAGAAAGATGTAAGACTAATGCGACGATATGATTTCGCCTAAGTATAATCCGTACGCCCTGGTTTAGGTATAAACACTACCTTAACTTCTCTCCAGTTCTCCGGTATATATCGAAATGCGATACATGCCCGGTAGATGCGTACCAGGTGAACAAGCATCAGGTCCAGTGCCCATTGTAGTAGGGCTAGAAAGATATCGTCCACTCCTGGCAACTTGAAGGGGAGAAAGGAGTGTATAGCCCAGGTAACCTTTTCACCCCGTACTACCTGGGTTGCCAGATTCCAATCCTCCTCTAAGGAAGGTGGGATGTTGGATCTTGGCCATACATTGTCAGGAGTGACAATACAGCCTGGAAAATATGTTTGAATTAGCGCTTCTGCTGTGTCTTCGGGTTTGGTTGTAAAAGAATCGTCCCCTCGCCTGAGACAGCCTGGCTGTTGATTTGGATCTTTACAAAGAATCTTCTTCAGCCGAGCGGCGAAGGCAGTGGTCTCTATGGAACTGCAAAACGGTTTTCAAAAGTCCCTTTGTCTCTGGCGGACTTCGTTTTTGTATAATCGTTTTCGGTCTTTACAGACCTTCCAGTCACTAGTAATGCTAGTACTTTTTGATTTGTTAATGAATTTGTCCAATGTTGATTTCATCCTCTCGAGTTTCGGACAGCACCAGGAGGTTGTGCGACTCGCTTTGGATATCTTCAAGAAGCATGACGATTCGTAAGATTGTAGAATCGAGTTATGCAGGATATCCACAGTGATTTGCAAGTCCTCTACCTGATCAATCTTTTCTGAGAAAACCGAAACCACCAGGTGAGCTTCCAGATCTGTCTTGTAAGATAATCTGTCAGTTCGCCTAGGGTTTCGATATTGTTTTGGTTGAGCTATAGTTTCAGATCATTGGAAACAAAGCCATCTGTGGTCTGACATAGACACAACAGGTGATAATTGCCAGCCCCAGTTGTTTCTCTCACAGTAGTTCACCAATTCGATCAACTCCGCGCTAGATGGAGAGTCAATTGAGTCACTGGGGAGGTACACCGATGCGGAAATGACATCTTCCTTCCCTTCGTTTATACTACAGCTCATCTATATCGCCGTAATATCACGCGTACAGAGCTGTGGCAAAATCAAAGGCTTCTAAATGCTTGGGACAGTAGATGCACGTCCTTGGTTTCTCATAGATGCTATCTGCACAAACAGTGCCATTACGGTTAATTAATCCTCAGGTCTTAGATTTTACAATCCAAGGCTCTTGTATTAATGCAACAGTGTCCTGCTGGCCGTAGAGCTGTCGGTGTAGAGTAGTAACAGCCTCTTGACAACGTTGCAGGTTAATTTGTATGATATTTAGTCCAGATTGGGTGGACATGAGGTTGACAATAAATGCGTCAGTGTCCGACCCGGATCTTAAAAGCATATTCATTAGCTCCTTCTCCTCCTCATACTATCCATGGGGGTGGGAGTTGTGAGGATTCCCCTTCGGATAGCTACTGTGGTAGCATTGGCTCTCCTACTGGTGATAGAGGGGTATTCGAGGACGCACCCTGGTCTGTAACAGAAAAGGGTTTAGGGGTATCCGTAGACGCACCCTGCCCTGTGGGGTTGGAGTCTGGAGGTGCATCTCCAGGCCTCTGAATTTTTAATTTTGGAGTTGTAAACTGATGGTGCAGTTTACTACAACTACTTTTGACTGCTGTTTCAGCCTCTTAATTTAGAAGTCAACTGGCGCCTCCTCTTCGGCTGCATGGAAGAGGGTCCAGTCCCCAACACCTATCCCGGGGTTCTGCACTGCCAGTGGACGAGTAACAGTCTGCGTAGGTTCAGGGTTCCCTGGAATCCACAGAGCTGCCTTCGCCAGCCTGGACAGCCGATCCACCTGGACAACACTGAGACGGACGCTCTGCCATAAAATGGGCAGGTTTAACACTGCTTTCGTGAGCTACTTCAGGGACTGGTCATCCTCGCTGGTGATTCGATGAATCTCTCCGGAGTATTGCCAGTCCTTGAAAGTGGGTGCAATTTGGCCTCCAGCTAGGGCAAACATGTCATCGTCCAGGGCCACTAGCAACTGGGCTTTTAGTAGGTCCGCTTGAATCCGGGTGGTGTTACCCAGGGGGTCCTTAGATCCACGATATCCACGCGGAGGTGCCTCCTAAGGGCCTCTTTGTAACCACCTGCCCTTTCGGTTATTTTGGTCTGGCTTAACCTTCTTTTTCGGATTAGAGGTAAAGGGCGTACTTGCATCCGATCTAATCCTTTTACTTGTAGAAGGTGTAGGCCCATCGGAACCAGCTGCCTTGGGGCTAACTCTGGCAGCCAGTTCCTTGGTAGTAGTCGAGGAGGACCCACGTCCCTTCCCATTTCTATTTTTGATTATGCCTGAACCTGCTGCCTTAGGGTTATTTTCAGGAGCCAGCCCTTGGGTGGAGGTAAAGGCAGTAGCGCCAGAGTTCTCTGCAGCTAGACAAGCCTTACTCCTGCGTTTCTGTTCGGAGCCAGAATTCCTCTTTCTCTTTGGAAGTGTCTGTTGCTACTCTTTCTCTATTTTTTGCTGCTGCTGTTGCTGCTGCTATTGTTGTGGTTGTGGTTGAAAGGTATACGAAGACTCGCCCTGAACGGTTTCTTCAATATTCCTTTTATCCGTGCTGAAAGAAAAGAAAAGATTAGGGCTACGATCCAGTAAACGCAAAACAGATGTTAATTGCTAAGCGCTACCACTTTACTTACTAAATTGGGAAAACAGATGAGTCCACTCAGAAAGTGGAAGAAATGGCCCACCTTTCTAATTCTACCTTGGCAATGTTTAAGCAAACATTATCAATCCATTAATAAAAAACACAATTAATTAAAAATAAACTACATTAATGCAGAAAAATATATAGGAGACAATAAACATCGTAAGAATAAATTACTCGCTACAGTTAGAAATACTCAAAAAATATTAGTGAGGTTAATGCCGCAACGTTTAAGCTAAATACAGGTGGTACAATTGGCGACAAACGATCTAATTACTTCAAAAACGGCAACAACTTTTAATTTACACAAAGAAACTACTTTACAACAATCAAAATTGACAAAAAACATTTAAAATTAACTTCAAATCGTTCAAATCGTAACATTTAAATGAACGATAACGCTGCGACACTTCGAACATCACTTCACGGTGTATTTACGTTCGTTACAATTCTTATAAACTGACACAATACCTTTGAAGAAATTCAGCTGCTCTGGTGACGTTTTCCAAACCAACTGCGGGTAGCGTCTAAGCTATTGCTGTCCCCAGGAAAGGTAATAATAAAGCACGTACGACAAGCAGGGTTACAGTAAGAAACTCGTGACTCCATTGAACGACAGTTTAGCTTACAGTCGAGTATATCATTTAAAATCCGCTTGAAGCGTAATTGGCGGTGCCTATAAAAGATCCATCTACTAAACATTTATCAACACGTCACTTTAACACAAGGCCTGACCAACGACACGGGTTTCAATACTTTCCACAATTTCGACTACGCGGCGAAGCAAATGTCCCGCCGAGACACAACACCTCTGGACAGTCCGAGTACCGGCCGCTGAATAAATAATCCGGGCCGAAATCCTAAAGCCAAATGACTACGCGCAGGCGTTACTTAATTTCATACTCTTTTCAACTTATATGAACCGCACTGAAAGTCCCATTATGATGAAATCCTAAATCAGCAGTTTGCCTGGAACCTCGATGGAAGTTCTGATCTGTATGGACGATAAAATTGCAGACAATGGGTCAGCAGGCAACGGCAACATTCTAGAATTCGATAAGGCACATTGCTTCATAGCATGAGGGAACAAAGCTAAATTTAGATTTAAATATCGACAAACGAAAATAAGCTGCGGGAAGCTAATCTTCGAAACGAACAAAATTAGGTTTTGAAACCTTACTGAACTTTTAATTTATTCGTGACTGACCAGGAAAAAGCACACTAAAATTGAGAGAAGAGGCGGAAAAACGTTGCACAAATTGTCCTTACAAAATAGCGAGCATTTTTCGGAAAAAGAATTAAAAGAGGTCATCAAAGTTACACCCTAATTAGGGGTATCTTTCATCTCTTTCACATTTTTTATAATGTATATCATACTTTCGATAAATAGCAACGAATCAAGGAAACTCCCATTAAATACAATCAACTAGTTTTTGAGATATTAAAATTTCATTTACTCGGGGTAATTTTTATTTGGTGATTTAAGAGCAAGAAACTATATAACACCACAGTAAGACCAATTAAAATATAAAAAAAATTAACAATATTATTATAGTAGGTATAGATATTTTCAAGCTAATATTAATATTATTTTATCTCGACAAGTGCTGAAAATTTATATTCTCGTACATCCATATTTTTTTCTTCAAGTCAAACCCAGATTATATAATTTTTCATAATGATGGGTGTATCTGCCTCAATGAATTTAAATCTTTGAATATAATTTTGAACTACAGACTTCAAGCATTTTGCTTCATAGGTGTCATTCGGAAGAACTTTTGTAGTGAAGCACACATACCTAAATATGTTAGTACTTTTTTTTCCATCACTTGAAAAGTAGGCAACAGCATAACTTAGAACAGCTACTGCTTTATCAGCCACTTTAGTGGTGTAATCGGGCACTTTGTCCTATATTTGCAAGTTCTCGATTTTACACAGATTTGGTTACGTATCAGTAACGTCGGATTCCACACAAGCTAACTTACTACATAATTGCAAAACATTATCGTCGACTTATGTGCCCATAGTTCTTCAATGCATAATCGTTACATTTCAACTTTCGCATGCCAGCGTAAAATAACGGCCCTGAAAGCTTATGTTACCTACCGGCGTCAAAGATTTAACCAATCCCAAATTCCTATGTCCGATGACATTTTCAAAAACCAGATAGAGGAGAGGCAACTTTTTTTTTCTTTGTTTTAGTTGAATGGTCATTGCGTTATCATAATGGATTACGCACTCTGTTGTTCCGTGGGCATTAATAAAAACCCCTTAATCTTTTATCAAAGCCAGGACTGGTTAACCCAGCATTACATTATCTTTGATGTTAAAGCGACAAAGAAGCAACAGCTGATTATAGTTAGTAAGTTTGTTAGAGTAGAATTAAAATATGTAACTGAAGACATTTTAATCAAACATGAAGCTCTAGTTCTTATATTACCTTCATATCACTGTAAATACAACCTAACTGATGTGGGAGATTTGTAACAACTATTGCAACATATTTCGTAATCTTCCTGTAGGCTTGCGAATTTATGGCTTAAATCACTTTCAACTTGCACACGTGGCATATGAAAAAAGAGAATTGAGCATTGTGTTCTTCTAATTCAAAATGACTTGAAAAAATTAAGGGGTAACTTATTGTAGCAAATATTTCTAAAAAAGACATTGAACATTGTTAAACGAACAATACAAAAAATACCAAAATATTGGTTTTGTATGAATACATTAAAACCGTCTGAAGCTAGTTCTGTACGCCGTATTTTGCCGAAACTTAAGGTGTAATCCGTTACTTAAACGATGAGCCAACGCTTGACGTCACAAGGTGCCACTATCACCTTCGGCCGCGCCTCAAAAACGTCACCTGATTTATCACGCGAGGTGCCTGAATGTGCTGCAACTTGTTAACTGCACAGATTTCAAATAAGAGTACCATCACTTCTCACTAAAATACACTTTTTAGGAGTGGCCAATTTCGGTCGGGCAAAATGACCGAAGTGGGCACTGCAAGTGCCATACTACCAATACTGCGGCCCTGATCGCGCTTGCTGTACTTAGTTTGTTTTGTGTTTTACAACACTCCCGGCATATTGTTAAAATCACTGCTTCAGCGAAAACCGCGGAATGAGTTGTCAAGATGGACACACCTTGGCGTCTAAGTGCAAACTGTTAGAAGTCGAATAAAGTAAACAGATAGACTGATATATTTATATCTAAATATTACAAGACATTTAAACATACAAATTGTTTGTCTACTGATGCTAATCTTAGGTTTAGCTATGCCAAGTACCGTTTCAGGAGGTCGATACAATATTTCCGAACGACTGCACAACAGCCGAGTTACTTTCTCAAATCGATCAAGCTGAAATAACTGCAAAACAATATGACGTGGAAGTTTATTCGCCTCGTTAACCAAAACAATAGAAAGGCAAAACATGCTGACCAAAATCAGTGTTCAATTGAAACATACGAAATATAAAAGTAATTAAACAAGATAGATGTAAGCTATCAATTCATCAATAAAAGCAATTCAAAACTTAAGGCTGTAAGAAATGCACCTACTCTCCAAGAAAATATGTAAAATAAATAAATAAAAGTAAGTTAACCTATTACATCTTTAATCATAACATTTCAATACTAAATCTTATCAGAAATTTATAACTTGAAAAAGAATTAACCCAAAATAGAATTTATCAAAGCCAATGTAAAATTTTTGCAAACCTGAAAAAACATAAAAAACAAGTACCTGAAATTAAGAAAAACCGGCAAAAAAATTGACGAAATTTGGATGCGTAAACGCCTAACGATCCAATAAAGGCTTTCAATAGTCAGAGCGCCATCAAGTAAATAAATAATAGCTATTTAAGTAACAAGGAATGTAAGAACCTATTAACATTTGAGGTAGGCAAATACAAGCCAAGGCAAAGCCGCGGCTTGTTGCCTGTGGAAAATGTTAATAGGCGATACATTCCGAGTTATCTTATTATATTTTTCCCGCTGCTTATCGAAATTTTCCTAGATTTTTGAAAAAATCGTTTGGTTTGTCACCTGTCACCAGGATTAATTTTCGTGAGTCGTGTTGCCTGTGAGTGTCACATGTCACACTTGCAATTATAAACAAAACGTCTAGGTCTGAATCTTGTATTTCAAATAAAACCACAATGAAACACTCAAATTATCTTCACTTTAGGGGTTTTGCAAGCTAAAGAAAGGTTTTCAAACTTACTTACTGCCACGTTGAAAAAATGTGCACACAGCTACGTAAATCTGCACTAAAGCGAAATTACTGCATTTCGCTTTAGAAATTTAACAAATAACGATAACAAAACCTTCCACAAGCACTCACAGCATAATATTTTACAAATAGAGCTTAATTATCCATATTTGAAACATGCTGCTTTGTTTTCTCTTGGATAGTTGTCTGAAGAGCAAGCAACATTTCTTAATAATGTGTTTTTGAGTGTACTACCTACGTTCAACATATTAAAGCTCTTAAAGTGCTATTTTCATCTATGCAGTCCTAAATGAGGGATTGATAATCTGTATGCTGTGCAAAAATCTTCCCATATGCCGTACTGAAAGATGAAAACATGATCATTTACGGCACTAGACAAACAAAAGTCACCCGAGGTTAGTTAAGCTGTCACAATTATTATTATGTCAACGGTTAACGGGCACTCACCTTGTTGATCTGCAATACCTCTGCTACCAGCTGTTGAAAAATAAATAATCAGAAAATATACAGTAAAACATGGTAATTTTAACGAGCTATCTATCGAATAACTTCAATCAGCACACAACGATAACCCAGGCTTCTAGAAGACGTCATCACGCATACAAACTAACTAAATTTAATTCTATCCAGCTAAATCCGGAGTAAGTAATTCTTAAATAAGACAAGCTAGAGATGCCTGCAAGAGGCCAATAGTTTGCATTAAGTTCGCACGCAGGCACTGGAATAGCTGAACTGAAACTACATGCTGTCCACACTTCGTAATTGGGCGTACTTTTCCTCAGCACAAGATAATACATACAATTTACAAGTACATCTACGAGGATGTGCTGTAAAGTTCCTGGCTTTATATATAAAGAAACGTGCTAGCGAAATATGAAACACTTTTTATTCAACGCTTTCCCCCCTCAAGCTAACAAATTTAGCACAACGTTTCTCCCGTTTTCTTAACCCCTCTTAACCCCTCAATAGAAGTGGGACGGTTGCCTCTACAAAAACGCCTCCGTAGCTGGTACCCTTCAGTTGTTTATTCAGCTGTGGGAAGAGGTGGTAGTCCGAAGGGGCTAGATCTGGGGAATAAGGCGGGTGGTTCAACAATTCGAAGCCAATTTGGTCGATTTTCGTCTGGGTGTGGTGAGCGGTATGAGCAGATGCATGCACCGCCATGTCTACTTTATTAATGCGTGGAATGAAAACTTTCGCACGTACGATTCTGTTACTGTGTATGCGTGCTACTGAATAGTTAAACATGCTGCAGTATGGTTTACACGGGCCTCACTTACTCGTTTAGCACCAAAGCCAGGTACTTTTCAGCACAACCTCGTACTTGACGGCAGAGCGTTTCTTGCTGACGGTAAGTTAACCTTGTTGCGGGCGGCTTGTTCATACATCAGAAGGATGCTGAACAGTCATAATCGAGACCCAGGTGTCTCGGGAAGCGGGTGCGAGACGACAAAACAGCTCCAAATCCACGGGACGTAAACTGAAGGGTAACTTAATCAGGCGGCACTTGCCACGAATTTTATTCTTCAGTAATCGTAATTATATCTCCAGCATCATACAGTAGAGCTGTCTTGATCGTATACCTTGGGCTGAATGAGAAACTCGCGCTACTAACGATGCATTCCCCTCGCGCGAGGTGGAAACACGATGTCTGCGAAATTTACGCATTCTTTGAGAAGAATGTTACTGTTCAAAAGTCATTGATTCTCATCTTTTGGTGGCTCTTCTATCGAAGATTGGACATCATCATGGCCAGATTTATTTTATTTGCTGCTGCTCTAAAAAGTTCATTGGAGCTGCATCCGAACCATTCTCGGAGATTTCGTAACCAGGATATTTTCCTTCTGCCTGCACTTCTTTTTTCTTTTACTTTTTCCTGCATTATATTTCGTAGTAATGCGTATTTGTCACCTCTCATGATGTGGCCTAGATATAGTTCCTTTCTTGTTTTTATGTTGTTTATTACTTCGCATTTTTTATCGAGTCGTGTTAGTACTTCTAAGTTTGTCACCTTGTCTACCCATGATATTTTTAATATTCTGTGGTAGCACCACATCTCAAAGGCTTCAATTTTTTTAATGTTGTTTTGTTTCAAAGTCCAGGCCTCTACTCCATATAGAAGAGTGGAAAATACATAGCAACGTAGCATGCGAATTCGTAGCGTTAGTCTAATGTTGCGACAGGTGAAGAATTTCCTCATCTTATTGAAGACTGTTCTGGCAATTTCAATACGTTTCTTTATTTTTGTTGTTTGATCAGCATTTTCTGTTATACATGCTCCTAGATATTTGTATTCGGTCACTTTCTCTATGTTTACGTTGTTGATTATAAGATTCTCATTTGCGATTTGAGATTTTGTTAACGCCATGAATTGTTTTTTGTAAGTTTATTTTGATGCCATAATTGTCGCAACACCTATTCATGTTTTCGAAGAGATGTAAGTCATTTACATTTCCAGCTAACAAAACTGTGTCGTCCGCATATCTTACGTTGTTTATTGTTTCTCCGTTGATGATTAAGCCCTCTGACAGCTCTGATAAGGCTTCCTGACATATAGCTTCACTATATAGTGTTATGATACATGAGGAAAGATTAATTGATTACATTAATAAAATATTTTAAAAAATGAATAAATTTGGAGAATTAGTTTAATTAAATCTTGAAAAGATGTTAAGGTTGATAAATTAATTGAAACAAGAAGAAGTTCGTAAGGCATTAATTGAATATGTAAGGGTGTTGATTGCAGACAAGGTATAAAAGAACAAGCCAAGGTTACGATTGATGATTGTATTTGCTTAATAATAATCCTGTAATATTGTTATATTTTATTTTAGATAGAGTGTTATAATAATTGTAGCTAGTGGAAATCAAAATTTGTTTAAAACAGTAGTTACATAAAGAAACTCAACGAAAAATGTATCTGTAATTTTGCGAGGTGTGATTTATAATTTAAAAAAAAACTAGAAATTGCTGCCTAATTTGTATAATTATTTGGTAAAAATACAAATGGTAAGGCTATACTAAAATCTACGAGGTGGTTATAATGAAATGAAATATTAATATTGAAAATACTGGGTAATCAACTAGAGAGATTATTTAAACTGTGAATTATAAGGAAGATATTGAAGTACTATTGAATTGGATTTATTGGTGAATGTAACATTTAAATACATCATTATTATAATTGACATTGGTGGTTATATTGGAACAGGAGATCTGTCATTTGGTTGGAGTGCAGAGTGTCATCTATGAAATAAACAAGATTAGATTTGGATAATTAAACTATTAAAACGTACCAGGAGTTGATTGCAACAATTGAGGGGCTTGAGTTTGACCAGTATTGGAAGGATACGGTAGCCGGACAGCAGGAAAGCAGTAGTTGGATAAAAGCAGTCAATAGGAGGGACCAGTTTTGGAGGACAAAGATCATCTTAGTTGTTGATTTTGGCTGGTTGTGTCGATGTAAACTTATTCAACTAGTACGAGCTTTGGGAGAATACTACCAGAATTGGAACAGTTCAGAGAGGACTGCGGTGTACCGAAAATTACCTAAGAAATAAATCAGATAAGAGCTGTTGCTGTTATAACTTGAAAACTTACCAGGAGTGGTTGGATTAGGAGTTCACATTGGATAGAGGGATTGCAACTGGAGTCAGCAGGATCTTGAATTGGTTGACAGGATTGACCAGTAGGTGTCAAGCAGGGTGACATTGAGATCAGTCGAGGCAGGAGGCACTGGTGTTTGGATTTGGAGCAGGATAGGCTCAATAAGTGACAAGGTTTGTTTTAGCAATTAATATTGAAACATTTTAAATAAAGATCAATTAGTGAAACAAGATAATACGAAGTTATAATCTCTGAAACTTCTTTGTGGCGTGAATTTATAATTCATATTCTTATATGGGTATTTCGCCACTCCCATTGTTAGAAACATTTTTATGGAAGACTTTGAACAACAACATGTCTACACGTACACCAACAAACCAGTAGTTTGGTGGAGATATGTCGATGATGTTTTTGCAATTTGGCCTCATGATATGGATGAGGTGGACAAATTTCTTGAACATATTAACAGTAAAGAAACCTCCATCAAATTCACATTAGAAACAGAGCAAAACAATCAGTTACCCTTTCTTGATACACTAATCACACGCACAATAAATACTTTTGAAACATCAGTATACCATAAGAAAACCAATACTAATAGGTACTTACATTTTAATTCTAACCATCACAAAAACATAAAGACAGGCGTTGTAAAAAGTCTCTACGACAGAGCCAAAGTTGTTTGCTCTAATGATAAAATTTTCAAAAAAAAAAAGAATTTATTATTAATGTTTTACAAGATAATGGCTATCCAGAAACTCTTGTTCGGAACATTTTCAATACACGAAGCAATGCCACACACATACAAAGGAATGACACTCAAAAATATAATACTCTAACTATACTATATATTCCAGGCATATCTGACAAAATTAGACGAATTGGAAATAGATTCAATGTTAGGACGGATATCAAAACGATGAATACTTTGCGGTCAGTTCTTACAAAAACTAAACCGTTCAACGAAGAACAACATTCAAGGAATTGTATATACCGGGTGCTGACTTGCGCGACGCACCATAGAAATTTGCATAGTAAATTCTTTATGTTCAATTATTTGCTCCCCTAATTATTTTAGAGCTAAAGTGTAAATACATTTTTTGAAGAGAAAAAAATACTGCATCCATTCATACTGTTGCTAACAATTTTTCATTTTCCAGAAACGAAAGAATGCAAAAAATCAAACTAGCATTTTTACAAGAATCAGTGATGCCATGGAATTATTGAAACAAGCCAATGCCAACGCAAGTGCGTGCGGGGCGATCATCCAGTCACTGCCGTCAAAAGATTGAATTTATTGTCGTTTTTCTCGTTTTAGTGTAAGTTCTGAACCTCATTATTGAACCTACAATTATTTAATAACGTGCCTGTAGTTTAAACTTAAAATAAATCAGTCTTTTAATGGTTGTACTGTTTGGAATTTGCCGCTACGGATATTTTACAATAAACGAGGAGCTTAGTTAACGAACGTCCACCATACTCGTAAAACCATTTTTGTTATGGACAAGGTCTAGGTACCTTAGAGACATTAAGCAGAACATAATTAATAATGAAACATCAATGACAAACAAACAAACAACACATATTGTAGCTCCGCACGCATTTGCGTTGGCATTGGCTTGTTTCAATAATTCCATGGCATCACTGATTTTTGTGAAAATGCTAGTTTGCTTTTTGCATTCCTTCAGTTCCGGAAAATAAAAAATTGTTAACAACAGTATGAATGGGTGCAGTATTTTTGTCTCTACTAAAAATGTATTTACACTTTAGCTCTAAAATAATTAGGGGAGCAAATAATTGAACATAAAGAATTTACTATGCAAATTCCTATGGTGCGTCGCGCAAGTCAGCACCCGGTATAGTATTCCCTGTGAATGCGGGAAATATTATATCGGTGAAACATCCAGGCCTTTAGCAGTTAGAGTTAAAGAACATAAAAATATGTTGAAAACGTATCAATTCAATAAGTCTAAGCTGGCAGAACATGCTTGGGATGAAAACCATCAAATACAATGGGACAACACAAAGATCTTGTCTAAAGAATCGATGTCAACTAGGCGAAAAATTAAGGAAACGGCATATATTTTACTTAACGAAGAAAAATGCGTGTCGTCTTTCTCAATATTTTTAGACAATAGTTGGCTATCGATTCTTAAAGATGAGATCAAGTAGGTACAGATATTAACAAACGTCAATGTCAAAAAATTCATTGGAGGTTGGTCGTTTTTCCTTCCACTGAAAAAAGATAAGTTTCTTGTTAGTTTTAATTGTTATTCGTTGATAACGAGGGCAGATTGTCCCTCGAAACGTTCGTTGTTAATATTTTCGTTATTTAATATTTTAATTTGCAGAGTGGCGAAATACCCATATAAGAATATGAATTATAAATTCACGCCACAAAGAAGTTTCAGAGATTATCTTAATCAAACGTATGGGCCTAACATAACTAGTAACTTCCGAAGTTGGGAAAACCTCTACAAGAAGCTGGCACACTCTGAAAATAGTATAACTTTCCTATGTCGTTGTACAAATAGCTGTATTATTCCAAAAGGGTTTAGACTCAAAGCACCTTATGTAAGTGCTCGTTCTAGTAATACCATGAAAAGAGCGAGTGAAGCTCTAGTTAGAGATAGAATACAATTTCACAGACATAACAAAGTGATATTATTTTCTGACATAAACAAACTGGAACAGGTGATGCAAAGGGATGTACGGGAAGACGATTTCAATCGTATGTACAACTCTATTAGTAATACCTACATCAAAACACACACACAGAGCAAAAACGTACACATTTAAAAAAAGTACCAACACCTCATACAAGAAAAACACACAATTGAACTAAATACACTAAAGAACAGTGACACTTTTTTAAATAAAACTGTAGTTAATCTGTCTTCTAAAGAACTAAACGCCACTGTCAAATTAGTTCTTGGCAAAGGACTCAACTACGCAGTGGCGCCAAAACGAATTAATAAACTTGATTTAGTTACAGCTATAGAAGAGACTTGTCAAAAACTTCCAGAAGACATTAGACAGGAATACAGAATTAGAAACAAAATCATACTAGAACGACCTTACACAATCAGACAAAATATATCCAAACAAGAAAAATATTCACTACACACACTAAAAACCGATAACACAATTAAAATTCTACCTGCAGACAACGGCAACGCCACAGTAGTACTTGACACAACCACATACAACGAAAAACTTTCAACACTAATTAGTGAGGGACAATACACTAAACTAAATAAAGATCCAACACATACAATGGAAACAAAAATATACAGAACACTTTACAAACACAGAGAACAATTTACAGATTTTGTAAGACGTACGCTAACACCACACTACAGTAAACCACCACATTTTTATGGATTACCAAAGATACACAAACCAAATGTACCACTTAGGCCAATAGTTAGTTCTATAGGTTCTCCTTGTCACAGTTTAGCTAAATATTTACTTAAGATACTGACTCCTATATCAGGAAATACAGACACGTATATAAAGAACACGCCCCATTTCCTTGAAAAACTTAAAGAAGCAAACATAAACACACAACACTTAATGGTTAGTTTCGATGTAGTTAGTCTCTTCACTAATGTTCCAGTAGACAAAACACTCAACATCATTAAACATAGGCTACAAAACGATAACACATTACATACACGAACAACATTAAACGTTGGTACCATTATGGAACTTTTAACACTATGCATTAAAACGACATACTTTCAACTAAACAATGAATTTTACCAACAAGATTTCGGGATGGCAATGGGTTCACCTTTATCTCCCATTGTTAGTAACATTTTTATAGAAGACTTTGACCAACAACATGTCTACACGTACACCAACAAACCAGTAGTTTGGCGGAGATATGTCGATGATGTTTTTGCAATTTGGCCTCATGATATGGATGAGGTGGACAAATTTCTTGAACATATTAACAGTAAAGAAACCTCCATCAAATTCACATTAGAAACAGAGCAAAACAATCAGTTACCCTTTCTTGATACACTAATCACACGCACAATAAATACTTTTGAAACATCAGTATACCGTAAGAAAACCAATACTAATAGGTACTTCTATTTTAATTCTAACCATCACAAAGACATAAAGACAGGCGTTGTAAAAAGTCTCTACAACAGAGCCAAAGTTGTTTGCTCTCATGATAAAATTTTCAAAAAAGAAAAAGAATTTATTATTAATGTTTTACAAGATAATGGCTATCCAGAAACTCTTGTTCGGAACATTTTCAATACACGAAGCAATGCCACACACATACAAAAGAATGACACTCAAAAATATAATACTCTAACTATACCATATATTCCAGGCATATCTGACAAAATTAGACGAATTGGAAATAGATTCAATGTTAGGACGGTATTCAAAACGATGAATACTTTGCGGTCAGTTCTTACAAAAACTAAACCGTTCAACGAAGAACAACATTCAAGGAATTGTATATATAGTATTCCCTGTGAATGCGAGAAATATTATATCGGTGAAACATCCAGGCCTTTAGCAGTTAGAGTTAAAGAACATAAAAATATGTTGAAAACGTATCAATTCAATAAGTCTAAGCTGGCAGAACATGCTTGGGATGAAAACCATCAAATACAATGGGACAACACAAAGATCTTGTCTAAAGAATCGATGTCAACTAGGCGAAAAATTAAGGAAACGGCATATATTTTACTTAACGAAGAAAAATGCGTGTCGTCTTTCTCAATATTTTTAGACAATAGTTGGCTATCGATTCTTAAAGATGAGATCAAGTAGGTACAGATATCAACAAACGGCAATGTCAAAAAATTCATTGGAGGTTGGTCGTTTTTCCTTCCACTGAAAAAAGATAAGTTTCTTGTTAGTTTTAATTGTTATTCGTTGATAACGAGGGCAGATTGTCTCTCGAAACGTTCGTTGTTAATATTTTCGTTATTTAATATTTTAATTTGCAGAGTGGCGAAATACACATATAAGAATATGAATTAATACGAAGTTATAATTAAATTGATTTGAACTGATTAAGATGTGTGTAATTGTGAAAATGCAATTTTTAATACCTGGTTTGGTAAAGTTGAAAGTTCGATTTGACGTTTAATGTAATTGCAAGTAAAACAAATTTTGAAAATATAATTTTATTACGTCAATTAAGAGAACTAGATTTTGATGAACCCACCCTGAAAATAAGAACTCTCGATTATAAAAAGTAATTATAGTTAGCTGAAGCAGTATTTGCAAATAAAAAGACAAGCTTTAAGAAAAACTAATTACATGCTAAATATTATATAGCAGATAGAGATACAAGCATCACACGTATCATATCAATAGATTAAACAGGAGGGGCGACAGAATACATCCTTGGCGAACTCCACGAGTTTTAATTTCTTCTGTATATTCGCTGTCAACTTTCACACGTGCCCTTTGATTCCAGTATAGGTTGGAGTTAATTCTTATATCTCTACTGTCCACATTCTTACTCTTGAGAATTTGTTTCAAAATTTATAAAACAGGCATATATATTTTGGTTCACATCTAAACACCATTGTGCTAAACCATTTATACCGAATAAAGCCCCACGTGTCTCGAAACCAATTTGCGAGTCACTTATTTCTTCTTCTAATTTTTTATACATTCGGTTATGAATTATTGTTAAAAATATTTTCAGTGTGTGACTCATCAAATCGATGGTTCGATGTTTAGTGCATTCTTTGGTGTTTGCTTTTTTTGGGATTGTGATGAATGTGGACAGGAGCCATTCTTTTGGTATTATACCGGGTATAGATACTGTATTAAAAAGATCCAAGAGCACGTCGATAGAATCTTCATCTATAAGTTTTAATAGCTCAACTGGGATATCGTCTGGTCCACATGATTTTCCGTTCTTTGTGTTCCTGATTGCGTATACGATCTCCTCTCTTAGTATAGTTGGTCCTTCTTCTTTATATGTATCTATGTTTTTGCCTCTATTCTCGTCTTCAAATAACTCCTCGATATACTTTTTCCATCTACGTAATTTTTGTTCGGTATCTCTAAGGAGTGTTCCATCAGTAGCTCTCAGTAGTCATTTACAGTTATTCATTTAATTATTTTTGCGTAGAATGCAACGAAGCTTTCAAACCTTTTGCAAGTTATATATTGATCTAACGTTAGCCATGTTCCAAACTTTCAATGTATGAGAACACCAAGTGATTAGGTTTCGCTTCGCGCCTAAAGCTTTTTGGGTTGCATATGCCGAGTTTCTCTCAAGGCCCAAAATTTTGACCCCTTATCTGTTTTTCAGCCATTAGCCATGTTGTGTTCCTGCAGAAAAGCTGCCCTGTGAAACTACGTTTTGAAACGTACCTTAATTGGATTTCATCACAGGCATCTTACATGGGAAATTATTTTTGTTGTGTTTGGAACCTTCCGAATTTGATGATGCAATCCTCGTGAAGGTTATTCTGCAATTTCCCAAGCTCAAACTTAGTTTTGAATTTATCTGAGCAATGCACATGTTCCCTTCTCGCAAAGCGAATATATGCAAATATAATAATAATAATAATATAATATGCTATTACATAACAGTATATAATATGGTATTACATACATTTTGCAAACATAAGTGTAACTATTCATTTCACTTGCACCTAATCCCTAATGGGATTGTGTTGTGCACCTGCGGAAGTTTTAAGGTATAGAGATTGTTCATGTTTACTTCTAAATTTAGTTTAACAGAATAGAACTTAAGTAATACAAGACCAGGACACTACGTGAAAGAGAGACAGAGGAACACTACTGAGGTTATAATGTACAATAATTTATATGATTATAATTAATGCGTCTTTTAATCGATTTGCATTTCCAAGAACATAGGTAGATATCTTTTTAGAAAATAGGTTATTATTCATTTGTTTTGATTCTATCGCTACGGAATTGAAGAGTTTCGGGCCAATATATCTAATAGATCTTTGTTGTAAAGTGAATTTTGTATTGGGTACATTAAGATTGTCAATTGTTCGGGCTCGAGTGTCATAGATGTGTGATACTTTAGTTTGTAATGCAGCGTTAGTGTATTAAAATTTTATGACTTTTAGAATGTATAGTCCACCCACATCTAGCAATCTAACTTCAGAGAATAACGATTCAGTAGAATATAGTTTATTTTTATAAAGCATGACTCTTATTATATGTTTTGTGCTACTTGTACGGTATTTAACGTTGTTGAATATGCACTGCCCCAAACGATGATTCCGTATTGAAGTATAGACTCCACTAAAGATTTATATGTTGAGATTAGTATATTTTTATGTAGTATTGATCGTAATTGGTAAAATTTGTATATTAATTTTTTTAATCTATTGTGTGTATATTCTATATGGTTATTCCATTTAAGATAGCTGTCTATTATTAGCCCTAAATATTTAATTTTTGCAGTTTGGTATATACAGTGTGTCTGCTTAAGTTGGCACCATATGGAAAACTTTTTTATTATTAATTTTACGAAAAAAAAACTTTATAAAAATTTCTGCATGGTCCAAAACTTAAAATGCAATCATCAGATATCAATGTTTTAAGCCGTATACGAGGAATGTCAAAAAATATGAACTCTGCTCAAGAGTAAAGTACATTTATTTGTGACAAAATCGAAAATTGTTATTAAGAAATGTTGATTAGAATAAAAAACTACGTTCAAATATCCAATTACACCTATCTACGATGAAAACCAGGTTTTGTTATTTTTCACATTTTTTAAGTTGTTTGCGTAACCCCCGTAACTGTGAAACATCGGTGGGACAAGTGCGTTGATTTATCAGGCGACTACGTATAGAAATACTAACATATATTTAAAATTGCACAATTAAAGCATTAGTAATTTTTGAGAACGCCAGAATTTTCCCCTAATTTAACTGATTATGCATATAAAGTTGCCACTGTTGTTACTTTATCTGCCTATTCATATAAAATACCAAAATCAAACATTTCAACAATATCATTTCATTATTACTTGTGATTTTCATCCATCGTAACCATTGAAAAATTATTTCCAAGATATCACAATTCTCCTCCAATCTTGATTTTTACATTTCTACTAAATTATTGTTTTCTAATTTTGTGACTTTTATTGCAGTATAAGTATTTGTTTGAAAATAAATATTGTATGTTATTCGCAATAAAAATTACTCTATGTGCATTGACTGCCTCAACACATAAAGCTTAAGTTATTATTGAAACATTATTTCAAGCAATAAAACCTTGATAGTAATTTATTTACGCCCCAGTGTGTACAGTCCGTTAGCTGACTAGCAGTTCCAAATCAAAATCCCCTTTGGAAACTTCCTAGTTTTTTTTAATGCAGTCTTTATGAAACGCTTCTGATTTACTCCTTCTAATTCGTCTCATATGATCTCCAATAAAGTCATAAGTAAAATTAAAACTGAAAAAATACAACTAAACATAATATAAAAGATAATTCATACGTATGGTCATTAAATTAAATAAATGTATACTGAACTCAATAATAGCACATTGAAGTTAAAATTAATTGCATATAGAAAAAAATTGCATTAGGGTCTAGACCAAACTTTTGAGAACAGAAACCTTTATTAAGTAAATCAGGTAACAGTACATTAACCGATTTCCTCTCACATTTGATACCAGGCTTGAGGCTGGCAGTAATGTAAGTGAACAATTATTACTGGCATGATTAAAAAGAGGTTGTGATCTGTGTTTAATGCAATAATGACGAACACGTATGCACCTAATGTAATTGAAATACCCAAACAACTGTGTTTTGCTTCTGAATTTTATCTAAATTCAGTCTTATCGCAACCACTTGTGTGAACTTACGTTGAAAGAATTTCATTCCAATGACCTTCAATCGGTATAATCATTTAAATGTTTTAATTTTTTGTGGGACACTATTAATTTTTGACGTATAGTTTATTATGCAAGGTTGTTCTGTTTCGTGTCCTCTAACTAACCTTAAATGCAATGACCATGGTTATGAATCACCCTACATACTTAGTAAAGGAGTAAGAGTAATGAAATCTAATTTTCATATAAATCGGCATATTCGGAATCATCAGAATTTTCTTGTAGATTTATTATCAGGGGCTCTACCTGTATCTCCACCACGGCATCTAACTCCCACATTTTCTTTTCAATAGAACGCACATAGTTGCATGCATTCTGCCAATTTTCAGAGGTAACATTTTCAATTGATTTTAAAAATACATTTTTCACATCTTGTAGTTTGAACGTGACATTGTTTCGTGCCACCTCGCCTTTTACTTGTGCCCATATTAATTCAATTGAGTTTAATTCGCTGTTGTAAGGTGACAATCTTAAGATAATCCTATTGGTTCCCTCTGCTAAACGATCGACAATATAACTATTAAATGGGATATTTTTGGCAATTAACCATTCTTGAATATCCTCTTTTTTGTGGAACTTGTGATAATTTTTTCAAATTTTCTTGAGTGGTAAGATGCATTGTCCATGGCTCTGTTAATGAATTATTGTTACAAAAATTCTGTAAATGTTCTTTTCCAGTTGCTAAATGAGGAGACTTTTTAGAACATGTAAATTGGATAAAGAAAAATCTCCTCATTTAGATAACTGTAAAAGAACATTGACAGAATTTTTGTAACGGTAGTTCATTAACTGGGCTAGATAGAGTTTCTAGAAGCCATTTAAATAGATATTAATTAGAATTGAAAAATATTTCCCCTAAAAAGCGCCTTGCATAAAAAACTTACAAATTATGGAAACATAGTACTTTTCGGTAAATAATAAAAAATCTGAAGAAATAATTGACATTTTATACATTTTTTTTTTCAATTATAAATCTTTAGAATCTTCATATAAAAAGATTAAATTTTAATATTGTCTTGGTATGCGTAATTTTGAAAAATATTTAAAAAATTTAAAAATTAATTTTTAGCTAAAGTTTAAAAATCAAGTATTTTCTGGCCTTGAAAGTATTCAGTTAGCTGAAAATAACACATATATTATTGAAATCTTACTTAGTTTCCAAAAAATAGCACTTTCTGAATTTTGTCAATTTCGAAAAAATACAGTTTCTAAATAAGTAAAACCGTTCGGTATACAGGGTGGTGTGACTTGAGCGGCGCAGCATAGGGATTTCAATGGCAAATGTTTAATTTTTGATTATTGGCTCCTCTATTTTTTTAAATTGAAGTGTAAAAGGTTTTTTGTAGAGAAAAATTACTGCATCTGTACATACTATCGTTTACAAATTTTCCATTTTCCGAAACCGTAGAAATCAACGAAATAAAATAGCAATTTTTAAAAAAATCACTGATGCCTTGGAATTATGTAAACAAACAACATGTACATCTACTTTTGTCTTTGCTGTTTGACGTTTATAACTGATTATTAAATTTTGTTCTCGTTAAAATGTATTCATTTTTTCTAGAGAAAATGCTGTAGGTATCTGTACATACCATCGTTTATAATTTTCCGGAACAGGGAAAATTAAAGAAATTAGTATCTATAGAAAGCAGGATTTAATTAAATACCTTAACAAAACATAATTATGTACCATCGAAGTCATAGAAAACTGGGACAGGATAAATACGCAGATACCCTTGTTTTCGAAAAGTATAGTTTAGATGTGGCATTTTGACTGAACATTATTAAATTTTCCTGTCCCAGTTTTCTATGACTTCGATGGCACGTATAATCATAATACAAAAACACGAAAATTAATAAATTATAACAAATGTTCAAACAAAGCACCATTAACTACTATACAATGACCCAACCTGTTGTAAAATTGCCGTCTAACATTTGCTAACTGATATTAAGTTATTCCAGAGTAAATTTGCGATTTTAAATGTCCCCAAAGAAAAAAATCGTTGGGCGAAAGATCGGGGGACCTAGCAGACCAGCTAATTAAATAATTTGGACCAATCACCTTATTGGAAAAGGCAATAACATAGATTTGTACGTTGGAAGAATCGTCATGGACCTGTATTATTTAGATAAGAGCATGTCACGTGACCGGGGCAGTCGACTAAGACGCGTTTAGATGCTCTATGATCATTCCATCATCAGACATGGCAATGTATTTCTTGTTTGTTCCCAAACAAACCTATGTTTGACTCGTCCGAACGCGTTTGAGTAGACTGCCCCGATCACGTGACATGATCTTATCTAAATAATACAACTCTATCAAAAGAAAGAAAAAACTAAATTAGAAACCAAATATTCGTAATATTAAGTGCCAAGGCTCTATTAGAATTCAAGAAAATATTAACATATTAACAAATAAACCCAAATATTATGTACAATGTAATAAGTACCCAAATATACAAGTACGCAAGGTATCGAGTTTATCTTAAATAAAAGAATAGGGAATTTACAAACGTCAAAATCGTTCAACTCGCGAACTATCATCTTATTTGGCTCAAAATATTGCTAAACGTTGCAGTACAAAACGCTTAAAAGTATCAACGTTGTATGCTACAGGTATGTAAACAGAACAATTTCGAAACTAATTAAACCGACAATAGTCCAAAATACTACGCCGTACAAATATAAATATGACTAGATATCCAAGGGGTTTAATAAAAATAAAAAACTAAGCGTTCCCGCAAAACGAGAATTTAAATAGAAGCAACAACCATTTGTTGTTTCTTTTTGTAAATGCATGCCCGTCCGTAACTAAGTTCTCTTACAATTTCAAAATGCATAAACTATGAATTGTCAAATCACTCTAGTTTAAAAATTATTTTAGTATTAACAAGAAATTGGGAAAATGTCTAACATCTAGGGCAGGGTAGCCAGAGAACGTCAGGTACACGATCGTACTGTTATAATGAGAATAAAATTTACGTACGGTGTATCACCAGTGGCATGAAAACAACGACGTCTCTCTAACTAACCAACATAAGATCTTGTTTTCTAGCCCGATTACAGTTGTATAAAAAGGTACATATATTTTCTAATACAAAAAAAATACTTAACGTAGGTTTTAGTGGATATTAAATTGGGGTTGACCATACAGCGGTACCTCAAGTGATGTAGATGCCGTAGAAAGTTCAATTAATTTAAATATGTGACATCGGTGCACACAACAATAAACGGTGCAAGATCGCACGGGGACGAGAAAACTTTCTGCTGATGTAAGCGAATCGACAAGAAAAATCAAACACGATTCAATACTAAAGCTACCAGCAGGCAAAGTACGCTGCTTTCCATTAAGTCAGTAGAAAACTTCCCGTTAAGGGTTTATTTTTCATCAAATAAAATTGGATTCAGGAGATTTATAATTAATTTATAATCTAGGCATTCAATCCAGTACCACCATTACCAATAAATTCTGCATCGTCCACGTTATGGGACGAATAACTGCATCACGCTGTGGTGCACGGATGTCTAACAACTTTCTTCTTAAAGATGCAACAGTGAGATTTTACAGAAACAAGAAACCGATTTGCTATATCGTTACACGGTTCCTAACAGCTGCACGCAGCTTTTGTTTCCTTCCACAACTAACCAGTCTTGTACGTACTTTCTCGAATATAGCTGGTAGAGGAGTTTATTAGGGCCCTTTACTAAACGCGCTACAAAATATGAAACGAATTAGAATTAGAAAAAACAACGCATTAAATGCAGTGGTCACAATAAAACGGTTCATACCTTGGTGTTATCCCGCTGTATTTTCACACCAAAGATCCCCATACGGATAAAATTTAGTTAGTATCATTCATATAGATATTAATTGCGGCATCGATTTCACAAATCCAAAAGGCTGTAAAAGTCATCGATGACCAGGTGGTAGTGGGAAAACTTAATGTTAAAGTATAAAATTTAATTTTCAAATTTATACTGGCTATTGTGCACCACTGTAAAGCTGAAAAATGTGGACAGTAACAATATTACCGAAACTAATGGCTGACCTGTTTACATTTGGTACTAAATTGATATCGCTAGGTTTTAAAAGACAATTCTGGTCGAGGTTTTCCTCGGGAGTGAGTCGGGTAGCACTACTGCTAGACAGTCTCCTAAGTGCCGCAACAGCAGATCGGAGTTTCGAGGTCGGAGCGAAAGCAGCGATTTTCTTTGGTGTTGCCTCGAAACCTTGCCGTGAGACATGGAAGTGTCTTTCTACAGGTAGGTCGCGCCATGAACTAATTCTGGCGTTAACTCGACATAGTAAGCCCTTATCACGCAAAAATCTCCATGTCTGCAACGGTTCCTCTGGGAACGTATTATTGTCGTTTTCACGCTCCAGTTTTGGAGGAGAGTAATCAAATCTCAGGTGCTGGATCCAACAAGCCACAAGTTCAGTTTGAGGGTGGTTTGTGGGTCGTGATCAGGTGCTAGACCCAATAAGCCGCAAACACGATATGGAAAGCGGCTTCAAGGAGATCTTCGTAGGTGATGGACCTTTACAAGCAACAGAAATATGCTAGAAAATTTGGAGTTCGAAGTCGAGTGTCCTTAAACAATTTTATAGGCTTTTTCGGGAAGGTCTCGAACTTGAACAAGCGGTTTTGGCAAAGCCCAGAGGGACTAGAAGTTGGTGACTCTTTCAGTTCATACTGGCTCAACGGGTCGCTGGATCGAAGCGTCTTTAACAGGTCTGGCGTCCTGGTCTTATAGGTTTTTGGGCTTTTATATTAGAACTATCTTCTGGAGGAATTGTTATGCGAGACTTTACCTTACGCGGTTGTATGCATCGTTGGGCTATTTGGTTTAACCTGCTCATATGAGATATTCGAGCTTCGATTGTGGCATATTTAGCGGCATACAAATTCTGAGGATCGTGTTTAAGCGTAAATTGAATTTTGTACAATTGCTAATGTGACATTGTCAAGTTAGAAAACAGGATTTACAATATAAATTTTGTGTAAAAGTTCAAACCAGAGATTATAAAAGAATTTGTTAAGTCATTTTGCTGTTTTAGATGCTTAATTGCATTTCACGCCTTTGGGGCAGTTTGTTGCTGTGTTGAAACCATTTTCAATCTTTGCGCGCGGGTTCAATCTTATCTTCCGCACATTTGATTCAGGTCATTTTGGTATTTTAAATAGCCACCTAGGCTTTAGGGCAGCGTGCCCGTATGCTAAACCCTTTTAGTTCTTTATTTGGCTCCATCGCCTAATTCCAGAATCACGATGTCGCACATATTTAGCTCCAAAAGCAGTATTTTTCGTCGGTTGGAGCTCCCCTCTGATGGCGTTTTTCCGAATTCCGAATCTTCTAGAAAGCACGCCGTTGAGGCGTGATGCCATTGGTGCCGGTATTAATTTGTTTCATTTTATCGCCCCGCGATTGGCTGCCGAGGTTTAGTCACGTGGGAACGCGATCAAGGTGACCTTTGCCAACGCTTCCCTCTGGGGATTCAGCCGAGAGCCGTCGAACGAACAAGTGGTCAGATAGTGTGTGAGTTCGTGCGACGCTCCCGCCCTTGGCGGGGGCGTCAGCCTTTTTCCCGTCGAAGTGCTGCTTCAGCACGTATGTGACATACGGTTCCGCCCTAAGTGGCAGTTGTCCGCAGCCCGTTGCAAAGAACGCTCGTGTGGTGGTTGTGAGTCGGAGTTTTCGAATTGTCTTCGGCGTAGCGTGGGTGTTTGGAGCCCAGTTCCTGCTTCTGTAAGTAAGGGGTCGTGCCCCCTTCATCTCGACCTACGAGGATCTGTTCCGCAGAACGAAAGTGGCCCATTTTTCGTCGTCCCGTTGTACGCCTCCTGGACGCGTTTCACGTCGCCATTAAGGCGGTTGTGCACTCATCCCTATAGCCGTTGTAACATCGAAGGTACCTGCCACCTACGACTGCAGCCTGTCGCAACTCAACTGTACCAGGCTCCCTCGCCGCCTACGCATTAAGGTATGTGTCTTTAACCTGATTACCGCTGTGAACGCGAGTGCTAATTTAATCTTCGCTGTCCGCTGCATAAGACGTCGCGCCAGCATATTGGTGCATTCCTTCAGAATTGCAGACTGTCCATATCGCGAGTGCTAATTTAATCTTCGCTGTCCGCTGCATAAGGCGTCGCGCCAGCATATTGGTGCATTCCTTCAGAATTGCAGACTGTCCATATCGCGAGTGCTAATTTAATCTTCGCTGTCCGCTGCATAAGGCGTCGCGCCAGCATATTGGTGCATTCCTTCAGAATTGCAGACTGTCCATATCGCGAGTGCTAATTTAATCTTCGCTGTCCGCTGCATAAGGCGTCGCGCCAGCATATTTGTACTTATTACTACTCATTACTGTTCATTACTGTTCACTACTGTTCAACATCTGTCGCTAAGTTTAGAGCGCGCGTGCCAGCTGGTGCCCTTAATTATAGTCTAAGTATAGATATAGGGCGACGCACTCTGCCGCCCCATTGTAACCCGAAGTTCAATACATGATTGGTTAGTTAAGGGAATTATTGTTTTGTTTCGACTTGTGCATGTTCTGTTACAGATAGACGCCCCCTTCATTGTACTGATTATTGTACGACGGAACGAGGGAGCTTTGAGCGTGCAGGTGGGTGAGACAGCTGGCCAAAATTAGCCTGTTACGGTATTAAAAGGACTTTACGACACCCACCCAAGGTGAGCATCGCACCACGGAATCAGTCCTGAAAAACTGGCACACTTGCCCTGAAATCGGTTCGAAATAGGCTAAAAGGCCACGGCTGGGACGCTCAGGGAGTCGGGCGTGAGTCACACGATACGTTCTGGGCAAGCGTGTGGTGACATAATATATACAGGGTATGTCGAAATCATGAGGGCGCCACCAAGCCTGTCTTAACCCGGCTAACCGGGCCTGGACGGTTAGACGGGAGCGAAGCATGCAAAATACTCCGCCAATAGGATTACTCAAGAGTTGCAAGGTCAAATAACAATTTCGGGATTGCCTTATGCAAGGATTGTAATTAGGTGTCAATCCGACCGCGACTACGCAGCTGTCTCACCCACCTGCACGCTCAAAGCTCCCTCGTTCCGTCGTACAATAATCAGTACAATGAAGGGGGCGTCTATCTGTAACAGAACATGCACAAGTCGAAACAAAACAATAATTCCCTTAACTAACCAATCATGTATTGAACTTCGGGTTACAATGGGGCGGCAGAGTGCGTCGCCCTATATCTATACTTAGACTATAATTAAGGGCACCAGCTGGCACGCGCGCTCTAAACTTAGCGACAGATGTTGAACAGTAGTGAACAGTAATGAACAGTAATGAGTAGTAATGAGTACAAATATGCTGGCGCGACGCCTTATGCAGCGGACAGCGAAGATTAAATTAGCACTCGCGATATGGACAGTCTGCAATTCTGAAGGAATGCACCAATATGCTGGCGCGACGCCTTATGCAGCGGACAGCGAAGATTAAATTAGCACTCGCGATATGGACAGTCTGCAATTCTGAAGGAATGCACCAATATGCTGGCGCGACGCCTTATGCAGCGGACAGCGAAGATTAAATTAGCACTCGCGATATGGACAGTCTGCAATTCTGAAGGAATGCACCAATATGCTGGCGCGACGTCTTATGCAGCGGACAGCGAAGATTAAATTAGCACTCGCGTTCACAGCGGTAATCAGGTTAAAGACACATACCTTAATGCGTAGGCGGCGAGGGAGCCTGGTACAGTTGAGTTGCGACAGGCTGCAGTCGTAGGTGGCAGGTACCTTCGATGTTACAACGGCTATAGGGATGAGTGCACAACCGCCTTAATGGCGACGTGAAACGCGTCCAGGAGGCGTACAACGGGACGACGAAAAATGGGCCACTTTCGTTCTGCGGAACAGATCCTCGTAGGTCGAGATGAAGGGGGCACGACCCCTTACTTACAGAAGCAGGAACTGGGCTCCAAACACCCACGCTGCGCCGAAGACAATTCGAAAACTCCGACTCACAACCACCACACGAGCGTTCTTTGCAACGGGCTGCGGACAACTGCCACTTAGGGCGGAACCGTATGTCACATACGTGCTGAAGCAGCACTTCGACGGGAAAAAGGCTGACGCCCCCGCCAAGGGCGGGAGCGTCGCACGAACTCACACACTATCTGACCACTTGTTCGTTCGACGGCTCTCGGCTGAATCCCCAGAGGGAAGCGTTGGCAAAGGTCACCTTGATCGCGTCCCCACGTGACTAAACCTCGGCAGCCAATCGCGGGGCGATAAAATGAAACAAATTAATACCGGCACCAATGGCATCACGCCTCAACGGCGTGCTTTCTAGAAGATTCGGAATTCGGAAAAACGCCATCAGAGGGGAGCTCCAACCGACGAAAAATACTGCTTTTGGAGCTAAATATGTGCGACATCGTGATTCTGGAATTAGGCGATGGAGCCAAATAAAGAACTAAAAGGGTTTAGCATACGGGCACGCTGCCCTAAAGCCTAGGTGGCTATTTAAAATACCAAAATGACCTGAATCAAATGTGCGGAAGATAAGATTGAACCCGCGCGCAAAGATTGAAAATGGTTTCAACACAGCAACAAACTGCCCCAAAGGCGTGAAATGCAATTAAGCATCTAAAACAGCAAAATGACTTAACAAATTCCTTGAAAATAAGTAATTATAAACTGTGTTATTAAAAGCTTCCAGTAATCTCCTCCTACCTTACTTGTAGATTATATTTACAGGCCTAATTAATATATTCGCTAGAACTTTTATTTCACATTGTGGTGACTGTGAACTAATACACAAGTAAGAATATGGCAGAAATTAAAAAGCCTAGAGACTGTAGCCATACGTCATTTACAAGTACATGCAATTAGCTTGTCGCTGCTGCTGCAAATTATATAGGGTTTTCTCCGAATTGTCTGCCTTGGGCCATCAGTTATGCAAACATTTAGTAAACTAAGACAATTTTTTCGAAGAAGAATATCCAACGAAAGGACTGTCCACAAAACCAATGAAGATACGTTGGATTTGATTTGAAGTTCAGAAAATAGGTGTACATCGAAATTCCAAGTCAAAGAGAAGGAAAGCAAAGGGGACAAAAAGACTACAGATAAAGAAAACAAGTGGCTTTGATTAAGAGATCCATTGATAATTCTCGCAAGAAAAAAGGTAATCGCAATGGGGAAGGATCAAGTGTGAATGAAATTAATTGAACCTTTATTTCCTGTGACAGCGAGTACTTGATTTTGCTTTGCAAGTAATCAAACATGATGAAAACTAATACCGTTATATTAAATACAAAATTACATATGATTCACAGTAGCCACAGTAGAGCTACGACCCGTATCAAATTAATCTCAACTACTACATAGTAAAAATCAAACGGTATTGCTATCGGTTTAAAATATCATTTGGCAAACTCCAGGCGCGGATGCGCTCAATATTTATTTGAGTGAAATCAAAGCTTTACATGCCTGGTAAAGTACTTGTTTTATGGAAGGTAATGTATAGAAAGTTCAACTACAGGTTAAGTAAATTAGTTACCGCTGATATGGAATTAGCTGAAAATTTCGGACGCCTCTCTTGACGTTCCGCCAAAACTAACCCATCTGCATTGCAGAACTTTGTCTCACATTTAAAAATTTGTACGGGGACTTTCCACTTTACTCTATGCAACAATATTTGGCTAAATTAACCAATAGTTGAATGCAGACTTTCAAGGCCGTTGTCCATAATGTAGGTTTTCTCGGATTATTCCGTAGTCGTGGTTTTAAACTTGATGTTACGCTACTCATTCTCTCAGCTTTTTCAGAAGTTCTTTAAAGGCCTTCTGCGTCTGGCTATATACCGAGGACTCGTTACGATTGGCTGCTCATGTATATCCTGTATGTTATTGGAACTTGTCGTTTCCCACTTAGTTGTTCACGTGAAACTTGTTTATGGTTTTGCAGAGCTACCTTCCATGTGCTACTAAGGCGGTAACCGTCTTCTCGATTGAAATTATTGGGATTTTTAATCATTTATAGGAATTTCCGGTCCCCGGGTCCTAACAAGTGTGCTGCAATGGCTGATTTTTGTGTGTGTCCAAGTCGTGTGGCTCTAGTGTTTTTTTATTCTACATTGGATGTTTCTTCGCCGGCAGTACGGTTGAGTGGTGTTAAACATCTCACGACACTTGTGAAAGTTAAGCTCCAGTCTGCTCGGTCAGTACTTGAATGGGTGAACATCTGGAGAGCGGGCGTAGTGTCCTAGCTTAGAGAGGTTCCACTACTTCAAGTACCTCCGCCGAATTTAAAAATGGACATACCCTCAGCGGCTCGGTGCGCCCGGCACCCCGACAGGGTGTAAAACGGTATAAGGGGTTACAGATTATGTATGTATGTTTGAATGGATGCTTCTTCTTGTTTGTCCGATGTAAGATTTGCCAGAAGTAGATTGGAGCTGGTAAATGGGTTTTGTTTCTAGCAATTGTTGGAAGGGATCCATTGTTTGCCCTTTGTTAATGTACTATAGCGAACCCCTATGTTTTTCCTATTTAACACCAGCCTTATTTTGTCGGTTGCTTTGATGGAGAAGGTAAATCAGCCGTGATTCATAGGTTTCGGTTGAGGTTCCTTCGATTTTATGGTGTATTGCATGCTTTCATGATGTCTCGTCGACTGTAGGCATTTCTAGATTGAATAGCTTCTTCAAAGGTATCCATAAATATGTTGGCAGTAACTGGAGATAACAGGGATTACATAGATGCTCGTTTCTTTTACTCTTAGTACATTCCTTCCCAAAAAAAGTAGTTCCCCGTAAGGCACATCCTCACTAACTCTGGGACGTCTTCTCGGAGTCCTTGAAGAACGAAGCATAGGTGTACATATAAGATTTCCTGAATCTTCTCCTGGTACGTTGGTGAACAAGACTCCCACATCGAATCACATCTGGGTTTTGTGTGGGTCGAAGCCCCATTCATGCTACAAACGATTAGACACATGCCCGAAACAGACCTCTGTAAAATTCGGGACATTTGTGCTCTAATATACGCTGAAGACGGTGATGTAATTAGTTTTGCGTTTACATGTAAGGTTTAAGTATCATTAGCTGAAGCATTTTTGTAATTTATCGTTAAGGTTTCGTTTATTTTGTTTTCAAGCGTAATTGAAATTGTTCTTAAAAGTGACATCAGTTTCACCGCAGATTTGAACATTTACCTTTTGTATTTTAGTGGGTATAACATGAAAAAGGGACGGATTTCTAAACGTTAAATTACAAAAATGCTTAGGATAATTACACAAAACCTTATATTTAAACGCAAAACGAATTACACCAACGCCTTCAGTTCATATCATTGCAACAAATATCCAAAATTTCACAGGTATCCGTTTTGGTCATGTGTCGAGCCGTTTTTAGCATAAATAGGGCTTCGTACCACTCAAAACCCAGATGTGACTTTTAAAATGTGGTTCCACAGTTCTACTGCACGTGTGTGAATGTTATCTACTAAGGGAAAACTTTATGAAAGAAGATTTGAGCAAATATGTCTAAACTCCAACAACTCTGCTTGTGGATGAAGGCATCATCATGTCCAATCACACCTCCAACTATGTGCCTGCTTTATAAATTCTACGGACTCCACATGCAGCTTATTTGGCGAAATAATGTTGTTTGTAACAGATCTAAGTACTCGTATATAGCTCTAATGTGCACAATATTAATTTTTTTCTGCTTGCAGGTCAGAACACATACATGCTTCTCAGCTACGGCCCTTGAATTCGGCAGCTACAGATCCACGTTTGTGTTGAGGGCGACCTCAGGTTCCATTGGAACTTAGGCCGGTTCCGATTGCAGTTCCAGCTCACACCAACGGCCTGATCTGCTTCGGTAGTACATCAAGATTTCTGGTGTTGTGACCCGGTTTTATACACACTTTTAACCGGATACACTGCATATTTACCTTTTTTATAAGGGCATTTGGAAGCGAGCGCTGTATGGCACAAAAATCGCAATGTCCGTCGAAGAGAATTCCATCGATGTTCGCCGAAAAGTGAGCACACGTGTGTCTGCTATGGCCAATTCCTGGTGTAAAATTAGACGTGCAACCCGAGTAATACTTCAGTTTTTTGTGTTGTCTAGCTAAAGTTAATAACTATTAACAATAGTTCATCCACCTACTTTATAATGGGTTTAACACGTGAAAGAGAGATCAAAGAAATTATGAAGAACACTGTAACCATGCTTTGCGAAATATTAAGTTCAAATAGAACACCACAGTATAAGCCGGAAAACTTTACCATTATGAACACCGACCCTGACAGCCTGCATTCAACTATACTTACGAAAGGAAGGAATTCCAATTTTTCCCGAACATTGTCATTAATATAAATATAGAAAAGCGCCGTTGTTTTTAGAATAATTAAATAATTTACTTTCGTTTACATTGGAAAAATCGCCGAAGCTAACGTACGCGCAATTAAAAAGATAAATAGAAGTAGAATTTAATTCAGGAAGCTTCAGCTCAGCATACAACATTAATCTGCCGCTATTTACAGAATAGGTGGAAATTACCGGGGCTTTCAAATTACATGCCACCAATATCATAAATCTGCGTAGGTTATGTATTCTATCTTCTCCAATAGCATTTGCTTATATAATTATATCTGTATGTAGAAGTTACTGCTTGGCACTTAAAAAAAAAACGCTTTTGCAATGTAAAAAAATAGTTTTATTACATTTGTTCAGTTACATCCAAACACCAAAAAAAAAGTACTGAAAAGTTTTCGGCAAATTTTAGTCCATTTAAACTTGGAAGTTTTTTCGTTTACCCTTAATAGTTGTGGCTTAGAAAAACAAGGAGTAACAGAAAACCGCAATAAAGAGCACTAACTCACTATTTTTTGTTGTGTCTGTAGAATTGCAACACATAACATCATAGCCAACAGTCCTAGCTTGTCATCCTGAGTGTTAAGTTTTAATTATTCCCAAAGAATAGCCATCCATCTTTTTATACTAACATGTTTTAGGTGAAAATAAACCTAACAATTTCACATAACGAAATCTCGTTCGTGTCTGGGATATGGGACCGGGCGCTTTTGAAATAGTCAATTTCGGCTACAAACTTTCAGACCGCTATAACGAAATGCTTCCAGTTAAATATAATATTAATTTCAGCTACGGTAAATGAAGTTATCAGGTGGTTGCTATTAAATTGAATTTTATCTGCTCAATTCAATACAACCTAAAGTCTGAAATAGATCAGGCCTCTCTCTCTCTCTTTTAATCCATACTTCAATTTTAGGTGCATTCTGGATCTTTTGTCCGCACAGGATAGAACTCTGGTGAAACTCCCAGGCTTCCTTATATTAATACAATTGTAATTAGTATCGATTGCAAAAGCCGAACTTTTTCGCAGAGCGGGAAAGGCTGATTGTATTATTTCTTTATTGGAATGCGTCGTCCTTGTTATAGTTTGGACATTCTATGTGACACATAACTTTAATTAGACAGAAGTAGTTGGTTGATTTATATTAAATTTCGAAATTACATTTAAAATAGCAGTAAAATTATAAAAATTTACAGAAGTTACAATTTACCAACCTTCGTTAATGCATTGAAAATCAATTTTGCTAATTTTTAATTCTGGCATATATATTGTAATGGTCTTATGCCCGAGTTTCTACTCTGCTTGCAGTACAGTTTAGAAAACAAGTCAATAAGCACAGAGTTGGGGTGTTTTATGTAGCTGCAATACTTAGCTTAAATTTCATTCAGTAAATGCATTGGAAAAGAGATGCCAGTATTAATAAATGAATTGAGTAAGGAACGCAAAGGGCAAAGCTTGTTTTTTACAGGGTTAAAGTCGAAGTTCAAATTAATTAAATATTAGGTTTGTGCAGAATGAATAGCCAAACCAAAAGAAATGAATAATCACAAAAATATTTGCTATGCACAGGTTACTGAAGCGTAGATTTCAATATAGCTAAGTAGGTCAAGTTGTGAACAATCTAAAACGGTATAAAAAGCCAGAAAAATAATAATGTTGCAAAGAGAAATTAAGAAGGCAAGCATAAAGACATAAAATAGCAATTGTGAGAAGCAGACAAGACAGGATAAAGCAAGAGAAAAGTAGGCAGCAAGAAAAGAGAAAAAATGAGTGAAAAGAAGACAGATGGACATCGAAAGCATTTATGAAGGAAGTGAACTCTTTAAAAGAATCAGTGCAATTACACTAGTGAACAGAGCAAAGCAAATAATAAAACGTGTGGTAACGCAAAGAGACATTTTAACAATTAAAAAGTGGACAGTATTTTAGATATAAGGAATTTTTAAATTCAATAATTTGTAAGTAAATTTATTTTAAAATGTATTTGATTTAAACTTGGCTGATTTTCGTTTGTATAGTATTAGATTAGCATTTGTTTATAGCGGACTTCATGAGATAACAATTGAATAAATTATAAGATTGACATGTGGATTTGTGCTCCATATTTAATTAAAGTTTTTACATAATAAATAATCATTTTTATCTACAAGAATTATATCATTGTGTTAAGCAAGTGGTCTAGTTCATATGTGAATGTTTGTGGCAATTTTCGCAACAAAAAACATTTTATTTCACCAAGAGCATTTCCGAGGGCTGCAGTAGCGAGCCACTTTAAGATTACGAACTAGAATTGCAGCCGAAAATAGAGTCCAGAGCCAGCGTTTTCCACTGCGACGCATCAGGCAGGAGTGCAGGACACCGACCAGCAGTACAAACACCCGGGAAAACCCTTGCAGAAGAAGATACTAGCGGGGCCTCTTTCCGATCACCAAACGAAGACACCTCAAAGTTTAAGGTACTGTAATAAGCTAAATATCAGTGTGAGCATCCAGAAATTTGTGTGCATGCGAGGCAATACCGTACTGAACAAGATTCAAAAATCTTCAAGCCTCCAGCGAAAGTGCTTTTCAAATTATTAACCAGAGTCCAAGTGTGAGGTTAGGTGGAGATTAAACAATTGCAGAAATTCAATCGGCGTCCCTTCTGACGTCATAAGACAAATTAATTCCTAAAACAAATGAGAATAATAACCGCCAAAGCACTACGATTTAAATAAATACCTCTTCGAATGTTCACAAATTTGATTTTCAAAGTCAATCACACTTGCAGCACAATTAGAACCATTTTTGTAATTATGACAGCAGTACATACGTTTGCGACTGCGTATTTGGAACTAATTCGGGTGGCCAGTGGCTCACCAGTTTAAGTAAAAATTCACAAATTATTAGGAATTTACCCCTGGGAATAGGATTGATTGTTTTACCGAGCTAGCGTTACAATAATAAATTACAGATAAATAAAATACGAAAAAGGGCATAATTTTATTTATTTTGGTCAAGTAAAAATAAAATTACAATCCAGCAATTATTTTAAATAGTTTAAGTCTTACATTGAATTTTAAAACCATATCGATTAAGTAGCAAACTCCTTATTTAAAAATTGAGAAAATACGGTAATCCACCCCACCCCCTCACAACCGCATCCCAAACTCCACCAGGGCCACAAAATTCCCACATTCCATTCTCTTTAAAAATACATTCGACCAGTAGAAAGTCTTCAAGAGAGATTATCGCCGCAAAAATATTAGAAATGGCGAAACAATCAAATCCAAGATGGGATAACGCATCAATTGTCGCTAAAGAGGAAAACAGGTTCCGTAGAAAGCTGAAAGAAGCTACATATATAGCGCTGGCAGTAGAACCAATTAGCCAGGCTAGCGCAGAACTAAAGCCCATTTGGTTGCCACTACTGCGCAGAGAATCACAAAAATAGTCTATTGAGAATACAGCGGTAAGATATATATAAATTTACAATTAAAATATATAACGATGCTGGTAGCCTAGTGGTAAGGGCGATAGACTATTAATCACAGCTATCAGTGGTCCCGGGTTCAAACCCTGGAGTAGGCACTAACTAGGACTAACTCATTCATCTGAGGACGAGAGTAGATCAGGCACTCCCGAAACGTTGTGTGATAAACACTCGAGACAGTGGAATAAGTCCGATAAAACATACTATAATAGACCACTGTCAAAGAATGGTATAATTCAGAGAACAAACCAATTACAAAGTTCTCTTTAAATTGATTATTAAAAGCTCGCGCCAGTAATCAATAACCTGACTGATATTTTTGAGGTCGTTTGTGAATCTGCGCCTGCAGGTTAGGCAATTGTATTTAACATTTTCGGGATATATGCTCACCTCCGGTGCAAAAAAAGTTTATTAGACACAACTAATAGTGTAATAAAAATGATTTTGCAACAAGCGAACTGTACATATAAGACGCCGCGCCGCAACCACTTTTAAAAATTAAAACTGTTTAATTCCCTCGTCTGAAAGTCCGTCCGTCCGTCCGTCGGTCTGTCTGTCTGTCTGTTTGTCTGTCTGTCTGTCTCTCTGTCTGTTTGTCTGTCTGTTTGGTTGTCTGTCTGTCTGTCTGTCTGTCTGTCTGTCTGTCCGTCTGTCTTCCTATTGGCAGAGTAGCTCAAAATCTATTTGTCGGAGAAAGACGATAGTTTGCATACATATTATATATCTACCTCGCATAAAACCGGTACAATTTCATACAAATATATACAGGATGAGCACCTTAAAAAAATATAATTTTGTTTATGTTTGGGTTAATTTTGAAATATAAGGACGTAATAACTTTCACATAGATCAGGCTTTACATTTGCCGAAAATAAGACTCAACCGCTACAGAATAATGTCACAAAATAGTCGAAACGTTTCAACAATAAGACCGGTTCCTTAAATAGAGGCGCTCGTCGCACTCATTTCAAATAGCCTCGATGGCGCAGTTAGACTTCTGGATGCAGTTACGATTTCTATACAGGTGCGGTTACGATTGCTATGCAGATGCTACACCACCTGGGACCCTAATAGCAGATATTCTAGCAGATATTCAAGTGTTATTATATCTTGGAATTATATATTTTTTTATTTTTTTTTATTTTTATTTTATTTTGGTACTCAGCCAACAGCCGTTAGTCCAATTATAGGCGTCGCTGTATATTTTATGGAGACTTCCAACCCCACTAACGACTGTCATGATGTTATTATGACATCCAGGACCAACTATTTCCGTGACAGCCGTATCACGAGGCGCCGAGAGAAGCAGCCATGTTCTGACCAGAAAGAGCGTTTCTTAACTCTGCTGATCGAACGTGGACGCTTGTTCAAGCTACACCACCCGGGACCAGTAAAATTTGAGACAAATATATACAGGGTGAGCACATAAAAAATGTTGTTTATTTTTGCGTTAATTTTGAAATAGAAGGAAGTAATAATTTTCACATAGGCCGGGCTTTACACTTGCCGAAAATAGAACTCAACAGATACAGGATAATGTCACAAAATAGTCTGAACGTTTCAACAATAATACCGGTCCCTTAAATAGTTGCGCTCGTCTCACTCATTTCAAACAGCCTCGATGGCGCAGTTAGACTTCTGGATGCAGTTACGATTTCTATACAGGTGCGGTTACGATTGCTATGCAGATGCTACACCACCTGGGACCCTAATAGCAGATATTCTAGCAGATATTCAAGTGTTATTATATCTTGGAATTATATATTTTTTTATTTTTATTTTATTTTGGTACTCAGCCAACAGCCGTTAGGCCAATTATAGGCGTCGCTGTATATTTTATAGAGACTTCCAACCCCACTAACGACTGTCATGATGTTATTATGACATCCAGGACCAACTATTTCCGTGACAGCCGTATCACGAGGCGCCGAGAGAAGCAGCCATGTTCTGACCAGAAAGAGCGTTTCTTAACTCTGCTGATCGAACGTGGACGCTTGTGCAAGCTACACCACCCGGGACCAGTAAAATTTGAGACAAATATATACAGGGTGAGCACATAAAAAATGTTGTTTATTTTTGCGTTAATTTTGAAATAGAAGGAAGTAATAATTTTCACATAGGCCAGGCTTTACACTTGCCGAAAATAGAACTCAACAGATACAGGATAATGTCACAAAATAGTCGAAACGTTTCAACAATAAGACCGGTCTCTTAAATAGAGGTGCTCGCCGAACTCATTTCAAATGGCCTCGATAGCGCAGTTCGACTTCTGGATGCAGTTACGATTTCTATGCAGGTGCGCTTACGATTGCTATGCAGATGCGGCGGATTCAAACCCAGCGGATGCATATTTTTATTTGAAAATTTATTTAATTTATTAGAAACGTCAACACATTTTTACTTAATTTTATTTTTAAAATTATTTAGCATCACAATGTCGACGAGGTAAGTTCTCGGTAAAGCCTTTTACAGATTTTTTGGTTCTGCATTTAATCAAAATTCGTTATCTCATCCATCTGTGACAATTTATGCTCATAGAACTTATTGGTAATTTTTGGTGTGTAGTCTATTATGCACAGTTGTTCTGTTTCACGCCCTCTGATTTCCCTTATATTGTATTACCATACTTATGAATCACCCTGTAAATTTTTTCTCGATAATAACGCAGAAAATTGTTTTAATGGGTGTATTATAGCCTTAATAGGAATTAAGCCAGAAGAAGAAATGTGTTTCCATTCTGTTAATTTGAATAAGAATTTTCATCCCGCACTGATTTTCAATTCGTCGCTGACATAAAAGCAGCAGCCCATTTCTTTAAAATATTTGCTTTTATTGCAAAATACTTCGATTCGATTCACCACTTTCAGTTCTATTTTATTCAACTCAATTGGAGTTTAATAAACTCTATTGCCGAATCAAATCGGATCAAATCGAATTGAAACAAATTTTCAGAAGTCTAATTCAAAGGTATAAAACCTTAAGGTGCGATTTATTAATTGGATAAACTCAGTTTTGGGAACGAAATTTTCTAGAATGCACTACGGTTTCATAAAAAAAACAATTGCATTTTCTCTCACTTTGAGAGCAGCAATTTGTTTCCAATCAGCCTCAACAAATTGAAATGCTAATGCACATTTGATTGCTCATAACACTTCCTGCTTATCGCATTACACAAACTAAACCGCCCTGACGGGCCAAATCGGCCAAACGCCCCCCGATCAAAGGAACCCGCTATGCCCGCCGCGGCGCCCCAATATTGGGCACCTGAAAGGGCCGTAAACAACACTGACCTTCGACATGCTGACACTGTTGCTAATATCCTGTGAAATTGCGGAATGCAAAGCGCAGGCCAAGCTCCCGGTATAAAGCTGCGATCGGCCGCAGGAGCGCACACCTCGTCAGTGCTCCTGCTGTGCTCTAGTGCGCTTCTGCTCCTGCTTAGCTACTAAACTTCGGCTCCTTGCGGCACGCGACTTCTAGGTGAGTTTCATTAGCAAGGATAAGCGGTCGGAAGTGCAGAAATCGGGACGCTCTTTGGACGAGGAATGTTTCTGTGCCTTGTGCGGTCTCCATCATCAGGACCGTTTTGCAGATTTTTATTTTTTAAAGTAGGTCATTTAGACCAGGTATCGATCAGCTGATCGACGCTCAGGAGTGGTTTAAATAAATTCTAGGCTTGCTCGATGAATTTTCTTGATTTACTTTTTACCAAAGTTATATTTAAATGTCAAAATTTCAATATTGTACGTCCCGAACGCTCTGCAATAACTCGATCCGCCATATTAATGACTCCAAAATAAACAGCGCCCGATTAATCCCCCTTGAAGTACTATTTTTCGTCTAAATTTTGTGGAGTAGTTCGGATCTGACGATGATTGATGAGTGTTTGCTCTCGCCTTATTTTTCAGACACCTGTACGCTTTCATTTGCCGCCTTTGTTCAGCGAATATTAGAGTGATAGATTTGCCTTCTGGGACGGGATCTTACTGAGCTTTTCAAATTTTAAATAACGGGATGACAAATATCCTCAGCCAGTGTTCCGGAAAATTTCGAATCAACCCGGACTCGTGTTTTCCTAGCTGAAAGCCTGGAGTTTACCCAATAAATCTGAAGTGAATTTGTTAAATTGTTAAATACTAATCAAGTGCAAATGGATTAAAAGCAATCTAGTCCGACCCAAACTTAGTAGAAGTTCCGTTGGGTCAAATGATTACGGATTATTTAAAATAGATATTGAACTAAACTGGTCGCAAGTTAAGTTGGAAATCATTTGTCATAGTGCCTAGTACGATTTTTTCATCATACACGGAAAATATATTAATTACTTCGCATCCACTAATATTTTGTATCATAAACAACAAAGTCCATAATTTAGTTACATGGAAATTTTAATAGTTTTATTTTTATATTATTCATACATAAAGTATTTTACAAGATCAATATTTAGACTTTCAGCAATTTAACAATCTCTCTTATACTTAAAAAATCCCAAGGAATTAATTTCAGAATTAATTAGACAATGTGTGTACACATTTTCCAGATTATATTATCATCAATAAAATTGCTTCTGGATTTAATGTAATTTTTTAAAATTCATATATTTTTGAATTTTTATAACTGACAATTTAACCTCTTCAGTCTAGTAGTAACTGTTCTGGTCTAGAGCAAGATGTTTTTAGGAATCTAACATGTGGAACTTGCTCAAATGTAATTATTTCCTAAAATAAATTTCGTATTTAAGCAAACGCCCGAAGAGATGGCGGGAGCTGCATCCAAGTCAATTATTGCTTTTTTTCAGAGTACTAACAAAAAATTTTAAAATTAAGAAGTAAATTCTACTAAGCTTCTGTGTATTTCTATATTCAACAAACTAAATCTGAAATAGACTTTATCTTAAAGTGCCTAAAAGTTAATAGTGCACTGGGTCTTAGATGTAGTTAAATAATGTACATTTGTGACTTTTAGGTAATGCTTTGTTCTTCAACATTTACTGCTTTAATTGTTTATAAGGCTAAAAGGGCACAGAAGTTTTAATAATGTGAAATATGGCTTCAGTTGCCCTGGAAATACTCGTATTTGTATTGTACTACCCGGATGAGCTTCAGAAATGTATATTTTCCAACTCTAAACGTTCCGCATGTTTAGACGTACTTGGTGTAGAATATTTAAATTTGCATTCTTAGTGCCAATATTATTAATTATTATAACTAAAAATTTCTTTAAAAAGTAGACAATACATTTTACAAGTATTGGACTTACATTATCAATTTCAAAAGCGTGTACTACAAATATCTTCGAAATAGCTACATGTATGAGAGAATATGCTTTAGGTTAGTTGCCCAGTACTTTTACTAAGAAATTAATAAATTATTTAATTTTCCACCCTGTTTTCACTAGTAACATAATAATTTCGTGATTGAAATCGGCGATTCAGTCTAGCTTCGATATCAATTTCCACTTAACTTACACAACTTTTCTGTATGTTTCCTGGATTGCTCTTAATATTTGCGCACTTCAAATTATTTCTAGGTCGATCTCCCAATTAACCGCGTCCTGTATTTCAAACAAATGATTTTTTTAAATTTGTTCTATTTCGTCAAATCAACTCTTCTTATTTTGAAAGACTGTTGCTGACTATTACGATTAATTTTCAAAATGTAAACCCATCCTCGCTTTCTTTGTTTATCATTTTCAAATTTTAATTCCTACTAGCAACCCAACAATTTTAATTAAATTAGTATAACTAAACATAGCTTACTTGTAAGTTAAAAAATACCTGTTGTTACTAATCAACCAGCTACTATTGTTTATATGTTTGGAAAATAAGCAGCTAATACATTTTTTAGTGTTGCATCTTTTCCGATAATTTAATTATAGTTGGCTTAATATTTGCAATTTGCTGTTTCTTGTTGTGAGGAACTATTCGTTAACACTTTCTATATAAGATGTACTAATTTATTTCGGTACTTATTTGTTTTATTTTTTATAAAACTTACAGTGTAACCTACATACAGGCAAACAAATTTCGAAGGAGAATTTCTTCTATATCTGAATATCATAATTTTACAATTGTATTTCCACTGTTGAGAATTAATTTCGTCGAAATAGTACAATTCATTTGCATTTTCATGTCATACAGTGTAAGTAAAAAATGTATTATTTTACTATTAGAGTACAAGTGTCAGTAATTTTATTTGTTGTACAACTTTTAAAACAAAGATCGCAAGAGTAAGAAGGCAAAATCACATTAGAGCTTAATGGAGTGTTTGGTAATTAAAGTAAATTTTTGTTCTTATATCAATAATATTTTATCTACGACAGTGTGAAAAATTGCCTTTTAGTTGGTAATTTTAACTTTGTAAAACTACTGTTTAATATCATGTTTTCATTAGTTTACGTCGTCAGTAGTAACGTGTTTAAATGATTTCATTGGGCACGTTGTCAGCAGCAACGTGTTTTAAAATTTTTAAAACACGCAAAATTACGACCGGTTGCTGGTAATCATAATTTACATTTAATTTTTTTTATATCTACCGTGTTTTCTAGATTCTATTGTAGATAAAATATTGTACGATATACATGCGTAAAGCATCATCTCACTCGTGCCTAAAGAATAGCTTTACGCACTTGTATCGTAAATTACTATTAATGCCTTGATTTTGTTATCTTAGGTCTTGACCATATCTCGATTGTTACAGCGTCTAAAAAAGTCCTCTTTATTTTTTTCCAACAAAATTCTACCTTGTTGACTAGGTTAAGTTTCAGAAGACGTGCATTTTTAATCGATCATAATAGGTTAGAGTTGGCAATAATCCAAATATGTCACTTAACCTCTTCTGGAACAATTTTTTTTTGAAAAGTCACGGAGCAACCCTCTCTTCCCTTTTTCAGGAGTGTCTTTTCATTTAGCAGATTGTCTTTTGCATCATTTATTCTATTGGACCTTACAGTTCCAACCACGGAAATATCATTCGCCTTCAAGAAAGTTATAAGAGGCAAAGAAGTGAATAGGTTATCTAAAAATATTTTATGGTTTTGTCCTCCTATGTCTGCACATAATCTGGCAACCGTGTCTGATATCACACCCAATTCAGGCTTTTGTTGGTTTTTGGAAGTTTCATACATTTCGAATTTGGACACATATCCATATACTGTTATTTCTGCTTCGGCCTTTGAATGGTATAATCATTTCATGGATGCCCATATATCCGGTTGGGGTACAGGCACTAGCAAAAGTCTCGGAAAGAATAACCAACACAGGTCGAATATTTATGAATGAGTCTTTATTATCTTCTGGTATATCATCATTGTTGATAAAATGAAGATATCTCTTGATCTCCTCGTATTTCTTAGAGGCAGCGTATGCACAGGGCAGACCTGAAACGGAAGACCAGTACATTATGTACGATGGATATTTTGTATAAGTCATGATTATATTTATAGCAAAATACAATTTTATCTCAGAAAGTGTGACTTGAAACTCTTTACCATTTTACAAAGCATACCTAATTGTTTCGGTAGCAATGTTGTCAAAGAGGTTATCAGAGAAGATTTTTATGAAAAACGAATAAGGTGTTTGGATATTTATGTTACTGGTGGACAGAAATGGTAGAACATTGTTCGCCAACTCGTTGTCTTTTTCTGAAAATTAAACCCTTGGATTTTGCGAGAAGCAACCAATGTCCACATTGCTTGTTTTGATCAATTCGCTCAAGGGTATATCATCCTCACTATCGCTTGTCTCACTATCAGAAAAATCGTCAGCATTAGTATTAGGTGTATCAAAATACTTTGCATTTAGTGGTTGAGCATTCTCTTCAGGAAACACAACATCTTCTATTTCTATTTCTTCTAAATCCGAATCGATGGGGTTTTGAACCGAATTCAAAATGTGCACCTTTTCTTTAGTTTTCCCATAAAAAGATTTCGAGGAAATTTCACGAAACATCAATAAATACGTACTCGTAACAAGAACTGTGACACATCTGCATAATGTGTACTTTTCAAAAGTTGCTTTGTTACAAATTCAAAATTGTTACCGAGGACCAGTGTTGCAAATACGTATTTAGAAAGCAACCATGGTTTGCATCATATGATGTAGGGTGCCTTAATGTCAATTTGACGTATTTTTCCTATAACAGGGAACAGGGTACAAGAGGGGAGAAAGATCTGTCCTTACCCTGGTAAAGGACAAAAATATCAAATTGACATCAAGGCCGATCTCTGTAGGTCCGCGATAACGTTCTGCTTCAATGTCATTTGTAACATCAGTTAAGGTTAATAATCGATATTCTGTCTTCTTGCGGCTTTTGAATATATTCAGTTTAGGTTAAAAATGGTTTTGCTACTTGTATAGAAACTATCGATGGTGATGAAGCTATATGGTCGGCTAAGTATTAGATTTGGTTGATTGAAAGGAAACTGTGCAATATATAACACATAATGTAGGTTTGATAAATTCTGGTTGGTTTCTATCTGTAAAAGAAAACATAAAATAATCAGATTTAGAAAATATGTCATCATTAAATGAACATATCCTTACTTTTCCGAATTCTTGCAAAAAGTTGGACGTAATAAATTCACGAGGAAATGATTCACCAACAATTGAACCAGGATTTCTAACATTCAGGTATCACACGATTTATTGAACATGTTTTCAATGAACCAAAACATGTAACATTTAAAGAGTGAAAACGGGGCCTGAAGTGTGAACGTAATGTAAAAAACCTATAGCGACACATTGTATTGGCTTACTGTCGTCAACAACCATTAGAACAGCAGTAAGCAATATCTTTGTCGATTCATTCCGACTTTCGGCAAAATAATTCCTAAAATCGGGTCTAGGATATCGACGCATTGCATTGTTTGCAGTAATGCAGTGTAACTGATAGAAAACGGAAATCTTCGTTCTACTAATATAATATTTACGCTTACAAAGATGGGCTAGAAATTATCATTGGTAGACGGCAATTATAACGATCTCAAGAATAAAATCAAAGATACAAGTAATGGTATGGCATTTATTTTTGATAAATATGACGAAATAATGAAGACAGTAAATACTTTACAAGACCAAATTCAATCTAAGAACAAGGATATAAAAAACTACAAAATAAGTGTGAAGACTTTAAAAAAATAATAATAATCAAAATGTAAAAATTAATGAACTTGAACACGGGAATACGGGATGGGGAAAAATTAAGTATCTGGTGTTAAATGAAGTGAAGGACAGATTGCAGAGCAATAATTGTTAAAACATCCAGAGAATAACAACTTTATTAGTAAAAGAAAATGTTGATGCATCTCATCGTTTGCCAAATGATGAAGAAAAATTTCCACCAACAATTGTTATACATTTCATCACCTGAACAAAGAGAAGTAGTGGGGGAGGAGCAAATTATTTGTATTATTGGTTCGGAAACACCCAACAGTAATGTCATTAAAATTCGCAATAAAGATGATAACAAGTAACATAATTTTAATATTTTTACTTCCCTCGTCTGAAAGACGAAGGAAGTATTGTAATCAGGAAAAAATTACCTTTTGAGATTTCTTCAGATCTTCACGTTTCAAGGTCCCTAGATCTCTGCCTGTCTCTCTGTCTGTTGGCAGTATAGCTCAAAAAACTATTTGTCGGAGGAAGACGATATCTTGCATACATATTATACATCTACCTCACATGAAACCGGTACAATTTCATACAAATATATACAGGGTGAGCACCTTGAAAAAATAAATTTTTGTTTATTTTTATGTTAATTTTGAAATAGAATGAAGTAATAACTTTCAGATAGGTCAGGCTTTACATTTTCCGAAATAAGACTCAACAATCGATACAGGATAATGTCACAAAAGAGTAAAAACGCTTCAAGAGAGGCGAGCGCCGCACCTATTTCTATAAGGCTTGATAGCGCAGCTAGAATTTCGAGGCAGTTATATCCGCTGCTGAGATGCGGTTACGATCGCTATGCAGGTGGGGCGGGTTCAAACCCCAGCGAGATAATTTTTTTTTATTTTCAAATTGATCTAATTCGGGGGAGGGAAGTTCTGGGTAAAGCCTTTTACAGATTTTTTATTAATATTGTACTTCAACCTACAGTAGATGAGCAAATATGAATGATCAATAACTAAAAAAAAAATAGTAACCTGTTTTTATTAAGCCCTACAGATCCAAGAGAAGTAAAAATCTTCGTGCAATATCCTAAATTGCAAACACAAGCAAGGCATTAGAAAAGCTAATTCAATATGAATTTCTTGAAGACGAGAGCACTAGTGACGCAATTGTTATATTACATAATTTGCAATATTTTTAGATTAAAAAAGGTTTTGGTAAAGTCAATCACATCTAGAAATAGGAATTCGAAGATCTACTTTAAATTGATTTAAAACTTATTTAGAGGTACGAACATAAATTGTAGTTAACGGGGAAAAATTCGACTAAGACGAACATGCCATCAGTATTTTTACTATATATAAATGACGAAATTTTATATTACATGGGAATTCAATCGTGTGCAGATGACGTACTGTGGTTTATTAAGAGTTCCGCTTAGTTAAATACTGTAAACAAAGCTGAACAAGACATGACGAAAATACAACCTTGGTTAAATTTTTTTGGAAAAGCCATGTTTATACCTTTCAGCATTTATTCTAAAATAAACTACTTCAAAATATGTGCAAAAATTTCAGAGCAAGCTAATTGCTCCTGCAAATAAATTACATAAAAACATTAAATAGGTACTTAAGTATAACTGTCCACTATTATCTCAGATGGGTTCATATTATAGTTTTATCCAGCCCCTCTTGCATTAGGAAATTTTTGGATGGAGTGATACATATTACAAAGAAAGATAAAGTGATAGAAATGTTTAGAATAAATAGATAACTAATGATACAAGTTCATTAAAATAGCACTATTTGAATTTGATTGATAAATAAAACTGACAATTAGAATTATATTTCATATGGGATTAAAATTATAGTTAATTTTCTTTGGAGAACGACAATAAGTCACTTTATTTTACGTTCATACTTGTAACCGCAGGTAGAGTAGTAAAAAAACACAGGCAGAGGAATAATCTGCAGGCAAAAAACAAACACATAGATTAATAAATTGTTAGAATAGAATTTGGCTGAATTTAGTGTTGGCGTGTGATTTTTAGAATGATAAAGTATGGCTATAAAATATGGATTATTATTTAGACGTTAAAAATCTAATTCTTGACAATTATAAGAATGTAAAATTTAATTAGTGAATCACATTTAACATAGCAACCACAATATGCTGTAACCAAACTAGGTGATAGAAGAATCAAATAAAAAACAGTTATTTAATAATAAAGGCGAATTTTGAAATGTAAATAAATTGTTCTGTACTCAATCACAGTTCATTCAATAATTTATAATTAAAGTATGATCAAAAATTATTTCCATCTAGTATGGCTATGAAATAGTTCCTAATTTATGAATGCAACTATTTTCATATTTAAATGTCATACTTGACATTTGATTTTTAAAGTTATAGTTGCCTTCATATATTAGGAAATATGCCACAGCCATACTAGATGGAAATAATTTTTGATAATACCATCCAATTTAATGATAAGAGAATGATTACGTTTAATGTTCTCTAATTAATGTATAAATAAAAGTAACTATGCAAGCGGATAGGAAAAATATGCAAAGTCAACAAGAGACCTTTTACTTGGCACCGTTTAAATAAGGCAGAGATATTATTCAAAGCATCAAAATTTCCACAATAATTAGGTTTGAGTGCCTGAGGGTGGTTCTTTTATATTTATTATTTACACTATCTGAACCACAATTGAAATGTTTTTCCCATAATATCTATGATTTAGGCTAAACAAGTGTACCAGTCGTAAAACAAATTAATGAAGTTGTCTGTCTTTTTACCGTTGTATGAAAAACATCAAAGAGCCTGTCATTCCTGAAATTATGTAAAACCATTTAGGAGTGATTTTGGCCCGTTTGCGTGCGTTCGTGCCACGCACTAATTTAGAATAAAATGTAGTGTTACCTAGAAAATGTAAAAATAAGCAAATCAATCAGGGCATTAGTGCTGTGGATATACGAGTAGCCACAAATCCCAGAACTTTTTAAAAAACGTCGTTATTGACCGAGAATTGCACAAAAATTCAGGTCGATTTAATTAGAAATTTTAAGAAATTTCGCCTACTTAGCAGATTCCACAGATTGAACTCACTTCATTATCGAGATTCAGGAAAAATATTGTCTTCTATTAAATATCCACTATTTCTACTAGATTTCTAGAATGAATTTAACCATGAGTTTTCCCTAATGAAATCAAAAATACTTCAATATCTGGCAGATGTATTTCCAAAGTACAATTTACGTATTAAAAATCGAAATTTATGGCCAACCTATATTATCGTCTCCAGCATGCAGCAATTTAGTTTTGAGATAGCAAGAGCAAAACTGCGAAGCCCTCAGTTGGATATAAATGTTCAAATCGTTTGATCGATTGATACCAAAGCATACAGAATGCAGCTACACTGTTGAGCTGACACAGTGCATAAACGTGCCTGTTAGTTGCATGTCAAGAAAGATTACTATTGTTGTAATGGTTGGAAGCTTAGGAAAACGAGATTTCATTGTGCTGTAGAAGAAAAATATGACAGTAAAAGTTGCAGCCTAAATGACGTAAATATACCCAAGCCGACATGAGTTTCAATCACAATAAAGTTTTAACTGAGCTCAGGATGGATATTTGAAACCACTATTAAAGTGCATTCTATAAAGATGCAATCCCCATATTCGGCAGTTAAAAATAATAGAACCACGACAACGGATTTAATGAAGAATTCTATTTACATTAAATTCGAAATCTCCAGCAATTAGCTCCTCTAGTATAATAAATAAAGTCCTAGTACGTTTCCGAGTTTCATTTCCATAGTCGCTTTATATTCTAGTTTGAATTGGTTTCTTGCAATTATTGAGGTGACGCTTGTTTCTTGACTTCCAAGAGATTTTTCGGGTTTAAACAAATTCGCTTCTGCTCTTTCTATAGTTTTCACACACTTCAAACAATGCACAAGGAAATCCCATTTCCTTATGCAGTCTATTGACTTCAACACACATGTAAAAACACAAGTAAAAATATAAAGAAGGTCAAATAAAACTAAGATTAACTCCTAAAAAAACTACGTGCGGGAGACCTGGGGCTACTCGCATGTAAGTACACATATAAATAAGACATACATAGTAACCTAATAAAATAATGTTGAAATGAATGTTTCCAAAAAACGCAACAGTCCAAAAACATTTCTGGCTGAATGCAACCCTGTTTATGCGTCCAATAAAAACCGAACGCTATTTACATACCTCAGCGCATTCTCAAATCCCTATTCCAATACAGCTCCACTCGAGTTTACCGCGTTAACTGCAAATCATTTTTCGCTATCAAATTTACCTTGAAGTGGACCCACGGCAACTGCTGGGTTTTTTTGAATTAGAGTCGCCCTGTGTTGCGTCATCCAAATCTCGGATGGTGTGCTGCATAGAAATCAAACACATCCAATGCTATTTGGGACAGTCCCGTCTTCTTTTATCACTGTCTTTATTGCCTCAATGACGACTGGCCGAAGTCACGACTTTGTAGCGAATGTACCCTTGAATATGGCACAAATTAGCGTACACTAAGGAAATGGTACTTCTTGAGAAGGCAAACGTAAGCTTGATGCACTGAAAGCATGTAGCAGCAAATTTAAATACTGCCGGGTTAACTCAGCTGCTACTTATTTCGCCTTTGGGCGATTAGAAGAGTCGTACGCTCATCCATCCTCAATCTTGGGCGGCTCGTGACTGCTAACCTAAGTTCTCAAAACTACTCAACTGCAGGCATCCAGATGTAAGGCCACACACGATTGAAGCATGCACAGGGATGGCTCTACGCACTTTTTTAATTCTAGAATACACTGCTTAAATATAATGTACAATAATGAAACATAGAAAAGCAACTTGCCTTATCTTTTAAGTACGAAAATAGGCATAATCGGCAAGCAATGCCAGATAGCCCGTGTGAAAGGTTGCACACTGCCAAACGCAGTGGGCTCGGCGGGGTACTAATTTGAAATTCAGGTGTTTGCTTGCAAAATTCAAATTGATAAAGAAATATATAGAAGATGTGTATTATTGGTTACGAGCCACCATGGTGATGTAAATGATTAACCAGTGTTGTACTGAAAAGGCCCCACCACTCGACGCATGGGGAAAAATTCGTATAAAATGTCGCTTTACAAAAAATTGTAGAGGATGTAATATAATACTGCTTAATTAAACACACAAGGTCACAGAAAATTTTCTGAGACCAGCTGTAGACTGGGCCCATATTACGGCAACCTTAGACTACCTAACACGGATGACGTTACATTGCTTACACCGTAAAGAAAATAAGTTTTGATAAACTGGCAAAAAGCCAGCCAAGAAACCAAATAGCGATTAGCACACCCATATGGAAATGAGGTTAAAATTTGCAAGGTTATACAATAAATGGATGTACTTAGCTATAATGCAGTAATACCGATATTAAGTTAAAGACAACTCCAGCTCAAAACGATGCTTCAGGATAAATAAAGGTGATTGGTGGCCGTCGATCTAAGGTAGAGGAAAGCTTGAAAAGTTAGTGACCAGCAAACAAAGAACATCGAAAGGAAATTTAACACAATCTATGCGCTCAGAAATAATATAGTCTTTGCAACTCAAGCGGCGGATGATCTAAAAGAACGTGAAATATCACAATACTTAAGAAAACTGGTAGCTTGTCTGATATCATAACCAATGACGCTACAAACGGCCGAAAATCGCTTTCACTCGACTAGACTATCTCGCTACGACGTAACAAGAGCCACCCCACGGCATCTGTACAACAAGCAGCTGGTTTCCTTTTGGCGATATAAGGAATGTTTTGTCCGAAAGACATTCAACTCAAATCCTCTCCGCTGCACTAAACCCAGTGGTGACGTGACCTCATCTTTCAACGGGTGAAATTAATATAGTGTACTACCAGGGCCACATTCATATTTGCATATAACTCTCCAAACCACTAGGAGAAAATCGTTTAATTTTGTGGAAAAAAAATGGAGAAAAATTAAAAGGATGTTCTGGATTTAGTCATGAATTCTGCGTAGATCTGAGCTATATAGTAGCATGTTTTACTCTTACAAGAGAACTTAAAACAGATCCTCAGTAATTTCTCAACTTTGTTCATTGGCGACTGTATTTGTTTTACTGATAACATTAATACCAAGACTTATCGAGCTGCAAAGTATGGTCAGTTACTGATATAATTTATTGTCATCAATGCCATTCCTGCTTTTCTTCATCTACAATTCAGCAGTTATTATTACAATGTTTTTGTTTAGCTATTATACAGTTACCATTGCTTGATTTCTCAAAGTATGCACCATTCGTTCTACCTTGTCTTCAATATATTAGTGACTTCTCGTCAGAGAGCAGTCTCACAATCCAAGCTTATTCGTATCAGTACAGTCGCTATCCTATACTTGACGTATGTCCACTAGGAAACAAATTTCAGCACTTTGGCTGTCTGATAGACCGTCCGCGCTTTCTGATAATTGCTCGCAGGAGATTATCGATTTGGGAGGAAAACTTTAGAGAACCAATATCGAAGATGTTTCTGTCTATTGAAGAGATACTTTTAAGAGCAATGAACCCCGAAGATTTAAACAAATATAACCAAAACCACTTTCTTTTCATAAATATATATTTCTCTACCATACGCACTATAAGCGCTCAATCAAAAATTCCAAAAAAGACATGAAAAAGTATCCCAAAAGAGTTGTAGATGTGCTATTTTCTTGTGATAGAGGTGCAAATATTTCTCCTCAATGTGTAGGTAATGTACGAAGGTTTGGTTAGACATAATTCTCTATTTTTCAGCTAAGTTGTACCAAATTTAATGTCAAAGTAAAGCCATGGTGACCACATGGGCACATTTGCTGGGCGGGCTAGCTAAATAGTGAAGACGGCGTGCGGTTCTTTACAAAATGTTGAATTTATTTATCAATAGAAAAGGGGCGCCAATGAGTTTCATACAACAACCAAATATAAACGACAATTCATAAACTCAAAGCTTAACCGAGATCCATATAGGCTGAAATGGAATAAATATCTCAACCAGGTAATACCTCAGTTTGCAGTAACGAAAACACACATAATCATATATAACTGCAATAATAATTCCGTTAAATGAACAAACTACATAGATTATTTAAGCTTAACAGTGAATAACATTACCAAAGCAAGTTAAACTTTGATAAAACCTTAAGAGAAATTCATAGGAGGTTCTGTCGCAACGAGGTAAACGCAAGATGCAATGCTACGAGTACCAAATCCAATATCGTACCAGGTGAAATCCGAGGAATCCTGAAAGGCATAGCAATTAATCTCAAGGAAATGACTCAATTTAAACTACACGGGAATCTAAAAGGTTTACCCCGAGCCGTGGTAACAGTTAATAAAGGAAAAATCTTAAAACTGCTGCTACCTCGCTGAGATTACTCCCTCCGTATAATGTTAGCCACTGGCGACAGAAAACAGCCCAATGCCGGGATCTAGATTAAGCACGCTTTAGCAGCTGGAAAACTAGCGCATCCAAAGAGGTCATCGCACCGGGAAAACTGGACAGCACATGTATGATACGGGACGAAAACGTGACGGTACGGGAATATATCTGACCGGTTCAAAACATTATGCCACATGAACATGGCCGGTAAGATAATGTCGAAAACAGCTAGAAAAATCCCGAAAAGTTAAACCAGTTCAGCAGAAATAAAAATCAAGCTCAAATGACCATGTGTAAATTACCTATAACGGTCGAAATCGGGACTAAATGGCATAAAATCGCCAGCGACCTGCAAAGACAGGACTCGTTCACCGAGACAAAGACGGCCAGAATCAGAACGACATCAACAGCGCGGATCATTCAAAAATTATGTCAAATGACTCAAGCTGAAATAAGTAGGTTTTCAACCGTAACAAGGTTTTTAGTTGTATTGTATCTCAACATACGGTCTTCGATGGTCGCCAGAAATGCTGTATAGTGCTGGTCGATGACATAATGGCAAGTAGTTATATTTCGTATAGAATTAAACCCAGAAGACTAAGTTATCTTTTATATTTTACCTTAAAGTTCTCAAAGACCACGTACTGGATAGAATGAATAAGGGAGGTTTCACTTGAGCTATAGCACAAATTATATTGTTGCCATATCCAAAAAGGTTCCTACATAATACGTCATTTCTTAAACTTTGGTTGCGTGCTGATTCTTAAATTTAGATTTTTGTCCTGAGATTAACCACAGCTCCTCCAGCAGGGGTTTTAGCCTATCCAAGAACAGTTTCAAGTTCGATATAATGTTACTTTTTCAGCTGTTTTATCTAACTTGTTAATGAGGATTGTCTGAACTTCTTCCCACGATGATGAAGAATAAGCAGTTAAGGTGGGTGATATTTACTAATGATTTTTCCAAGAGTTTTTTTATAAGCTTAACTGTAATATGGTCCTAGCCAGGAGCCTTTTAAAGTATTGCTTTCGTGTGATTATATCTATTTTCGTTTCTTGGCCCTTGGCAGTTTGTATGACATATTTCTAGAAAAGCCTAAATTTCTCCATCTCCATTTGGAGTCGATTTCAAAGTTTTTTCTTTATCGCCTCCCGCTCAACTCTTATATGGTTTCCTCAAAGCTTTAAGTTGGTGACAAATTTTAGTCTTTATCTTGTACTTTTGTTGCAGTTCCTCTAAGAAGACTAACTATAAACAAAATCTTGTCTTCATTGTTTTAAAAAGTTCATGTCAAACGTATTTATACTTTTGACTGCTCTAACTGTCTACCTGCGACACAGAATTTTGTGCATCTTTCGCAGGGCTCCAATATATATAAATTATCAAAAGGACATCCTCGAAAGACTAAGTATCTTTAGTGATTTGATGGTTGAAACAAACAAAGTATCTTGATTGTAAGCTAGTGAAGGCAGGTTTCGTGTTGAAGAAAATCTAGTGATCGTGATATTTTCTATCGGTACTACATGAGAATCACCAAGAAATATTCGGCTTAGGTTTATCCTACAACATTAAGAAGCTTCGAACTTCACCAATTAAAACATTCTGAAAGGGTAAAAATGAGAAATTATTATGAAACGTGAAAACTTTGTTAATGCTGCTTCATTAAAGTTTTAAAGAAAAGTTGTGCTTTATTTTGAAGGCTTTTCAGAGTTTCATACAAGCTCGTTTATTAGTAACTATTATTCAGATTGCGGCAGGCCACTAGGACGACAGCAAAAGCAAGGGGACTTTACATGTGGCAGTAATTGTATTTAAAAAATTAAAAAATCGAATGTATACCTTGTATTTATAATTATCCTAACGACCTACCGCTCTCGTACATTGATTGTTCGTTTGTTAAACACCACGAGGGCCACATGTATATTCTCCTTGATTTTGCAGTGGTCCTAGTAGCCTGCCGCATTCTGTTTATTAAATTTCAAATGGCAACGTTGCAGTTTTATAATGGTGTAATAGTTATTTACATTACAAGTGCTTCAATAAAACCGAGCGATGTAAAATGCCTAACGCACCGGGTATTGTATTAAATTTTTTAGCCGACATATATTTTTTAACATTGTCTATAAATTTATGACTTCGCTTTCGAATATCAATCCATCAAGCAAGGTGACATCAGTAAATGTTGTAGTTGGCACTTGGAAACGTCAAAATTGAAAGTCGTAAATATCAATTTTCTTTATTTCTCCTAAACGCAACTGAACGATAAAATACGTAACTAGCGTTTCTGCTAACACCCGTTATTACTACAAAACAAATTTTTGTTTAAGGGTCTCTGAAAGCTAAAAATGTTCTAGTCATTTTACCGCACCGCGGTGCGGCAAAGCACTGACTAACTGTAAAATCGTAGTTACTGTGGACGTCAACTGTGCATGAATGTGTTCTTTACATGTCACGAGGCCAAAAAATATTTTACAAAACAATTTTAGGTTGTTATACTATAGGAACCAAAGGAGATTATGTAAACCCAAATACTCCCATTGCCGTTGACCACCAAAAATTAATATGTTGTTTATATCAAATTTTTATATAATAAGCTAGACTACTGACGTAAACTGCGGTTTAGACATTATTGTGTAATGATATTTCGCCGTACTTTGCTGTGATTTAAATAGCAATAACTTGTAGCTGCTAATTTTTATCACTAAAATATGCGGCGCGTTGGTGATGAAAACTCAACTATGTTAGCAGCCGAAACCTGCGTCTCCTTAAAGGGCCTTTTTTAAGCTTCTACACGTTCGAACAAATGTATTTCTTCGCAAACTGCAATCGATCAGAACAGGCCGCGACTGCAAACTTCAGGGAATTACACGCTGGGAAAGCAATAAAAAGACTACCACGTCCCCTTGCTATTAATGTAAAATTGCATTGCTGGTCTCAACCGCTGGATGTCTTATATAGTTCTATTCAACTCGAGTTGCTACTTTAATAACTGCATCTCAAGCCGATTGGCTAAGATGCAGCAGATGCAATTTGCTTCTGATTACTCCAATTCGCCCTTTTTAAGACCGTGTGTGTAATACGGGCCCTCGGCGATTATTTCCACAGTGTGGCATTTAAAGGTCAGTAAAGTTTATAACCCGCTGGTTGATAGTCAAACACAGATTTTCTGCTCGTTCTACTTCCACCGAAGTAGGCCATATGCACACCTTGACTTTTAGAAGAAGCATCGCGCTGTTTTCAATAATATTGATAATTATGTACAGGATTGTACAGTGTTATAAAATAAAAAAACCAACAACTAACTCGATTTTGATTGTTTTTTACAATAAAACTGATTGTTGAGCAAACAGAACACAACTGAAATACTTTCAAATAAGCTTTGACATTATCTCAGGTCTAATATTAAAAAAGTTTCGCATACAGTCTGACTAGAATTCTAATATAAATCCAAAATATCTCTAGAGATGTTGAAATGCTTTTCCGTAATCCAGTAGTTTCAGGCTGAAAAAAGTTGTAGCAATTCTATAAAAGTTTGTAAGGTAGAAAATAAATGTCTTTTGCTTTGTCTAATATTTTATTGGGGCATTGCACTTCAATTCATGAATAGTAATAATCGGTAATAGAAATCGACACGGAATGGAAGAAACCACTGCAACTAAGTACATGTTCATTTCAAAATATCAAATTATAAATTATTGACTAAAATTTGCAATTGATTTAAAAATATCATTTATTCTTCGCACAATTTGAGAGAAAGAGTTTCTGTTATCATGAGTAGCAAGATACAATTCTATTTATTTAAAAGTAAATCTATTTACCAAATATTGTTATTCGTATAAAAAACTACTGATTAAATTTGAAACCACTAGAAAAACGTTAAAGGAAGACAGAAAGTAGCTTTGGAAGAGTTTTATAAACGCACCGACACTACGCTCTGCAACGAGGTATAAAAGGGATTCTTCCTAATTAACCGAGCTCAATGTGACACGAGTTGCAGCTGTTGTAAACTAAACTGGATGCTACACGTGTTTTTCCAACAAAAAACTGACTTCGATCTACACAAGAATGCTGACTGCGAGTTTCAAAATGTTCATCCAGAAACATAATTATTTAAACAATTAAATATCAACGCAAAAAGAAAAATTGTTCATCCCGTTATCTCTCAAATTTCGGGTTTGTATTTATTACAGTTGTAGTCAATACCGCTCTCAATCTATTATCTATTGAGTAATTTTGCAGTGTGTATTATGTAAACCTACTAGCGTCTTCGTGTTCTCTCAGACGCAGATTAATACATCTAGATCCATGTATGGCTATCGTTTCTCTTGAAAATCGTGTCCTGTTCTAAAAAATTACTCATCATTGCCTATCTTTGATTTCTATGTTAGCCAATGTTTTCGTGTGTCTGCTTTTCTATTTTCCACTTCACAATTAACATTTCTTAGAACTATATAGTATAGTCTCGTACCATCTAACAATGTTTTCGACATATCTTTATATACTGTCACTACTACCTACTTCATCGAGTTGGTGGCTGTTGTTGGGGGTGTACACTTAGATAATCTTATGATTTTGTCAGATATTGCTCTTTATTATCCTAGGTGGTCAACTGTCTTTTTGTGTATACGAATACCTACTAACCTAACCTAATGTTCTTTTCTATATGGCATAGCACGCGGCCTGATTGACCTTTTTATGAATTGGTTGTGCTTGTACTGCACCTTCGTTGTTCTTTTGAAGTAAATTCAAGCAAGTCTCATTTTATACTTTTTAATTCTTCCTGCAAGTCTTCTAAGAATCTGCTGATACAATAGGTCCCAATTGGTATAATTTCGCTTTGCCATGAAGCTTTCGGGCTCCTTAAAGAACAACCAACAAAAACAAGTGGCACCAACGCATTGAACACTAAAGCAATCTAGAAGAAATCAAAAATTGGGAAAAAGAGCGGACTCTCCCAAGGAACAAAAGAATGTGTAAAACAGGAGGAACTTTCCCAGAAGCTGCTAAAAGAAAACTTTCCTGTTCCCATGATACCAGTCATTCAGCAAATATAAATGTAAATGAAGGTATTGTGTACAAACAGTGAGGAAGGTTTTGAACGACTCTTCTCTTTGACAATTAACATAAACATAAATATAAATACCTATATTACCTTTGTATGTCCTCACGGTTTAAAAATATTTTAAAAAGTATAGAATTTAAATAGCCCCGAAAGTACTAGAAAAAAATGATGCGAAATTGTCTAGAAGAAGTGTCGGAGAATATATCGACAATCTGTAAGCCACAGATAAGAAATTTTAAGAATAGTCAAGAGGCTTTCACAAATACATCGACATTGCGAAAGTAAAAGACAATCTGGGAAATTAAAAACAAATCGATAAAGTGGCGATAAGATCAATAATAAAGAAAACGGAAAACAAAAAATTAACTGGGAACGATGTAGTTTTAGCAAAAATGCTGAAACGATACAGCGGAAAACCTGATAAAAGGATTGGAAAGCTGTTCGATATGTGATTGTACAGATCGGCATCCGCTCTTCACTTCAAAGAACACCCAAACCGATCATTGATACTCAAAATGAAAAGGGGTTACTATGGGCACTCTACAATGATTACGCTATTTGAGATTTGCGGATAATATAGTTGCCTTTGCACAGTTCAAAATAGAACTAAAAAGTCTAGTAGCGCATAACTAACTATGAAGCCACAAACAGGATCAAACCGGATTTTCAGAAAAACCAAGGATAGGAAGAACGACGCACAAGAATTGCAAATGTTGTGAGAAATAAATTCACTACTTACGTACAAATAAATCGGACAAACTATCACTGCAGCTAAATCTAAATTAAACCTAGATGAGAGAGGGTAGACATGCTAGCGATAAATATCCCACTTCACTTGAAAACGCAGCTCTACTGTCATTTTACCTATGATTATTTACTAAATCAATATTCATCAATCTTAGAATTGCTCATTGTTGTATAGATTAAACAATATTTCGCAGTACATAGAAAAATGGAAAAGCAAATACTTGAATAAGAGAAACGACAACGATGCAGAATATTTTTGAAAAAATAGTTACACGAAAGCGTAACTGGATCAGTTTTATAACTGCAGAACAAAACAAATGGATTGGAGAATTGTCTCGCTGAAGACCATGGAATAACGGAAGACACGTTGAACATAAGGTGAATTGAAAGAAGCTCCCGGTCCGAATTGGTATCAGAGTGTCCTAAGCAGATGCACAAACGTGTGAAAAGGGCTTACGCCCAAAATGATAAAAAAAGACTGAAAAAGAAAAAGAAGTAAAATTTGTGCTTCATAGAGTTTTCCCTTTGCGATTCTAAAATGAACTCAAATAGTCATTCAACACCAGGTTGCCCAGAGCAACAAAAATGCAAAATTCTTAGAAAGCCGTATACTCAAACAGTATAAAACAACTGAGAAAGAAAAAGAAGTCAAACTAGTAGCTTATGGGGATTTCTCTTTCTAACATCAAAGCAAGCTTAAATATTTATTAAACATCTTGCTCAGAAATTTGCCAATGAAACATTCTTAGAGAGACGTATACCCAAAAGGTAGAAAACAACTAAAGAGGAAGAATGGAAAGTAGAATTTAGGGTTTATGGTACTTTTTCTTTGCGTTGCCAAGGAGAACTGGTAGTTATTAAACATCAGTTTGCCCAAAACAGAAGCAAATGGAAATATATTTGGGAGACTTATACGCAAACGGTAGAAAATGACCGAAGAGGAAGAAAAACATTTAGAATTCGTGTTTTGTGGAATTTAGGTAATTATTCAAAACCAAATTGTCCAAAGCAGAGAAAAGTGAAAAAGTTTTAAAGAGGTCTATACTCAAAGAATTGAAAACGGCAGAAGATAGAGAAAGAGAAGTAAAATTTACAATGTATGTAACTTTTTCTTTGCCATGCTAATGGAAACAGGTAATTATTAAACACCAGGTTTTCCAAAGTAGAGAAAAATTGTAGTCTTGGGAAGGCTTATAACCAAAGAGTAAAGGGCGACTAAAAAAGAAGAAATGGGAGTAGAATTTATAGATTATGACACCTTCACTTTTCCAAAAAAAACTAGGTATTTTGTTACGGTATAGTCTCGATTTTGCGGCTTTAGCATTCGATCTTCCGCAGCTAGCTCACGGTGAGGGTAATGTTCATGTTACTCATGCAGTCCGGTCCTATCTTATGACATGCAAATTTCGATTATTACCAGGGCGCCAATAAATCTTACTATAGAATGCGCAGGTTATTTATGCGTTATTATACTAGTAGTACGAATTCTAACTAAATCATATGGCAGCACTGACAACAATAACTTTAAATCAAGTCGATAACAGCTTGAGCGAGCGCACCCTAATTTATGAACGTCACTGGGGAAAACTCACAACTCGGTGAAGCACAGTAGTATATAGTGCAGGTACCTTATGCCAAAAAAGTGGATCTTAAAGGGATTGCAACGAGGTAGTTTGATATCTCTCAATCAGCCACGACTGACTTAACAAACCCAAATTACAGCTGTATAGGTGGCCTGGAGCTAAATATATGCAAATGGAAGCGGTAAAACTCACCTTCTCCAGCGATTTACGAAGAACGACACAAAACCGCGCTAAGCTCCCGAGCTTATCCAACCTTAGAAACCGTTGTTTAAATCCGCTAAAGCAAAGAAAAACGCATGTGCGTTGTAATAGTTAACGAAAGCTAAAGCGAGGCGTATTCCACATCCACACTATGGTCTGAAGAATTCGAAGGAATTGAAATCAGCCAATGCAACGCACATTAAGTACAACGAAGATTTCACTTGCTTAAAAGCTTCCAACAGCAGCTTGAAGAAATTTCGGCGACCCGTGGTGTTGATCGCACTCTCAGAGTTTCCGTCTGTTTTGTTATACGCACGTAAGTGACTTTTAATTCAATATAAAAAAATTGCTAATTCGCTACAACGCGATTAAGAAAACTAACATTATTCTAAACAATCGTGGAAATTACATTTATATCAGTGAACCAAAGAGCCCAATTAAGAAAATGTATTTTCTTAATTGGAAGTAGAATTGTATGCGCATGAAGTTATATTTTAAACCGAACAACAGGAAGCTGGTTCTCCTTTGTTGTATCAAAGTGGTTATAAAACGAATATGCAGTTACAATAAGCAAAATTACCAGGAAAATAGAAAGTACATCTGAAGATTCTTCCATTTTTATTTTCAAAGAGATTTTTCTTGCTGAGACTGTCGCTGTTTAAAGTGTATTACGATAAGCTTCAAATATCCACGTGGCACAATGATGGAGATTAGCGAATACCTAGAGAACATCTGCATATATCACGAGAAATTGATATTTCAGGGTCATTGAATGAAATTAAAAATAAATAATAAACAAAATTTGTACAATAACTATAAGACATGGAAATAATTTCTATATTATACTGCTACTTTTCATTAATGTCCAATAAGTCGTTTAAAATAGTAAATATCAAGAAATTAGTCTAGAGGTACAAGACTAGCAATCTTGCTACTTGCATCGACTAGAGACTTTAGAAGTGTCTGCACAGACACCCTATTTTAGTTCTCTCGTTAACAAACGAAGTATTGCAATCATAAAAAATAACCCTCCGAGATTTTTTCAAGTCTTCATGTTTTAGGGTTCCTAGATGACGAAAAACACGTTTTTTCAATTTCATCAGTGTGTCTGTCCGTCTGTCCGTCTGTTGGATGTATAGCTCAAAAACTACTTGTTGATGGAAGACTACATTTTGCATGCGAATTATATGCCCTCGTTGCTCGAAACCGAAAAAAAATCAGTCAAATATGTACAGGGTAGGCACCTCAAATAAGTAAAATGTTGCCTGTTTTTGCTTCAACTCGCGAACTACTAGTTATTAACGTCATTGGGCCGATATATAGCACCGACTAGGCTATAGCCGAGGTTTCTAGTCAACCGGCCGGCGGCCGTTATAATCCTTAAAGGCCAGCGGCTGTTATGACTGATCTTTCATGTTTGTTTAGTTGAATTAAAGTACATTAACGGTATAATGTTACGGAAAAGTAATAATTTGCACATAGCTCAGGTTTTTACCATTGAAGAAAAAGGGCATATTTTTGACCTAACATATACAGAGTGAACATTCTGTTTGAGTCCTGTCGTAAACGCTTGGTTTATGCCGTTGTCGTAAACTCATAATGTAAACAACTTCGTGGTGCAGAGTCAAAGTGCCGACCTAGCTTTGTCGAAGCCAGAGTTCGAGCAAATTTATGTCAGTCACATTACTCTTACGAGTGAAGTTTTATCTAAACCCTTATAGAGTTTTCCACAAAACATCTTGAGATAATTTCAATAATAGTAGCTGTATGTCAGTTTTATTTACTAATGTAAAGATATTTAGACCTTTATTACATACAATCAGTGGCAAGTACAAATTCAAATTTTTAGTTTTGGTTGAAATAGCAATAACCTGGTCAGAATGTGGTAAAACCGCCAAATCCTTAGATAAATTTCAATGACACCATTTCGTCGCTATCGATCCCTGCTTCAACAATAACTTCGCTTGAAGCGCTTCATTAGCCCGGCCGCATCCGAATTTATTTGCCAGTTAGCGGATTAAAATGTAGGAAACTTGCATAAATTTGCGAACTAATTCTACATTCAGCGGCGCGCTGGCAATGTGTAAGGCCTGTAAAACAGCGGCCTTTTTATAATCGCTGCTAATTCCGGGCCTTCGTGCTGCCCGTTTTGGGTATATTTATGTCCCTGCGAATTTAGAGCTAAATATCCGCCTTGTTTTATCGCACGATATCGGAAATTTGAGAAGACATCAAGAAACGCTTATGCTAAAATAAAATACCTAAGTTGAGAAGTTGGAGCGTGGCGTCGGTTTAGCCGGAAAACATCTTCTGGAAATCTCTCGATCGCAGTAGGCTATGATAAACACAATCAATTTTGTTTAGGAAGTATATCTGGTTTGCTAAATTTTAATTGAATTAATTTGTATACGCCCAAAAGTGTGGTAGAGAATCAAGATGTTGTGATGATACATGTCAAATATGGAACAAGTAGTTTGTCATAGGTACTTGATGTTGATGTTTTAAAATTGTCAATTGGTTAAGCAGCGTTATTCTTACTACTTAGTGTAACTATCCTACAACTAATTCAGATAAAAACAGTTTAACATGACACGCTCAGTTTGATTTACTAAGATCTTAGTAAGAACTGACTGAATTAAGGCGAATGTCTTGCCGATTTAAAACAGATCTGATAATGACATGTGCTTACACTCATCTTCATATTACGGACTCGGCTGCGCTTCGCTCCGCCTCGTCCGGAAACATTACGACTCGTCCCCTAAAGCCATTTGAGGACGTGTTGCATACAACGTTTTTTTGTATTAGCTCTCCAAACATTATAATATGAAGTTTCAATTACCATTAACGCGGCATTATATTAGGAGGCCGCGCGAAAATGTATTTTTTGCTCCCCAAACTGCTTATTTTGGAAACTGTCTAGGATCCTCAAAATGGCCATTTAGAGGCCTTGTACTTAAAGTCGTCATGGCAACTAATGTTTGAGTCCGCTAAAATGTTGCCATGACGACTTTAAGTACAAGGCCTCTAAATGGCCATTTTGAGGATCCTAGACAGTTTCCAAAATAAGCAGTTTGGGGAGCGAATACAAAAAGATTATATAGGAATTTATAGTATATACCCCTAACTTTATAATAACGCCATATATTCGGATTTTGCTCACTGTGCTCATATATTTATTTGCTCTGCCATACTATATATCTAAGATAACCTGCGATTCTACCTGATTTATTATATATTATTATATATTGTATATAAATTCCTTGCGTTAGGCCGTGGTTGGGTTAATTCTGGTTTTGTTGGAATTACCAAGATATTTATTCTTTTTTCTTAAGATGGTGATTTTATCGTTTAATCGCAGCCTGTCAACTGCTTGTTTAAGATTTACAAAATGTATGAACATGGGGCTACATGGAGCTATGAATCAACCAAACACATGCTCTGATCACAAAGAACAACACAAGTACACAATCAGTAACACCAGGGATCACAAATCAATGATTGATTATGTGCTTGCTACACCCTAATCAGATACTTGATGTCAGCAGATGTTGGATTGGTAATCTGTAAGAAAAGTACATCACGGCGAAAAGGAAACAGCCTAACTGTCTGAAAGATGACAGCACAAGAAATCTTTACGGAAGAAGACTTAAAGATAGAGTTTCCCTAAACCTCTTTTAGAAAAGTGCTACGGAGGCTATATGATTAAGAACAACTGACACAAACAGTCCTAAAAACAACAAGCCCTGGTTGAGTAAGTAGGTTAAGTACTTAGCAAAATAAAAGAAGGATGCATATATAAAATATATTAATAACAGGACATCATTAGAATATTAGATATATAAGGAAATTATAAACAGAGTAGCCAACAAAATCAATCCTTTTACGGCCGAAACTGGGTCAAAATTGATCCAGAATAATTTTTTTTAAATAGATACTTTTTTATCAGTTTATTTGTTTTACTGAGCTTTTAGGTTATACTCAATTATGCATTTGTTTATGTTTCGTGCACTTTTGACCCAGTTTCCGCCGATCAATTTTTCAAACTGCTTCTTGAAGTTCCACTATATCATATTTCTAAATGTTTAATTTTGGCACATGTGATGGGGTTGATAAGCATCCCTAGGACGCTAATCGCTTGATAAGTCTCTAGAGTGCATATGAGGTCATGAGAGTTGCTAATTTCTATTATTAAATATAACAAATTAGTATTATTTAATAATAAAGACTTTCATTGAAGCTGAAAAGGTTAGCTAAAATTGGGAATTTCGACTGGAGGACAGGTTTTGAATGCTACGAAGTAGGAGAAAACCAGTTAATAAAGAAATACAAGTAAATATCATAAAACTAGAAACGTGGATAACGTAGTTCGAGAACAGGAAGAATTACAATCAAATACAAAATCCCCGAAATTGCAAAGAAGATTACAAACCTGTTTCAAAAGACTAAATATACCGGTTCGATATCAACAGAGCGGAAGTGAGTTAATTATAACCATACCTATATATAAAAATAACCGAAATAACAACCCGTCAAACTACAGAGGCATAACTCGATTAAACTCTATACTATACTAACTAAATATTGACCAAAATTTGAACACAAAAAGTCGACAATAAAGTAGTTACTTCCGAAGAATAGCAGAAACTTCGAACAACAGATTTACAATTCATGCAATTTTCACCTTGCAGTAACTAATAGAAAAATCTATAGAGTTAAGTAAACCCATGTTCTTATGCTTTGTAAATCTTAAACAGACATTTGAGAGGGTGAGATTATGTAACGGCCCGTTCAATTTCATTTCAAAAGCGCTTTAATGCATTTGGCACCTTATTTCGGGCAACGTTATATCTAATTACTGTAGCAAAAGAATTCAAGTTTATCACAGCAAGCGTGCGTGCGAAGTGATAAACGCTGCGTTTTATGCGTTGGAACTTGTCTGGCACTTTCGATTCTTGTAGGCCGCTAAAACAGCCGAATAGCTGACAAAGTATAGATCTTTCGGAGTCACGTTCTGGAGGATGTTAATTGCTGGGCTAACTAAAGCCGTTTTTGTTGCTTAACAAGCGAAGCCTCGAGGCGTTGTTCTTCTTAAGGCGCATTCAGCGTAGGTAAGAAAGATCATCTAAATGTATTCCCTGCGTACTGATCTTTTTATTACTTTCCTCGTCTAAAAGACGAAGGAAGTATTGTAATCGCGAAAAAATCACCGTTCGACGTTTCTGCAGATCTTCATGTTTCAGGGTCCCTAGATGACGAAAAACAGGTTTTATCAATTCCGTCAGTCAGTCTGTCTGTCTGTTGGCGGTATAACTCAAAAACTATTTGTCGGAGGAAGACAACATTTTGCATACACATTATATATCTATCTGGCATGAAACCGAGAAAATTTTAAACATATATATATGCAGGGTGAGCACCATAAAAAACTAAAACCTTGTTTATTTTTTATTTAACTTAGCAATAAATACAAGTAGTAATTTGTAGCGCAGGCTTCCTTCTTACAAAAAATGGGCCCCATTAAATACAGAATAAATGTTAACCGATACAAAAAAGAGCAACAAATTAGTGCGTTACTTAATATAGCTGCAACGCAGGAATTTGAAGGGTTAGTACTTTGTAGCTCAGGTAGAACTAGCCCTTTCCTTTGCAATATCCCAAAAAACGTTGAGACTGCATACGCGGTCCGTCTGCCGTTCGAATTTGAGAATTTATCTAATTTACTAGAAACGTGAAGATATTTCTAGTCCTAACTTAATTTCATTTTTAAAATTATTTAATGTCACAATGACGACGAGGGAAGTTCTGGGTAAAGCCTTTTACAGATTTTTCAAGTTGGATTCCTTGCGCTGCCAATAATTGAACCGCTGCGGTGCCGTTTCTACGCAATTAGACCGATTCACCTTCGATAAGAATGCTCCGATTAGATTATTTTACTTTCTAGTTTTTAAATATTTATACCGTAGTATGGGGTAATGGGCTAATATGGGCTAGCATAAGCTCAAACGCAGGCTAAATTCAGCTAATTCAGTTCCCCGGTTTTGCTTCCGTATGCGGTCAGGAATTTCCGACATGTGCCGCATCCTTTTGTTGTTAGCTGACTTCTGGCGACCTTGGAATTCCCAGAATTTTTCAGCCAAACCCGGCTTAGCGTCTTCATGGATTGCAACACCACAGGTGCTTGCTTTGAGGACTAGTTACATAAACTACTATTAACAAATCAAGCCCACAACAAAAAGTAAACGAAATATAATTGCTTAAATAATGGAATTGTATTGTATTTTTGGAAAACAAAAGTGTTATCATGACAACTATTCACACATGTGGCAAAACGAAATCATCAGAATTTTAAGCCGACATTTTGTGAATTTATGGCCACCAAGATCATCTTCTTAGCCCAGTAGATTACTAGCTGTGGAGTTATTTAAAAAAAATGGAAGAACACTCCGAACAACGCTGGAAGAATTGAAAGACGAAATTAGGGGGCAAAAGGCTGCAATTCAACCAGAAATGTTACATAATGATATAAAACTTGGATGAAAAGGTTGGTAATCTTACACCATCCCAATGGAGGTCGTATTCAATATTTGCAGTAACTAGTTTTGGCCATACAAACTTCCATTATTTAATCAATTAATTCTCGTTTACTTTTCGTTATTAGCTTAAGTTGTTAAAAATATATAATAAGCTGAAGTATATCCCTTACTTTATGATAATCTTGTATACAGGGTGAATCATAAACGGCGGACAATATTTACACCACACAATTCTGAATCAAAAACTGAGCAAAAATTCTACAAACGTTTTGCTCGGAAACGTTTAGTTTTTGAAGAATTAATTTAAAGTTTTGTAAACTTAGTAACAATATGTGGTCAGTCGTTCTAAGCTGTGTGTTAAGTCGCCTGCAATTCACATAGCAAGGTATTTGTATTAATTAGTAACCTAAGGAGACTGCATACAGGCACACTAGACGTCTTTCATAGTAAAATTCTAATTTGAATGTGCTGTTTGCATTTTTAAATTAACAGCAACTAGTAAGGAAATATCGACTTGGCCCTAAGTTTTTACATTCCAAGGTTAGTCCACAATTTAATGGTATATCGAAATCCAATTTAACCAAGAGGTATGACGAACAAGAATCCCAACAGCATACGAATAAGTTGTATTTATACGAATATAAAGATGCGTAAAATACAGCAAGCGCTTACATAAAGAAATATGGAATTGGTGTTGAGCATCTATGAACTATCCCGCGATATTGACATTTTTATCGGTATGCACTTGGTTAACTCGTAGTCAAATACAAGATTAAATCAGCAAAAGCTATCTAGCATCCATAAATTCCAAAATCAGCTAAACGATATCGTTTGGTATTCAAATCCATACCAAAGGTAGGTACAATGGAACTATTATCGGTCCAACATGCCAACTGTTTCTGATTTTCGATTACTAAACGCAAAGTTGCTTTTTCTCGCAGGCATTGTAGAAAAGAACTAGGACAGACAATCCACCGGCCAAATTACAGAAATACCGTAAATGTCTCTCCGTTAACCAATACAACCCCGCGTTTATATAGTGTGCTAATATTACCTTAAAAACAAACCTTAACAAACACTCCACTACAAATGTAATGGTACATTTTCTTCATCTCGTTATAGGTTATTTTAGATGGCCTCCTAGATGATCTCTTCTCAAACGAAATTTTTGTTTTGCATATGTTTGCTGTTCTTCTTTCTTCCATTCTGTCTTTCTTTGGACCACTTCTGTTTGGTGTACTTATGTTGGCGTATCATGTACCGTTGCGCCTAACAGGGCACATACTGTTTTCATTGTTGGTGTTTTTATTTTATGTTTCGTTTTCGTGATTTTGGCTAGTATCTCTTTTGCTTGTGTTAACAGAAACCGTACTGCTGTTTGTACATTTCTGTTTTCCTGTCAATATTATGTATTCATTTCAGGAGCACGTATACATACAACACGGCTCCCTCAACTGCGCAAGTGCATTTTGACGTTAAAAATTGTGGGAAATTTGAACTATGTGCGTGTTGTATCGGCATTAAAGTACCTCGAAATCGTCATTAAAATACGAGAAATCGGCAGTAAAGTAATCCATTGTTTTACGACTTTTTTGTAGGTGGCGAGGCGACAGATAAACGTCAACCGCGTTAACATAACCTACAAATGTTGGTTAAAATGTTGTAATTTCACGATTTCAATAGTTATTAAGGTACCAAGTGCATTATGAGTAAAATAAGAGCCCAAGATTGTTAGTGTACTAACCGAGGGCCTTTGGCCCGAGGTGTGTACAACAATCGCGGGCTCTTAGCTCATAATGCCCGTGGTGCCTTCAAGGTTTTATGTCCTACCAATTTTCTTACCTAATTCATATTCATAATCAATTCATTAGCTGAGCTGTCATTAATTTTTATTGTGACAGTGGTGCATAATTTTTGAAATAAAGGTTGTATCCATGGAAACAAATACTGTTAATTTTTCATAATAACCCTAGTGTTCTTATGAAGAAAATAATTGCCCTGGAGCGTTATTTTGTATCTAAGATACCTAGAGTCATTAATTTCAATTAATGTACTGGTAGGACATAAATAAAACATAATGCACTCCTGGGCAATGAAGTTCCTTTTTATACCTCATGTGGTTTATTTGCCTTGGCCCTATCCACATTCGTGATAAAAAGCTAAACTTGAGTGCCTTGGTATACAAACTATTTTATCGAAAATAATTGAATACATAGCTTTTTATAGGTGTCAATTGAAATAAAATACATTTTATTACTCATTACAAATTTATTACACAAATATGCTTTAGAAATAATTAATATTCTCCTAATTTTAATTTAAAAACATGGGCATCCTGATAAATCATTGTTGATACATATTATATAATACATATATTGATATTATGAAAGATATGTATGTGCTGATGCTGATGAATATGTTTATGAAATTACGCAACTTTATAGGTACATTACCCGGGACATTCCCTAAAAGTAATTGTGATCTTCTGCGGGATTGTCTGAAATATTAAGTACTTGCTTCGACTGCAGAATTTCTTTCAGTTCAGATATTTTCTTATCGTCAGCCCTTTTAAATATCTTCTTATAAACAACTCTTTTCTTTTTAGTTGAAACAAACTGAAGTTGCTTTTTAATTCTCTTATTTGCAGGTTCCTTATTAATAAACTCAGTATTGTGTTCGTTGCTTTTAAACCCAATTACTTTTTTGGTGTTATTTACTTGCAATAAGTTGTACACATTATTAAGTTGTTTAAGAGAGTGCTGCAGTGCATCTGGAGCAGATAATTCTAAATTTAAGTCATTGATTTCTAGGCATTTCTGTTTAATTAATTTGGCCGCAGTAACTTTTCGCTCACTTTCATTGTTTTTACATTGAACAGAAGATGCCGAGGATAGTGTATTTAAATGAATATAAACTTCATCGCTCAATTCTACCCCTATTGGTTCAGTGGAATTCTTTAGAATCGGCTTAGGCTGTGAACTTATATTACATAAATTTGTGTGTATTTGCAGCGCAACAAAATGTATATGTTTACATATGGTGAGCCTAATAAAATAGTCAACACATGTACATTTGAAAGCATGTATACAAATATTGCAAAGGACACATTTGAAATTACAGCACATTAAGTTTTCAACTGCATTTTTAGTAACAATATAGGAATTTTTGTCCCCAGAAATGGTCCAACTTTCATTCTTACTATCTTTAATTTTTAATTCACTTTTTGCAGCTTTCATATGTCTTTTATCAATGTTTGAAATATGATGTGTGTTTTTTCCTTTAATATTTTTTATTATTCTTTCAACAATTTTATCTCTGATATAGGTTAAAACAGCGTAGATACCTTTATCCAATCTCTTTACTTTGAGGCCTCCCAAATAAAAATATTTAATTGTTTTGTGCAGTGACTCCAAACGCATATTGGTATTAATGCCAGTATTTTTTCGATAACAATAACCCCATTTTGTGTAATTGTTAGCATAGTTATCCATAAAATATTTTCCAAAAGCTTGTGTGTCAACATCAGCATTTAATAAATCTAGCAATTTTTGTAATTCCGTCAAAAAGTCAGATTCATTTGTGTCAGTTTGAACTACTTTTAATGCTTTATATACAGCCTTTCTTTTTTCTAAATCATTTATTTTGTTAAGATTTGATCTCCAGGCTCTATCGATATGCCATGAGCAATATAATTGGAAAGAAACTGGTCTCATTATTCTTTCCCATGCGTCGTAAAAAACAGTTGTAATATCGCTCATAAAAACTTTTGAAGAAAGTGTCCCTACTTTAGATTTAATTTGCTTGAAAAAAAGTTCAAAAACTGTTGTGTCTTTTCGATTGCTGAACATACATGCAACTGGAAATCCCTCCCCGAAATCATCAACAATTAACAAGCTTGTAAGTTCAAAATCATATCCGTTTAAACCGTGTGTACTATCTATACAAATGATATTTTCCCCAAAAGATTTTAACATATTTTGTTGAGACTCATTCATAAACATCAGTATAAAATCATTTCTGTAAATTTTTTTATATGATTCTTTATCAGAAACATTTATTGTATATTCAATATCTCCCTGCCTTTTATACATTAACACACTCTGATTACTTTCAGTCAATTCAGAAACCCATAGATCTACACTAATTACATCATTTTCGTGACGTACTCCTTCATTAATTTCAATATTAAATGATTTTTTCACATTGTTTATGTCCTCCCTGGTTAGAAGATTACTTCTCTTCAAGGTGTTTGCATCAATATTCTCTCTACATGAATTCAGAATCCTATAAATTATACAGCATTGTAAATTAACAAATAACAATTAAATATGTCCATTAACTATATACATACCTCGACACTGTTACTCCGCTAGCCAGTTTTGTGGCTACAGCCATCCGATCTTCTGGACGCAAACGAATATGCTGTAGCTGTATAGGATGACCATAATGTGTTTTAAAAAATGTAACTGAGCACTTATTGGTCTTCAAACATCTGGTTACTTGAATTGAGCTTGTGCATGCGATTCCAATTTTGCAAGAACCCTGACTCTTCAGTTTTCTTTTGCGAGTTTTATTCTGAGGCAACAATTTGAAAGTTTGGCGACCTAAATATCATGTTAGAATTAGGAATAAAACATAAACACGACTAATACATTTTATACATTAAAATTGTCGTCTTACCACGATTGCAGTAGAAGTAACTGGTTTCACTATTTGAACATATCCTGGTATTATTCTTAAGATAACGTGCATTCTCATCATTAGAGACGTTTAAAAGCCACAACTGAAATTCTGTAAGAAACATTTTTTAATGAATCAATGTTGCATGAAAATAAAAAACAATGTTTTACCATCAAAACTTTCAAAGTTCAATTCTTCTTTAATAAAAGTTTTGTTGTGGGTATTTTGTAAATGATTTCGCAAGTCCTGTATTGTTCTAAATGAGGAATTACAGCCCTCTTCTAAACATTTGCTATTATGAACAGTACTATCATAAGAAATAGCATTTGTCTTCATTAAGTGCACATTCCGTAAGTGCCGATTTAAGTTTTTCTGAAGTGTAAATATTTTATTGCACACTTTACAAATAACACTCATCGCATAAAATATTTTAAAACAACAATTATTACAAGTTGGTTAGCGCAAAACACAGATTTTAGATAAACATACAAAACAAACATAACCCCAATCACAATCATAACAGACGAAAACAAAACAGAGAGCACTGATCATGCGCAGTTGAGGGAGCCGCGTTGTATGTATACGTGCTCCTTTCATTTCAACATATGCTTTCTCTCAGGCATCCAGATATTTTTAACTCTATTGGTTGTGTTTTTTTCGAAGATACTAAGAGTTGCAACCAAATAAATTATAACACCAACTATTATCTTATGCAACTTGTAGAATATTGGCTAGATCCTGAATAATAGAACAGTAGAGTGATGCTAGCTCTAATATAAAATAAAGTACCAATCGTTATAATTACAATATTAATGAATATGAGCCGAGCTCTGTAACATGACTAAACATAGTACGATAGATCCACTCGAGTTATGTATCCTAATCTTTGAAAACAATACACCACTAAAACAAAATCAGTTATAACGGTTATATTTAATGGGTGAATTATAAAGGATGTAATCGCTGAAGTATAAAAAAGCACAATAGTGGCTTCTGCTGCCTGAAGACAAAGTTAAACTTCTATTAAAAATTCGGTTAAATTAAGTAAATTATATATTATATTTGGAGATTTTCCATTTAATTTTTACCAAAACTACGTTTATTATTTATTTGAAGACCATTCTGAGCTTGTACGTTTAAAACGATTTTTCTACACAAAATATTGTACGCAAGTTTTAATAGCAAAGTTGCGATTGTTTTATACAGTGTATGAGAATTATCAAATAACCGTTTCGAACGCAATCATCATTCCAGGTCTACTGTCAGATTAATTTTCAGTACCTTATTAAAAACTTGTTACGAAACAGTTTTTGAAAGCACGTAAAATATTCAATTATCTACATTATTCTGTTAAAGCAGACATTGCCACAATTAAAGATTATAAAAAACTAAGCATTAGGAGATGATTGTATAATATGACAAATAAACACATAACTTAGCCGTAAAAACGCCCAAGGCAGACGAAAACATTTGACAGCACAGTAAATCAAACTGATGATGCTGTAGAGAAATACTTATTAAGTAATTTCACTCTATACCGTAAATTTGCCTCACCCCTTGGTTAGTGTTTGGGCATATAAGTATCATTGAATAAACTAAATGTCTACTTTAGGATGTGATAATGCCCTTCAAGACATACATACCCAAACACATGGTCACCAATTAGTAAAGAAACGGAAAAGACTCGTTACTCAAGCAAATTTGCTTCTAAAATGGTCTATCCCATTTTGTTCATAAATGTTTATTGACAGCTCTGAGCCTTTGTTTTTCCACCGACAAGTAACTAAGGAAACGAAGGTCTTCTACAATGTGTCAATAACAAAAAATTCCCTAGCAATTAGTGATGTAAACAGTATAACTCTGACTATCAATTTATTAACCCTGCCATATAGAAAGGTTATGTTACTTGTTATATAAAAAGGTTGCCTAGCGATAAAGCACAAAAACATCAAGTAATTAAATTTATTACGTTACAATATTTCTGTCACTGGATATCTCTATTCTCAAATAAATATTTGACTCATCTTTAATGCTCGATGATTTTACCTTCTAACTCAACTGCGGATTTTCTTGAAAGTCACTAAAGCTTTGGTTTTTTTTTCACAAATATTTACATATTATACTTTTTATAGTTTGTATTGCAAGTATTTATGTGGCAATATTTCAAATTTGTTCTCGTCATGAGCTACTATAAGAGCGTTGTCAGCTTAACATAAATTGTGCTAATGTTTTCGTTACCCATTGTTTACCATTACAATGGTCTCGTTACTTGTATTACATAGTCCACGATTAACTTGAACAGGAATGGCCTTAGTAAGCCGCCGTGTCTCACGGCTTATACCGTAAAATGGGGTGAATAGGGACATTATTTTCATGTTTATTTAAATTATACAGTTTACTATAAACCTAATGCAAAATAAAAAATACACAACCAAAGTACAACCTGCGGGGTGCTATATAATTTTTTATATATTTGTAAACATGTTTATTTATATAAAAAAAATATTTTATTAGTGTCCCCATTCACCCCATGTTTGGGGTGAATAGGGACACCATGTAAAATAGCTGTTGTACCTTTTCAATTCCTTCCTGGGGTGAATAGGGACACTAAAAATAATTTTTAAAAATATACTATGTTCATATAAAAACCGGTAGTACTTTAAAACTAAGAGAAAACATGAGTTTGTATAAAACAAAACATTTATTGAGAGCAAAATTATTTATTCAATAATAATATAAAATAAGGCTCAACAAAGGTTAAATAATAAGAAACTAAAATCTATCAATAAAAAATATAGGTTTTAAGTGTTTTTAACAAAATCATAGACGATTTAAATTAATTCCGAACTGCATTCTTCCTGTTTTTAATAGTTTAGGTGGATTTATTATGGCAATAATTTGCTTCTGATCAAACTTACTCAGGTCTTCTACATTTGGAAAAAAGTAAATTGTGGTGTTTTTATTAGACTGTGTTACAAATACAAGTAGGTTTTACCAGCATCTATCACACGATTAATTTGACCGATAAAGAACTTTTTGTTTTTTAGTTCAAAATTGACTACGACCCAGATTCCTTCTTTTAACTGATTTGGTGTAAAGTTAGTTAATATTTATGGATCTTCATTGTCACTGTCGGGTTCAGATACCACTATGTCCATTTCATCAGCATCAGAATGTATAGGTGTTGCAGCTCCCTTTGATCTATCTAATTCAGCATTCATAGAAGTCTCTCTCATCAGTCCTCTTACCCCACGGAAGGGTTTGGTGATATTATGTGACGGAGTCAATGGTTGCTTTCCATGACTGCCTATCTTGTGCCGATAGCGTAGCTTCATGTAAGTTTTTCCCCACCAGGTTTTTCATTTGGTCCACCCATCTGGTGGGAGATCTTCCTCTGGGTCGACGGCCATCAATTTTACCTTGGACCATAAGTCTTTCCATTGATTCGCGTCGGACGATGTGACCAAAATATCTCAAATACGATCGTTGAATCTTTGTTGATAGTCGTAATTTTACATTTACTTCTTCTAAAATTGACTTATTTGTTCTGTGAGCCGTCCATGGTATACGTAGAAGTTTTCTGTACACCCACATTTCAAAAGCATCTATTTTTTATTTGTCTGACTTTAAGTGTCCACGTTTATGAAGCATAAGTAGCAATCGGGAAAATTAGTGTTTCTGCTATTTTCATTTTGGTCTTCTTTGTTGTGGCTGTATCTTTTCATATTCGGGTGAGCTTCGTCGTTGATGTTCGGGCTATTGCCATTCGTCGTTTTATTTCTACTTCACTCCCCCCCTTGTTAGTGATCATAGACCCTAGGTATATAAACTGCTCTACTACTTGGTACCCAGCTATAGTTTTTAGGTGTGGTTGGTTGTTCTTCGCTCTGTCAATTATCATAACTTTGGTTTTTGATGAGTTTATCTCTAGGCCGTACTGTCTGCTTACGTTTACTATTTTTTTGCATGATTGTATTCAATTCTTCCGTGTTTGCTGGTATTAGTGTCGTCGGCATATCTTAAGTTGTTAATTTTTCTGCCTCCGATTGCAACTGCACCTTCCCATTCTTCTAGTACCAGTCGCATAATATATTCACTATATATGTTGAAGAGTAAAGGTGATAAAATACATCCTTGTCGTACTCCGGCCTGGGTGCTAAAATTTTTTGAGTGCGTGTTGTTTATTCTTACTTTTGCCCTATTGTTCTTGTATAGACTTTGTATGAGATTTGTTAAGTGTGGTGGTACGCCCATTTCTGTGAGTATCTTCCAAAGGTGATTCCACTTGACAGAGTCGAAAGCTTTCTTGTAGTCTACAAAACATAGGTACATTTCTACATTAAACTCTCGTGACTTTTCAATTATTTGACGTACGTTTGATATCTGCTTCCTTGTTCCTTTTCCTGGTATAAATCCCGCTTGTTCTTCAGCTATCTGTGGTAGAAGGTATGCTTTTAGTCTGGTATTAATTATTTCTAGCATTATTTTGCTGGCATGTGGGATTAGAGCTATAGTTCTGTAGTTGCTACAATCAGTGGGGGAGGCTTTTTATATATACGGATAAATATCGATTCACACCATTCTTCGGGCCATCTCCCAGACTTCCATATTTTTTGGCATAAAGCATGCATGATGTCTATCCCTGTTTCCCCCATAGTCTTAATTGTTTCAGCTGTTAAACCATCTGCAACTGGGGATTTTTTGTTGTTTAACTTCTTAATAGCTTTTTCCGTTTCTGTGTTTAGAATGGCTGGTTCCGGTTTCGTACTTTCTATCTTACTCTCACTTGTATTATGGGCGTGATCTTAAAAAAGGTGATAGCAATACGTTTTCCATACTTCCACAATTTTTTCCTTATCTCTCACTATTTCTCCGTTGTTGTTTTGGATTGCTTGTGTCTGTGGCCTGAATTCTCGCGTTAAATATTTAACTTTTAGGTATAATTCATTCGATTCGTTGTTTTTATTATGTTGTTCGATTTCTGAGCATATTTCTGTGATTTGTTTGTTTTTGTCTCGCCTACATGCTCGTTTGATGATTTTATTCAATTCTGTCATTTGTTTTTGTTTATCTTCTGTTGCGATGGCGGATATTTTCAGTTTTCTTCTTTCTTCTATAAATTCGAGAGTTTCTCCTGTTATCCAGTGATTTATTTTATTTTGTCTCGGCTGAGGTGTGGACTTTTGTAGAGCATCTTTTATCCATTTCTTTGTGCCTGTCCACATTTGTTCAGGGTCATCCCCATCTTCGCAGTATCTGTTTTCTTGTAAGGCTTTCTGGAAATCTTCTGCCTGCGGTATTGGTAGTTTCTTGGAGGTTAGTTGTTTTCTTCTACTCTGGAGCTTTATTTTCATTTGGACACATAGTATCTTATGATCAGATTCAAATTCTATATTTATTTTTGCTTTGACGCTGGTTATTGATGTTCTCCAACGGCGTCTTATCAGCACGTAGTCAATTTGATTTTTGTACTTTTTGTTAGGTGATATCCAAGTAGATAGACGGCGGGGATGGTGTTGGAATTCATAGAAGTACTAGATGGTAAATCTGATGGTTTAACGCTTTTCCCTGCAGGGACATTTACTTTTTTCTTTCTTTGCAATGTTAAGCCATCATTAAGCTCGTTTCCAAATCAACTGTCACGTAGGAATTTAGTTAAGCTATCTGAAACATTTAAATCGCCATCATTTGCTGATGACGATTCTGGCAGCATAGCTAAAACTTTCTGCCTATCCAGTGGAGCAATTCCAGCCTTTCTTAAACTAGATTTTATGCTTTTAGTTTCACTGCCATTTTCTGAAAGTCTATCAATGGTTTTTCGTAACAGGCTAGGGAATGTCTGTTTATCAATTGTAGTTTTCTTGCTACCTGCACCTAGTTTCCATGATTCTAAAATGTTCCTCCATGCCATTTTTAATGGCCGAAAAAGGCTATATCTAAGGGTTGGCTAATATGGGTGTAATTTTTAGGTAAGAAAACAAATGCAATTAAATTGTCTTCACCTAATTCAACAACTCTAAGTGAGAGGTGAAAACTAAGATTATCACCTATTAAAACTTTCTTTCCTGCAAAATTTCTGAAGTAGGGTAATATTATAGTCTGAAACCAGTCTAGGAAGCACTGAGCGTCCATCCATCCTGATGGGCTTCTATTGTAATGTGCTCCAGCTTGGCCATTTAGTGTCCACAGGTCATACATATTGGTAGCCTTATAAATAATATATTGAGGAAGCAGCGTTACGTCAGCACCAGCAGCAAAAATTACAGAAGTGGCACTTTTGGATTCATTCATCACCTGTTCGTGGTATTTACAACCACGTTTACAGATAATTTTTCGACGTCCAGGATTATCAGCAAGATTTGTTTCATCGTAATTGATAATCAGGTGTTCTTCAACATCCTTCAGAGTATCGGTAAGATGATCAAAATATTCATTAATTTCTTGAGGTGTAATTTGAGCTCGGCTTCGTTTAATGTTTTGACAAATTCTGGGTGCTACTTCACTGTTGTGCCTTAACAGGAAGCTTTTTATCCAATATTTTCCTGGCATAATGTCTTTAAAGACATTGTTTTCTATTCCACGTCTCTCTAAAAGATAATTGGCAAAAGACCTCACTTCAAATTCCGTCATAGGGTAGTGCCACTTGGCACGCATTATAATGCATTTTACTATTTTGGCTTCACATTCCAGTGTTAACGCAGTTTGACCTCCTTTATTCTTTACTTTATTTTGTGGTGTTTGTGAAACGTACCGTTGAATCACAGATTTTGGAATTTTATATCGTTCTGCTGCTTTTCTTATGCTAATTCCTCTTTTCACGGTTCTTATTACATCTCCTAAATCTTCTTGGGTATATTTCTTGTGTCGCTTTGTTAAGACACCTGGTTTATAATACCTTGGCATTTTTCAGGTTGTCCCTATTCACCCCTAAAAATCAAAAGAAATGTAACGGTATCGTAAATAATTATTTACAAATTACTAGATTGTACTAACCTCTATTTTTTTGCAGACGCCTACACAAATGTATACTTATTTATGTAAAATTGTCGAAAACAATAATCAAACAGCATACTGCTTTGCCGCCACAAACCTTTTTGACATTTGTAAATAACATGTAAAACTTGTGACAGCTAAAACGAGAAATACCAACCGTTAGTGTTATTTTCTTTACCAATAGTAAAACATAAAGTCTCTAAAAGGGCCGGCAACAATATTTGTGAGCAATTTAAAAACATAATCTTTACAATGCATTATATATTTCTATATTAATAAAAATCCAAGTTTTCGTCCCCATTCACCCCAGCGTCCCTATTCACCCCGTTTTACGGTATGTCCGTATTAACATACTTTATGATGTAGATAGCATTGCGAGCGAAGTTTTTTTTTATAATTACTGTACAAGAACATCTTTGAGTTGCAACCTCAAATTGATTTTTTGACTATTTGGCGCAGGATAAAAATCGAATTGATTGTTCCTCTATTTAGTCAAAAACCTTGCTGTTTTCCCATATCTATATTACGTTCTTGAGATTTTTTCACAACAGAAGTGTAATTCCGCAGTAGTTTCCAAGCTGTTTTTACTGCCTCTTTCAAATGTAGGTTTAGTTAAAGCCTTCTAGTGTTTTTGCTCCTTCCATAAATGTTGCTTAGGGTTTATATATCTGACGGCTCAGTGTTTCACCTCCATACTTCAATAGATCATTGTGTGTTCCATCAGGACCAGGAGATTTCATATTTTGCGGCTTGACGAGTGTGTCATTTACTTCAGCTTTTGTTATGTTTGCGTATTCATTCTTTTAGGAGTGTGATATTCTCATCGTCCATATATTCTTCTTGTTGGGCCGTCTATTCTTCTTCCGAGTTTTCATTGATTTGAAAATCTACATTAATTTACCATCTTTTTTTTGTATCATCTTTAATACCATCTTTTAAGCTCTAAATAAATCTGACTCAGTATTTTTGGTGAACTTTTCCTAATATCCCTACACGGAGATGTAAACTGGTGGTGGATAGTACAATAATACAAGCGATATTAATATGTTAACGCTACTGTAACGCCTAACCTTTCTCTCGTTTTTCTAATAGCAACTAGGAGGAAAGTCTTTTTTGCAAGTTATCAGTACTAACTCCTTCTGTCTTGATTATTGTTGGACTTACATCAAGTTGCTTACAGTTTGTTCTAAAGCGACTTTCAACATTCTGTGCATTTAATACCAACGTATTGTATAGCAGCCCTTAGCTGGTTTCATATTTAAATTATCTTTTGAGATCGCTTTGCAGTTAGCGATAATTGTTAATCTAGTGTTATTTACAAAATCAAAAATACATGCACGTTTTCGTACTTACAACAATAACCATTGCCAGCTGTTGTAAAATGCTAATAAATTGCTTTATATTCACGCTGACAAGTGGCAGGAAATTCCAAAAACCTTTTAGTAATAATAAGTTTTAGCATAAAAGGAAATTGCGGATGGTTTCAAAGATAAAGTCAGACAGGAGATCAACTTTTTCTTTTATTATATACTTTCAGTAGAATCTTGATATTTTCCTCTGTAATAAATCAAATCCTTTCTAACCATATTAAGCTTAAATCGTGTGAATCTGTCTTGCTGTTTAAAGCTCTTGAAAATCAGCTTTCCATTATCTCGACGTGTTTTTAAAATACTTATCTTTAAGGAAGCAAAAGCTCGCATAAATATAATAAAGCCAATATTTCCACTATTACAGTACATTGATCCATAAGTGGACAACAATTAGCAAATTTCGATTAGCATGCTGTTTATCTTAATTTGGTTTAATTTGTTATGCCTTATCGATTACACAATGCCTTGATACGAGGGCTGATATCTTAGTATTGAGCATAACGCACTAAAACAATTTTTTAATTCATAAGGTTTTATTTTAACTTTCCAAATTATTCCTCATTACGGTCTATACATTTTGGCATCCGAAGGAAACAGTTTTCAAAACATTTTATCCATTTTTCTGAAGGTATGTCATTGACCTCCTTTTTGAAGGCAACAGCAGCTTTTCCGGCCGTTGCAAAACGCATTCCTCGCAACTTATCTTTAACTTGAGCAAAACAAAAAGCAGTCAATAAGTACCATGCCTGGGTTTTATGGCGAACGACCCATCAAGGCAACGTTTTGCTCTTTTAAAAGCAATATTGTCCGAGTAGCAGTATGTGCACTCGCATTGTCATGATACAGAATGACTTTTCTCTTAACCAATTTTGGTGAACTTTTGAAGAACTTTTGGTAAGCCAACCGTAGTATACCAATCAGAATTAACCGTACTACAATCATCAAGTGCTACAGTTGCTATGTGCCCAGTAATACCAAAGAAGATGGCGACAATTTTCTTATTTCGACTTTTTTATGGACAATTTTTGTTCGAGCTGGCTCGTTTTGAAACACACAAACAGCTGATTGTTGTTTTTACTCTGGATCATAGGAATAAATTCAGCTTTCGTCACCTGTAACCATATTGTATACCAAATTAGACGATCTGTGACCAAACTTTACACCAATTGACACAATCTGATTTTTGGACTGGTGTTAAATTCTGCGGCATCCAACGGGCACAAGTTTTCCGTACATTTAAATGATTGTATAAGATGGTGTTAATTACTTTCACACCAATTCCTAGGGTTGCTTGAATGGTGCGAATAGTAACATGATGATCTTTTTGAATCATGCTTCCTACAACCGTAATGTTTTTATCCATAACGGAACTGTTTGAATGACCTGAAGTTTGTCTTTCAAAGATTCACGAACACTACGAAATGTATTATACCAGGGATTTATAGTGGCTAATTAACAGGGCTCAAAGCTAAACACCTTCTTCTATTTATCAAAACATTCTAGAGGGCTTAATCTCCGCATAAAATTGTAAACAATCGAGTCTCGGCAATGCTCATTCTTACTTTATTTATGATTGTTGGGAAAATTTATTAATACTACAAATGAGTATATTACTAGCACTCCAGTGAGACAAATGTCTCATTTAATAAAACAAAAAAGACCGTTTTGCAAATAGAACGCGTATTAAATAAAAACTGTACCCAGACCTGGAAGGTGTCAAAGTGGTTGCCTAACCGATCGACGTTTTAAGGCGCAGAGGGTCGCAGCTCTGTTTGGCTGCTCAAACATTTTTATTTAATACGCGTTCTATTTGAAAAACGGTCTTTTTTGTGATTTATCGAAAACCGGAAGTGTCACGTGACTGAAATTCGGTTCCTGAGATGACATGACCATTCCAAACATATAACTTTAATAACTTTTTTCTCTATCTCTTACGGTTTGGCTGTTGAAACAGCGTCCCAGACAGACAAAACGACGTCCCAGACAGACAAAACTGCGTCCCAGACAGACAAAACAGCGCCCCGGACAGACACGTCTATTAGATAAAGGATATTTTAAGAACGCCACAATATTTTTTCGAACTGTCGGTTGTGTTAGACTTACTAACCGTTAGCATTAAATTTTTTAAAGTAGTTAGGCTCAAAAGAAAGATAGCAGCCCTCGTAGGTATTTCACTAAAAACGCAGCCATAATAAAGCAGCCAATCTAACTGTTCAAGAATTTGTAGAACGCATATAGCTGGTGTGCTTTTTAACATTGAAGAAAAAACGATCTAACTTAAAACTTCATAGATTAACATTTTACCTACCAGTAGTGGCTGCTCCTTACCGGATCAGGGGCTCTAGCCAACCAGCTGTCAACAGCCTATATGTCATTAGAATAAAATAACTATATTCTATAATTGAAAATATATTTCATCATCTATCCTCCCGTTATAATATAACAAGGTTTAGGTAATGAGATCCGGAAGTAGCTATTCGATACCGCTTAAAACATATACCAAGTATGTCAACATCACATTAGTTATGTATCAACACACTCGGTCGTAGGGCAACTGGCAGCTGCTGAAAGCGATCCTAAATATGGCCCAAAACTTATATGGGAATTAAGGGCCAAAACGCTGTCGCAGCGGAATCGAGGTATAGCAGTTTTAATTTGAGGCGAAGGCTAACGACCATGCGGCCGAGACCATCGTAAACTCCCTGGCTTTTTGCAAATATAGTTCTCGCGGAATGTGAGCCAATCCAAGCACTATTTTGATAATAGATGCCTTCTTTTTTTATCTGTCACCTCTTAAACCGTTTACACAGTGTCGGGTTGCTGGACGCACTGAGCCGCTGAGGGTATGTGGATTTTTAGATTCGGCAGAGGTACTTGAGGTAATGGGGCCTGTCTAAGTTAGAACACTACGCCCGCTCTCCCGATGTTCACCCATCCAAGTACTGACCAAGCAGACTGGAGATTAACTTTTAGAAGTGCCGTGAGATGTGCAACACCACTCAGCCGTACTGCCAAATCTTATCGGTGTAAATTCTTGCAGAACAACGAGAAGTAAAGTCACGCCTTCACAGCTTTGATACTTTTCCTGGGTTATGTACTCGTATATAAAATGAACGAAATATGAGTCGTGATCACATCACGTTCTAAAAACCTGATATAAGGAAACTGCAGTAGCGACGCAGGCTGCGATTTAAAAATCACGATATCGTCAAGCACTTGCAATCTTCAGTATTCTAACAAGTTTTTTATGCAACTCTAAATTTTGTGGTAAACTGCAAATAGGAGCAAATCAGCTCTATTCGTTCTTTATAAACACAACTTCAATTTATTTAAGTGTCGAAAATACTTCCGCCCTATAGGCGGGCAACGATTTCACTAAATGGCGATAGAAAGTTCTAGAAACATCTAGCAATGGAGATGTGCTGCCAAGAAATGGCCAGTACCAGTAGGTTCACAAGTTAGATAGCGCTTCGATCATTAGAAGCTGAACTAGAGCCGATTGCTTACTCAAGCTTTCTTAAGATTTTTATTTTGTATGTAATTTAACACAGTGTCTAGAAATCTTACTAAAGGTTGATCATCTTTGAGCTCCAATAAAAAAAGCTTAGTTGTGCTTGTAAATTTTTAATTTATTATATTTTGTAATTGAAAAGGGGAACAGTTTTGCTACCCGAGACATTAATTAATTTATATTTTTAAGTTTGTAGTGTGGCCAACTGTCCAGAAAAACAACATGAATCGTAGAACGCCACAACGGTTTCGGAGGTTATATATAAACTGATCAAATACTTCATATCTGACAACTTGTTGAATGTCAGGAATGACTTCGTTGGTCTAATCTGTCATTAAGGTATCCACCTCTTATATAACAACGGCGATTAAAACGGTGTTATTGAAAAGCCTCCTTGTCAGTGTTCTATTACCTGTCTTATTGTGTACTCCTTGTAAGGCATATTAATATCTTAGCCATCTACCTATAATATTTATTGCATATACTTCTGATCTATTTATGTGTGAATTTCCATAATATTTTGAAAAGATTTTCACGAATTTTGGGAAAAATTGGATGTACAGAGAGCGCGATTGCCTGTAGCCATTTTGGGCAGATTGAGTGATCGGCTGCTACTGGTAAGTGCTGGTTCTTTTCCGATGAATCACATAAATGTGGATGTAAAATCAGTTGTTATAGCGGAAAGTTTATTCGAGCATCTGTGCAATATATGTGCAGTAGCTCAAATTCATCTAGTTAAGCTAGTATTCAGAAATATTTCCGAAGAAAAACTCACCTCTGGCCGACCTTTAATCTCGCGTGACGATTTGGTAATATTTTAGGCTACTTACCACCCCTCTTAGTGTCTTTCCCTTTTGAGGCTCTGACGCCAACACCAGAAATACCTGGAGAAAAGATCTGTAAGCGGTTTCTTGGGAATGCTGTCCGGCAAGGCTAGCAAAATACTTCGTTTCGAGAACTTTCCCTCCTACAATTTTACATCGTCAACTGGAGAAAAGCCTGAAGACTTCAACCCGGCAGTTTTGATGGCAGCTTTACCACCAAATTGAGAAACAGAACTCCCAGAGACTTTTACATAACCACACTTTATGATTCCCATCGTGCTCAAGCTATTTCTAGTGTGCGGGAACGCAGAATAGAGAAATGCCGCTCGTGTGTATATCGAATCCTTGTCGTAGCATTTTACTTAGGATTTGCAATACGGTTCTAAACCGATCGTTAAAAAATAAATCGACTGCAGCTATGTGGATTGTATCACTCGTGCACAGGGAGTTAGCTTTTACATGATAGAACTTTTTAGTATTTTATATATTGCCTATCAGAATCAACAATTTTAGTCATAACCAATTAATTGGACATGTTCAACCAGCTATATGCGCAATAATGGTTGTTGAGAGAGAATACTGAAGCTTCTGTCTGTTGCTCATTGGGGGATATATCACGAATTGATGTGTGAATTTTGATTCTTAGGGTAGTCGAACATCATTTGCGAATTTTAGCCCCGTACTCCGCTTTCGCTCGGTTTTTATTTGCAGTTGAGAAACACGCGATCGTGTAAAAAATCGTACAACAATTTACTATGTATTTAGTTTATTTGAATTTCATTTTGCCAATAGAATAGCATAAATGTATAAACCGTTTTAAATTCACAACTAATAAAATCAAAATCAAACTTGGAGTAAAATCGACGTCACATCCACTACAAATACATAAAATTATAAAAAATTATAGCTTTATACGTCTTACGATTTTATCTGAGTGTATATGAGTGAACATTCTCTATTTCTATGAATATTTTCGAATGTGCTAGACATGTAATTTTTGGAGTTGAATGTATATACCGGGTGTCCATTCTCAAAGTCGAACGTAGGCAATTAACGTTAGTGTATTCACTCGTTCTTCATTGAAATAATTCATTTTTCGGTAGATAATTTTAACAGACGTTGACAGAAAATACCTGATTGACGTCAACTAATTACCAATTTTTTTGACGAATGCTATCGAAATTGAAAAGCAAGGCATGGCATATTAAACAATTCCTAAGTTTTAAATTAGTATTTTAAAATAAAAATCGCATCTTGAATATTATTATTGATATCATTTGATGCGTAATAATTTTATCTTTCCATTGATACCATTACCTTCCCTGTAAGTGTGATTGGCGAGCAGGAATGGGCAAAAACGTTCAATACAATGTTAATCGCCTATGTTCGACTTTGAGAACGGACACCCGGTATATACATATATGTGAAATATTATATAGTTTAGGGATTTACATCAACAGCAGTAGATTTTGTGGTTTGGACCATCTTGAATCAGTGGCGCTTTCGGACTACCCACCCCCATCCTTCTCAGGAACTACTTGGCAAAACGTTGCTACACCGCAAGACAATTGCTCAATTGCAATGTTATGTTTCTATAAATTGTCATGCAGCATTATCGAATACTTTTTATACCTCGTCCAATCCTTCTTTGTAATATGTTAGATTTTTATGTGATGTGAATCTCGTTTCCTTACGATTTAGTTCGTTATTGTTATAAAGAATCTTTTAAATTTTTTTGTTTCGAGTATTTTGTTTATTTCTGAACCTATTTTGCTGTGTTTATTGCATACAGAAGTGTATAAGAGAGAACAAAATCAGTCAAGAGGGGCTAGATAGTAGAGATAAAAGAGGTGGGATCTGTCTAAGTCAAGTTTGCATCTCCCTTATCGTTGATTTTTCATCTCTTTGTAATAGAATTCATAGTCCATCGTTTTTATTTGTTGGGATTATGTCCAGAGCAAATGACTAGCTTCAGTGTAAAACTAAATTGAAATTGGCTTTTCTGTATTGCTGAATCATTTTATATCGAACTTCTGCCCAGTCCAGCGATTTCGCCATGTAGCGCAAACCATACAGCAATCTATTTTAATGCACGTTATGAATGTATCGCCTCATTGTCCCGTTATTTATAACAATACAGGACGTCGCTGTCGTGGTAACAAAGCCGCACTCGCCTCTAATTTTACTCGTGCAGCTCAGACGCCAAGAATGGCGAATTGGATTTCGCGGCTTAATTAATTTTAGGTATCGTAATGCGGGGCCGCTTAAAGCTAATTAGCTTCGGAATGTTTCGCCCTCGGTAGCGATTTCGACGGGGATGCGAGTTTGATGGAAGAAGCCCGCCGAAAGTTGGTCGGATTTGTGTGCTGTGCCTCAGATAAAAGTTATTGCTCCCGCAATACTACCCATTGAGAGCTCCGTTTAATATAAATTCTTCGAGCTTGTTCTCTTATTGCTACGGCCGCTACGAGGGTTGTTATAATTATTAGGTTTACACCATGCCGGACCTACACAGTCTTCCTATTTAATCTTTGTTAATTCTTAAACTGCTTTCCGGGAGATTAACACATAATTCATAGTAGGTAGTGTGCGAAATTAAAGTATTTAAAGTGCAGTTTGCAGACAGGGATTTAGTGGCAGCGCAGCAATTGCTTTGTGTTTAGTTTATATCAAAATATCTAAAACAGTGTGCTGCGTATGTATATAAAAACCAACCCATTCTTTTATTTTTACTTCCTTTTACAATAAAGGAAGTATTGGATTCACCCCAAAAGTTCGAAATTGAGTTTTCAACAGATTTTCACGTTTTAGAGTCCCTTGAACCCAAAAATCGAATTTTTTTCATTGGTCTGTCTGTCTGTCTGCGTGTGTGTGTCTGCCTGTCAACAGAATATCTCAAAAACGAAAAGAGCTATGGCATTTAAACTTAATATATAAGTTCCGTATACTATCTATATGCGACAGCAAGCTTTTGAAAAAATCTCGTAACCGGAGGTAGGTGTTTACTCTTGCGATTTTTCAGTTTTTTTCGATTTTTGCAAAAACGATTCTAACGATTTTTTTGAAACTTCACATTTTTATTACATTTGTAATGTGTATTGATGCGAGATAGGTGATTTTCCAGTTGAATACTTCTAAAATGGGTTTCTTTTGTTTTCTTTTCTATTTTTTGTATTAACTCCTATTTTAAATAGAACACTCGGTATATTATTACATTTCTAAATTCAGCTTAAAATTCTAGTGAAAATTTGTCTCTTCAACTAACGCTCTATTTTGTATCGTTTTTGTAGAATTTTTAATTTTTGACAAATGCTTAAAAAATTTTAATCAAATCTTTGGCTAATTATAAGATCACTGTAAAAGGAAGTTGTGTGAGTGTATCACACCATATTTTTTATCTCCGCTTGCTAGAACATTTTCTATTCGTCTATTCGGCAGTACATTTCAGATTTTGCCCAATTCCTAGCAAAGGCTTAAATCGGCTGAAAATTGACATTATACATCCTAAAGCAATGACATTGAACCTGCGGTATCTATATCTGTAGAAGTACAAAAAGAAATCTAATGGACCGCATGAAAAAGTAATCTACCAAACCAACGAACTTTTCTAGCTTTTCCTATTTACTACAAACTGCATATTTTTGTAAATAAATAAGAAAGCCTACATTGTTTCTCCCCATTGGAGCAGACAAACATGTAGCAATCTTTTAGCTCACACCGAAACCCAATAACCTCCGTTCTTATCCCTTCACTAAGCCGGAGTGCCTCATTACAGCTTTAATTTATTAGTCTATTACACACCATTGGAGCAATACATCCTGCGAGGCTTATGGCAACGGAATTTCCAGGTCGTTACAGTTTTTGCCTATTCATCCCTTATTTCGAACGCGCTTTTGTACGCCTTCCAGCTTTTGTCTAGTTTAGCACTCGGCCTCAGGTATCATCTGCTAAACTGGAGCAGTTTGCTGCTTAGGTATTCAAACCAATGATTTATTACGGCTCCTCCACCTAACGCGGGACCCGGTTCTTGCTGCGCCCTCTCGTGCCTGCCACCGGAGACTAGACATTGTTGCTTCTGCTTTGTGTTGCATCCGCATTGTCTGAGCTCGTGAGGAATTTCTTTGATGTCAAGGGTTAAATCGCATTAGTCTTTCCTTTGCAATCGTACATGCTGTTCTCCTGCTTTAAAACTGTAGTTAAAAGTAAATGTCAAATAGTTTCGCTGCTTGACGATAACATGATTGAATTTTCCTAAAAATCGGCTTTTAGTTGTGGCATTCGATTTTAAAGGACATTCTTAGTTTCAATATGAAGTGAGTTAAGCCAACTTATTGATTCCTAATAATAATACGTTCGCTTATCTTAGTTGACGTTAAATATGAAGTAAAAATGAGAAGACATTTTATCGCATCTTCCATATCTATGACATTGATTATTTAATCCAACAAGAATGTATCTAATGGATTAGTCGCAATTGTGTGTCAGTTATCTTTTAGTAACGTCTACTGTTCTAAAATGAAACGATAATTAAAAACAAGCGAAGCGGAAAGCTTCACACAGACCTAATTCTATATTAATTTTTTAAAATGTGCAAGTATATTTATGTTTCTAATTTTAAGACAGAAAGATTAATGAACCTGGTCGCCTTATCTAAGCTCTTCAGCGTTACGGTCTTACCTTAGCTTTCTTAAATCTCGTTAACCCTGTAAGGATATAGTGACCATATGGTTACACTGACTTTAAGCTCCTCTATTTTCAAAATCTGAATTTCTAGCCTCTTTTAGGCAACGTTACCGTATGGTCACAACCTTATTAAACGTTTTAACATATAGCGACATCTACAAACGCATTTATGAAACTTGCAATTTTCAATAATGGCCGCGTAGTTACAGCTGTTATTATATGTGCCGTGCAACTTTGAGATTGACCTACAATTTCGGTGAGTAAAAACTGTATTTTATGAAAATTGCATACGATACGTCCTTATTTATGAGTGAATTGTTGATTATTTCATATTTCTGAAGTTGGTTCTGGAACCAGTTTTTGATTATTTTCTGTTGAATTTATATGTAACCATATGGTTACAATGCCACTTAGGGTGACTGCTTTTTTCAGATTCAACATGGAACCTAATTGCATAACTACACAATGTTTTTATGGGAAAAAAACGAGACCAAAGTTTTATGAAATACGGGTACCGCCTGCGAACATAAATAATTCAGATTTATCTGATTACACCGATAGTGACACAGAAGATAATGACAAAGATTTTAGGAATAACAAAATTTTGGCTTTACAAACGGATTCCGAACTTAGTTACTCAGAAAATGAACAAGAAGACAATGAGGTAGTTGTATCGGCAACAGACAATGAATACGAGGCATCAGAATGTTCATTAGAAAATGAAGAACCTCAGCTACCACCTACAACAAAAGGTAAACGCAAAATGCCTGGAAATACAAGAACTATCAAAAAACAAAAAGTGAATTACAACTGGACAAAGGATGATCTTTCGAATAAAGAAGACAGGGAAGAATACGAACCAGTGACAAATGAAGAGGTATTGTCACCATTAGAATATTTTATTAAATTTTTCTCCTTTGACGTTATTTCTAACATGGTCGACCAAACAAACCTATACAGCACACAGGTAACTGGCAGTAGTGTAAATACAAACAGAGAGGAAATGACTGACTTCTTGTCGATTTTACTCGCTATGGGTATAATAGTCTTGCCTGCAATTGAAGATTACTGGTCATCATATAGTAGGATTGATCAAGTAGCAAATTTGATGTCATCGAAACGCTTCAAGAAATTGAGACGTTATGTACATTTTAATGATAATAGTTTAGCCACTGAAAACACTAAAGATAGGTATTTCAAAATTGCTCCGCTTATAAAAAAAATTCGAGAAAATTGCATTGCACAAGATTGTGATAATAAATTTTCTGTGGATGAGACAATGGTGGCTTATAAAGGAACTAGAGCTGGCAATTTGCGGCAATACATTTCTAATAAACCCCACAAATGGGGGTACAAATTTTTTGTCAGAGCCGGTGTTTCAGGAATCATTTCCGATTTCATCCCGTATCAAGGTTCGGAAACATTTGATCAGTTGGAAGGTTCTAAAAATGAACTCACTGAAGTGGAGAGATCATTAGGTGTAGGGCCCAGTGTAGTCATAGCGTTGTGTAAAACGATTCATCATCCAAAACATTCAGTAGTATACTTTGATAACTACTTTTCAAGTCTCCAATTATTGACTTATTTACGAGAAGAAAGTAATATTCTCAGTTTGGGCACCTTTAGAGCCAACAGAATTGCTGGCTGTCCTATTGAGACAGATAAGGTTCTGCTAAAATCTGGAAGAGGCTCCTATGATTATAAATCAGATACACAAAAAGGTGTTCTAATCGTGAAATGGGCGGATAACAAATGTGTACTCTTAGGCAGTACTTATACTGGAGTTGAGCCATTGAAATCTGTGAAAAGGTTCAATAAAGAACAAAAACGGAAAGTTGACGTGTCTTGCCCTTCCATAATAATTGCTTACAATAAGCATATGGGGGGTGTGGATAAGGCAAATGCTTTGATGGGACTATATCGGAGCCCTAGCAGAGCTAGACGGTGGTACTTTCCTCTTTTCACTTACTTGCTAGATATCTCCGTTGTAAATGGGTGGTTGCTATATAGGAACGATTGCAACGGCCTAAATATGAAGCATATGCCTTTGAAGAAATTTAGAATGGAGGTAGCTAAATCTTTAGCACAAACTGGCAAACAATCTCGTTGTGGAAGACCTAGTTCTGAAAACCAGAAGCCACTTAAAAAAATTAAGCATCCTGTTGCACAAAGGCCTGACGACCTGTCACGAAGAGACGCCGTGGGACATTGGCCAATTTATTATTCCAAGGGAAGGTGCAGATATTGCAAAACAGGAACAAGTCGTCTGGGCTGCCATAAATGTAATGCTAGATTATGCATTACATCGGAAAAAAACTGTTTCGGAAAATTCCATGAAGCATTTTAAAATGTTATTAGTTCAGTTTTCAGTTTTTCCTGTATTATCTTATTTAGTTAATAAAAGTTACTTTCATTTCAATTTGTTATTTCGTATTTTTACCCATCCAATACCGACTCAAAAAAACATGTCACAAACGAGCGATGTAACCATATGGTCACTTTATCAAAGTACACTTTCTAGTAATGGGAGCCGATTATAAACATGTGAAATGGCATTCCAATATTATTTAAATGCTTGGTACCAGTTATGATAATTTTCCTTCTATTGAAAATGACTGTGCCCTTTACAGGGTTAATGACGTTTCCTGTTTGAAGACCAAAATAATTACACTGAGGAGAAATGACTAAAACTTACGTTTTGATATGTACACGTGGGCGTTACTTATTTTACTCTTTCTGTAATTTCTCAAACAGTAAAAATTTTCTGTCTTTCATCATCCATTTGGCCAAACACGACGTTTTGAATTTTTGGATTGTACTTTTTACAGCACTCGGAACACTTTTCCGAACACCACTATGCATACTAGGTACGTTTCACTAACTTATGGTAAGCGATTTACAGCAGCTGATAACTGCCGGAATCTGGATTCAACTACCAGCCAGTCATAGCCAAGCCTCTGTGAACGCGACTGCAAGCGTTCGCCCCACTCGCCTATCGAGGCCCCTCAAACAGGACGTGTTAGCTTAGAAATGTTACTTCTTTCTTCTTTGTTCTACTCTCTAGTCGTCTAATCAATAGATGACTTTTAGTGTTGGTAGTATGTCATTGTGGTGGTAATCCACCCAATGTGGATTTAGATCCGACTAAAATTACCACCGACATGAACTACCATCGAATGGATTACCACTGACGTGAATAACTACCGATTTACTTTCCATTCGACATAAGTTTCTACAAAACGACTTACGTAAACGACCACTTGACATGTTACCTACTATCCTTTGAAAGACTTCATTTCGTCACAAAATCATCTATACTGTAATAAAATGCCAACATTATGTTTTAACTGGAACATAGATTTGAAGAATCCTTTCAAAATAATAACTTATGCGATCTTGTTTTTTAGCGTACACCCTATTTTAGCCAAGAGGCCCAGGTCTACTACTCGCGAAGGATTTAAGCGCCATAGTACAGTAATCATCGTCAACACATATAAAATGTCTTATGATAGCCAATAGAACTAACTCCTATAGTACAGGGAACTTGTTACATTGCAATGAAATCGGATCGATGGTTTTCTGTTCGGTGAAAATTATACTTATATAACTTGCTTCAGTTGATAGTAAATGGTTATATTTTACTCGGTGGTTATACTGAATCAAATTTCAACTCCGCCTATAGTAATCTACATCTTGATAAATATTAAAATTAAGCAGGATTGGAAGTAAAGCCACTTGGTGATGGTATTTTATGTAGTGGTGCTTAACACAGCTGTCAGAGAATCGGAAGAAGATCCAAATCGGTGGTACCATGAATCTCTGCTCTCGTAATTGGCATAACCAAACCCTACATAGTTGCTTTTTGTAAAAGCTTTTTATTTCGCCAGGTCGACATTTGTGATGTGGATAATAATTTATTTTTCATGCTTTTCCTCTTCATAAATTTACAAGCTGTTTAGACAACTTCCGCTTCTTGGTCAAGCAAATATCATTTGGTTCTTATTCTTTAATCGGGTTAAGCGAAGATAACATGTTTCTTTAAACTGCGCTTAAAATATATTTCTTATTTAGGGTACGCATTATGTAACACAAGTAATTAAGATTTCTAATGTATTAATTATTGTTGTGATGTGGGAAATTTATCCTGACTTCTGTTCACAAAGTGTATCCTACATCATATCATGTTACGATATAATTAGTATTTTTCGACAACACCGGACCGCACTTGCCACAGGTTGGTTTGCGTTGGGAGGCAATGCTATTAAGCCTTTAACTGTCTTAGCTAGCTCGCCGAAAGGGCAGTGTTTACGTTACTCGTGAAGTCCGGTCTTTTCTTAGGACAGCGAAAGTTACGCCAAATGACAAAGCGCCACCGTGAATTTAAATCCGTAGCTATATGGATCTACTTCGTTCACGGTCAAATCAGGAGGTTCTTATACGAAAGATACCTACGTAAAAGTTTAATATATTTTCAACTAAAGATAATTGCCTTCGCTGTTCCAGTTTAACCTTCCGTTACACTTTTTGAACAACTGTCCAGTCGATAGCTAACCCTAAACTTTAAATTTAGCGCACTTGAAGAGCGCGCTCCCTTATTGTTTAAGCGAATTCTGCTTTCACCCAAAGAAATTAAAATGTAGCTTAGCAAATGAGGTTCATTACACTCTTAAATTACTGCATAACAAGAAAGGTAAAGTATAAATACAAATATTTAGAACGTGCAACACATAAATCTATTCATAAAATTGAAATCCGTTAATTAATTGTTCACGGAGTCTTATAATTTAAATAGTACAAGTGAAAAAAAACTAATAGAGAAGGAGCTTAACATCAAAACACTTAACCTTGCCTGTGCAAAGTTCAGGATACCTTCGAACACAGGTCAAATTTTACTATATGTTAATAACGAAATATGTAAATTGCACATGCACCAATTCAATGACAGCACAAGAAGCCCCACAAAATTCGAATACAACAAACACTAATGATAAACCGAGTCAATAACTGTTTGAGCTAGACCACTCTAATTTATGCAAGTTACTGGGGAAAACTCACATCTCGGTGAAGCACTTTAACATCTAGCACAGGTACCTTAAGCTGAGAAAGTTATTCTCAAGAGAATTCCAAGAAGAATTAATTTCCTCTAAATCAGTCTTGACTGAAGTAGCAGATCTAAATAGCAGCTCACGGTAGCTTGGAGACGAGTAAATGTAGACATTTTTGAAATAATTTGAACAAGCACGTCAAAGCTGAGCTCCTGCTTTAGCTAACCTACCAAGGCCGCAAATCCGTCTCAGCGAAAAAGCGCTCGCCGTTATAATAATTAAACGAAACTGAAGCAAAGCGTAATTTATATTCGGACCTTAATCTGAATAAATAACTAACTGCCAATACAACGTCAAACGCATCCAAAATTTCCTCCCACTACAGCTTCCAAGTGGCGGCAAAAGCACTTTTTTCTTCTACGTGCGTTTCGACAAGGGAACTTTTTGGATTGCAATCTTTAAAAGCGGCAGATACTAACGGGGTGTAAATTAATAGGAAATACTTTGATAATCATCAACAAGAGTTCAATTACTAAATTTCCATTCCTCCAGTACCTACCAAACTTACTAATCTGGTTCTCCCCTTCAAAGCAACATATTTATTTCTGATCCGACTAAACGTTTTATAACACAAACTAGCCATTGTAGAATTTGTTTAGAAAGACGTATAGCGTGATAAAAAAATTATGTGGGTTCTTCCGAAAGCAAAGTTTGCGAAAAGTGTATCATTTAATCTTTGAGGCACAATGTAAGCATACAAACGGGCTGCTTCGGATGGAGCCTGCCTTAACTACAGCACGGACTATTCATAAATTCTCTCTACGGCCGCTTTAGCAAATTTCGACCCTAATGTCCTCGCTCGTTACGTCACCGGGTATATCAAAAGAAGAGAAATGTATGTGTGTGTCAAACAGATCCAAAGTATGAATAGCGCGTCGCCATTTGCAATAAATAACGCAGTGTCCTTTCACTCTGGTTGGGCCCAAGAGGCTGCTAACTTCACTTTTCAAGATTTCTCGCCTTGCTCTGGAGGTGATTAATTATTTGTTGCAAGCAACGATTGAAACTTCTCGGCCGGTGCGAGTTCAAGTTTTTAAACGATAATCTAAACGCTTGTTAAATTATTCCGTAGGAATGCCGCACAGTGGCCCATTTATTATTAAGGATGGCTATTATCTTGTTTTACTATAGGTTTTTCACGGCACTTATTCATATTTAAATGTCCGGCCTGTTAACCTTGTTTAATGATATATTAACTGCAAATGACTCTTTGTCATGAACGAAGAAATGTCTACAAGTGTAATTATTGATCTTTTACTATGAAAAGTAAACACTACTGTTTAGTCATCTGCACCCAATTCGAAGCATTTATTTTAGCAGAGTTATTAATACAATGTTCAGCAGTATGTACTCGGATTATGTGTTGGACATTATCAAGAACAGTACCATCTTTTTATGCTACATTTCCAAAAAGGAGAAAAAGTAGTTGTAAAATAAAACTCCAAAACAAAATATGTTGAAAACGTTTTATTTCAATGAGCAACGAGCTATTTTCGAGAAAAATTGCTTGTAAATAGTGATAGCCACATCCTTTATATAATTGAAGTAAACGTGTATTATAGTAAATGTGGTTTATCAAGCAGTATTATCATGCAGACTCCGATGCCATTTAAACAAATTAAATAAGATCTTATTCGATGAACCTCACAGATTGCTCTCCAGCTAGAAGAAATAATATCTAAATGTAATTCTGGCGAATTTTTGGATTAGGGATTAGGTCATTCGACGAATTCATTAAAGAACTAGTTATTCCCGTTAAGGTAAAACAATATCTCCTTATGTATTTGCTCGTTAGCTTAAATGGCCGTGGAAGACTTTATACCCGATTCGAAGGATCAATAATAGTTAAACATCTATCTGAACTTTTCCATAGTATATCATCATGTTTTTGAAATTATCGCATTAATATCGGATTGCCACTACTTCCCTAGAGCTTCTAGTAACAGCCCGCTTTTACATTTTTATGTATATCCAGTCGATTTTCTAGTGATTGGTTGACTATGTTGTGTCAGTAATAAATTATGCTAAAGATAGGAATACATTAATAACACGTTCTAGTTTCGTTCTTATAATTGCTTACTCATTTTTACTTTAATTTGTTAGTCTAGCCGAGGAGGTACAATATTACCCGCATTATTAATTTAGTAAACTTCAGTAACTCATGTCTACCAATAAGTTCCCCTACTTAGCAACGAGAAGAAAAGAACACGTTTTTTTGACCAAGCTATTGATGGCAAAAGAAATTCCTTTTGTTTAGATGGAAACCTAGCTTCATGAAGAGGAGCACTGTTAAACTACGCATGGGTGTAGTGGTAAAGTAATTAATGTAAAAAGATAATTCGCATCAATTTCGTGTTCAAACAAAGAAAGAATAGAAAAGATAGCAGCAGCTACAGGCCAATAAGTACTACCGAATCTTTAAAACTGCTAGAAAGAGTTACTAACTTTTCGATGATAATGTCATTATACCACCAATGTAATGCGATTTTACGTCATGCATTCTATACGGGGTATAATCGGAATAATTGAACTCAATTCAAAATGTAGCAATATCCAACAGCTGTTGTGTTACGGAGAGAAAACGACATTTGGCGTAATGTTTTAATAGTCCGCACCGACATTCTAATATTGTTTGTTTCTGTCGCGGCGAGCGCGCCTTCGAAACTCACTGGCAATTTTCTGTACATTTTTGTTTCGATTCTTTCAGAGCTTAAATGCTTAAAAGCTTCTCTTCAGCCCGATCTCGAACTGTGGGGTAAGTTGCACTTGGGCATTTTCTAGCTGTTTTGGCGTGGCCATTAACATTTCGGCCATGATTACGAAGCTGCTTCATTTGATACCGAATTTGGTAGCGAAAGAAGATATGTCAGCAATTTTATTTTGTCACTTTCTCCTCCCGTGTCGTACATGTACTGTCAAGGAAGTCCAGAAAGTTCTGTATTACACGTACATGTAGCTATGTCTTTAATTTTTGATTTTATTGCTGTGCCGATTTGCCTGCGACTTCGACAGAATACCTTCAGGATTCTTCCGATTTCATCTTGTTATTGTGTGATTATATGACTTCTTGCGTTGTGCAGACGCCTTCGATTGAGTTGCCTCTCAGGCCTCATTAAAGTTTAACTTACTTTAATAATACGATTCACTCTTAAGCTTTAACAATCTATGTAGTTTGTCCATTTAATGTAATAATTCTCCAAAGGCATTTCGCTCCCAAGATTTCTCATTGCAAACTGTACAAAAACCTTGCAGACTTCGACCTTGCCGTTCTTTAGGCAGCTTTACAATACAATCTAGGATAAGCACGTGCTGTGACGTTTTGATGGTCGCCCGCCCTTACAGGATTGAGTATTTCCAGGTATTACAGGATTGAGTATTTGCAGGTAGATACCTTTTTTACGATTTTCGTCGTGGTCGAGCCATTTCGAGCAGGTGGCAGTGTAAAACTGAAGCATTTTAACTCATGGATTGCAGTACGATCCCTATTTCGTTTGTTGAAATTACCTTGTGTAACCGCTACTTGGTTCTCAATGTTCGATGATGATGCTGTAACTATTACACGCTCCATTCTTTGCAGTAGCTACAAGGAGTAATGAATATGTTAAACTTATGATTTTCCAAGTGGGAATTACAAGCAACTTGTTCAAATGTAAATATATACCCTTAAAAGGATAATGAAGCTCCAATAGTTATACTTATTAACGGGAATGAAATTCTATTCTTGCTTAACCCTTGTGTCTATGCGAAATTTTTTATACGCTAGTTTATACCCGGGGCACTCGGGTACCTACGGCTATTTTAGATGAATGCTTTTTGTTTATAAACGTTTTTCTACTAAATTAGCCATGGACTGTATGATCGGCAAGCAATTGCTAACTACTGCGATTCAGGATAATCAAATCGAGATCCCACTAGATGTCTAAAAGTGGTTGGAAATTGCTATCTATGTCTATATATGGAGAACAAAAGGCGCCTCAAAACACAAAAGTTATGTGACACTTGTGAGCACCCCTCATGAAATGAACAAAAAATAGTTATAAACAAATGTCAACAATGTAATTGAACTTATTACATGTGTGTTTCTAATATATTTGCATATTCATTTTTGTAGTTTTATTATATGGTTACCCAGGTACTATGGGTATAGACTTAAAGGTGTTTTAACTTTACACTAAAATTTTAAATAACGTAATTAATATTTTTGAAAGATAATAGTGCAAATCGAATGTACTTGAACTATTTGAGGATAAACTAAACGATAGCCTTCAAATCGAATTGTACTGCAACTTCCAGAAGGTCAACCAGAGATGTTCCATGGTGGAACGGTCGACTTTCAGAGCTGCGGGTGGAGACAAGAAGGCTATTTAACCAAGCAAAAAGGACATGGAAGTGGGAACCTTATAAAGAAGTCCTTACAAAATATAATAACGAAGTGAGGAAAGCAAAACGATCCTCATTGAGGGAGTACTGCAAGGGAGTCGACAAGACACCAGAATGTGAAAAACTCCAAAAAGCGCTAGCGAAAGATAGACCATAGATAGTGGGAACATTAAAAAAACCTGAAGGAGGATGCACGGAAACTGGGAAGGAAACACTGGCAGTTCTACTACAGGCACACTTCCCAGGCAGTATACTATTACAAGAAGATAATACCAGTGACCACGGTGTAGAAATACCTTTACGTAGGGCCACACAAGAGAACTGGAAGACAGCACATCAAGTAATAAACATAACAAAATTCAAATGGGCATTCACAGTTTTGAACCATTTAAATCTTCAGGTGGAGACGGGATCTACCCAGCTCTACTTAGTCAGGGCTGGGGTGAACTATCTACCCGTCTATGTGCAATACTAAGGGCTAGCCTGGCCCTAGGTTACATACCAGCAAGCTGGAGAAAAGTGAGAGTGGTATTTATACCAAAGCCGGGAAAGAAAAGCTATGCCCAGGCTAAATCTTACCGACCAATAAGTCTGACGTCATTTACTCTGAAGACGCTGGAAAATCTAATTGACAGGTATGTAAGGGACGAAGTACTGGTGATTTCTCCATTACATAGATACCAATATGCCTACCAATCAGGAGAATCCTGCGAACTGGCTATACATGAACTACTCAGCAAGGGGGAAAAAACTATACAATCCACAGACTTTGGCCTAGGAGCCTTTCTGGATATCGAAGGTGCTTTTGACAACACCTCGTTCGACTCAATTCATCTAGCCTTGGATAGCAGGGGAATAAATGACACCCTGCGCAAATGGATACTAAACATGCTTAAAAGCAGAGTCATAAACACTTCCCCTTTATAAGACAACCGTGAAAGTGTCGGTAACCAGAGGGTGCCCACAAGGAGAGGTATTGTCACCTCTGCTGTGGAATCTCGTGGTGGATGACCTTCTACGGGAACTAGAGGAGAGGGGCTTATACACACAGGGCTATATGCTGACGACATCACCATCTACATACACGGAAAATTTGAGGGCGTAGTATTCGAGAGAATGCAATTGGCCGTCAACATTGTGGAAAGATGGCATGAAGCCAAGGCACTATCGGTCAACCTGGAAAAGACCTCGCTTCTGTCAATCACAAGAAGGAAGAAAAACAAGTATAGGAATCTAATACTATACGGAAAAGAATTACAGATGGTGGAGAAGGTCAAATATTTGGGTGTGATTCTAGACACTAAATTGACATTCAAACACCATATGGAACATGTTACAAGCAAAGGCTGCAGAGCATTCTGGACCTGCAGAAGAATGTTTGGAAAAACATGGGAACTGTCACCAAAAATGGTATACTGGCTCTTCACAAGAGTCATTATATCAACGATAACCTATGCATCCTTGGTATGGTGGCACAAGGCAAGCAATATTAAAAACAAGAACTCGCTTTGCAAAATGGCCTGTATTGGAATAACGGGGGCAATGTCAACAATCCCGACAGCCGCGTTAGAAGTCCTGCTAAACCTTTCCCCATTACACCTAAGGGTAGAGGCGGAAACGAGACTAGGGGCATATAGGCTGAAAATACAAGGGTATGATCGCTATCCTGGACATCGGGGATACCATACCGAAATATTTAACTGATTACGTGAAAACCTCATCCTGCAGATGAAGTCCGACAAAATAAAGACATCTTACCAGTTCCAAAAACCGTTTGAAGTATATCTTCCAGAGCGGGAAGAGTGGAACGCGGAAGAAGTCTTAACCAAACTAAAGGGGGAAGTCTGGTACACAGACGGATCAAGAACAGACAATGGAACAGGTCTGGGCATCTATGGCACGGGACCAGGAAATGCAATAAGCATAAACATGGGACAATATGCAACAGTATTCCAGACCGAGGTAACAGCAATTCTAACCTGCGCCCAATTAATGGTGCAGAGATCCTACAAAGGCAGGAGAATACATATCCTGACGGACAGCCAAGCAGCTTTAAAAGCGCTGTCATCCAATCAGTTCAATTCAGAACTGGTATATGAATGCCACAAAAAACTGGTTCAACTGGTAAAACACAACAAACAGCCTGTTGTGGGTCCCAGGTCACCAGGGAATAATAGGCAACGAAAAAGCAGACAAACTAGCAAAATCAGCCAGTACTATCCAGCTGATAGGACCAGAGCCTACCTGTAACATAGCTTATAGCATGGTCAGGGAGCAAACTAGAAGCTGGTTACGAGATAATCATCGCAAATTCCGGCCGAACTACCCTAAAGCAAGGCACTCTAGAAACTTCATAGGGGAACCGTCCAAGAAAGCAACGCTGGCACTCCTGAAAAATGGAAGGGAGAAAATAAAACACATAACAAGGATAACTACAGGACACTGTTATATGAACAAACATATGCACACAATAGGAGTGGCAACAAACACAGACTGTAGATTCTGTGAAGAGGAGGACGAGACTCCAATCCACTGGATATGCGAGTGCGAGGAACTCATAACTCTGCGACACAAACACTTTGGGGAAACAACAATCAAAACCGAACTGCTGATAAACACCTCACTAAACTCACTAGTAAGTTTTTTTGAGGACATCGGAATACCTCTGTGAGGCTAGGTGAAGCACTGGGATGTGCACAATAGGTCTTTTAGCCCGCAGTGCAGAAAGGGAACTATCCCAACCAGAAGTATATATTATTATTAAACGATAGCTACAAAATTTTAATGAGAAATGACAAATTTATTACAAAATCTTTCAAATGGGTACCCAGGTACCCGGGTATAGACACAAGGGTTAACATGGTGCTACGACGTAGACTATGAACTAAATCAGGCTTAATTCAACTTCGACTTCTTCGTTGTAAATGCACAGTTTTCTCTGCAAAGCGTTGCTGAGATTCCTAATCACATATGCTTGTCACTTACACCAAAAGCAATGCTTTTCTGGGCACTCTTCTTCGGAATTAAGGTTATCGGAATTTTAAATATTTCAAGTATTCTTCTCATAAAAAAAGGAAGATTTGCTAATACCTTGCTGAAAATGCTGCCTCTATCAAATATATAAGTTCCCATTGAACCACCAAACCATGAGAAGACTCGTTTACTAAGAAACATTTCAAATAGATCTTTTGTACAAGCCGAATTTGTAGTATTTCCTTGGAAGGTTTAAACTCTGTGATCTGTAAGTAAATGTAGAAGAGAAAATAGTGGCAATGGAAATGTGGATTTACTGGCATTCTGCAAAGAGTAGAAGACAAACATTTTTCAGAGATAGCTGTCGTGTGGATTAAAATTCAGACCTCTTTTCACAAGATTCTATTCAGGGAGGAAGTTCGACAGGGCCGTTAGCAGAAAGACAGTGGAATAAGACATAAATAATCAGACAAATAGCATAAGCAATATCGAATGAAATCAATGTTACAGTGAAAGATGGGAATAGTGTAGTAAATGTTAAGAATCGCTAGATAAAGCTGGAAACTACTGACTGTAGCAAATCTAGTGACTACTAACAGTAACTAATTTCGTCATGTCACTGTAACACACACACGCACACTTTAGCCTTAGCAGTGAGTATCTATCCCGAGATGCTCTCGCACAGAGCTTACTGGCCATTCTGCCGGCGGTAGACTTTAAGTTAGCACTGTTTAAAATTACAAGCGAGCGATTCGTTTGCCGTCCAGCTCTCGGCTTGAGGTTCAAACTATGCGATGTATATCGGGGCCGCGTAATAGCAACGTAACTTAATTTGCACTTTAGTAGGGTGGTGTTACTTAAAAAGTTTTTAAGTAAACTCTATAAATGAGTAACTCTATAAATATGCCTGCAGTAGACTCAATAAAATTCTAAACAATTAAGTAGTGAAGCAGAAATGCCCCAATACGTTCTTCGAAGATAAACATTTTAGTCTTAAAGCAATATCTTACTTTTGGATTTCAATCAACCGTATTCCCTTAGGGTTTTGAAATTCGTCTGAACTAACTATTGAGTGATAACCTACCCGCATATTTAATTTTAAGGAGTTGGTTACGAATTTTTAAGCAAAGATTTTAACCTATTAACCAACTCGATCAAGTCTTCAATAATGGCAGCATTATCTTTATATGTACTATATATCTTACATTTTCTCTTGAAAAATATTCTTTACTAAGCTTCATGAAATCAGACCTGCGCCCTTCTCCATGGACTGTATTACCAACGACCACTTGCATATTCATCATACAATCCTTTGAAGCAAATCTATCCATATATGCTGTATACATTAATGAGAACAAACGATAGTGACATAGATACCTAGCTCACCGCTGCCCGTTCACAAAAGTATTTTGAAGCTTTAAAAGTCGTAGATAAAGAACAATAGGAATACTAATAATCGTATCCTCTTTAACGTCCCCACACCTGCATTTTAGATTTACAGCTCCCGTAAAAATGATGGAGGTGAATTTCTATGCCGTAAAAATACATTTCCCCGGAGACTCCCCAGGAAGCAATAATAAAATCCCTACTTCTCAAAACGCGCCTAATACGCCTTGTGCAAAATTCCTGAAGCATCCGAAAACGCCTTTGTTTCATTGTATGTGGCTCAAGCCGCTAGAAACGACAGAAGTTTAAAATGCTGTGGTCGTTTTATATTGCTGTAAATTTTAAATAATGCCTGGAGGCGACTTATCTTTTGTAACGATTCGCAGAAGTTTATATCGGAATTTTTTTAAACAAAACCTTGCAAAGTCAATTGTATTTCTTAGAATATCGTTTCGGACTACAGCCCTAACATGCATTGTTCAGCGATGCATTGTGTATTAATGTTAATGTATTTTTTAATTTCCAAAACCAGTAAGACTCGTTGACTCGTTCACGTTGACACTCGACACTTTCAGTAGATATCGATATAATGTGCAAGTTAGACCTTCTGCTTATATAAGTTTATTATTAATTGCAACATCATTTATGTATAATTCTTCTTTGTTTCAGGTGAGTTTTGCAGTTAATCTGTGTTTCTGAATGTGGTCTGAAGTTCGCCGAAGTCGGTGAGTTGGAATTTACAATCATTAGTTGTAATGGAGTCGTAACTCAAGGGCTCGTGACGCTAAGTTTATACTTGGCAGAAGTTTAAACAAACTTACCATACTGTTGAAGGTAAGAAGGAACACTAACTCCTTGCAGGCGGACGTTTTATACCGCCATCACACGAAGAGAGCTATTTCTTGGTTTAATATAGTTGACTATTTAATAACTTGTCACATGTCAAAAATTCATCAATTCGATTGCAAGATTTGCCAATAGTGCCAATAAAAAAAAATTATCAATAGTTTGCGTTAGTGGTTCTAGCGGTAATATTACAATATAGTACAATTACTAAAATTGACGTTGATGCATTGTTATAGCAATGTGCCTTTAAGTTCAGCAATATTTTCAAATCTCACGGTAATAGCAAAGCTTCTAGTAGTGATCTCTAGTTGAAGGGTTTAATCGAATTTGAATTAATATGTCTATTCATATCTCCAATTTATGCTGCAAGTCATTTAACTGACTGTTTGATTTTTTTACGAATATCAGACAATATCCATCATATTAAGCAAGTGAAAAACTAGCAAAAAACAGTCACATGTATATAACTTCCGAAGACCTAAAGTACGACATTATGTCAAGGTATAAAATGTGGGTAAAAATGGGAAAAACAACAACAAAGTTGATCCGCTGTACGAAAAAGGATGAACCACGCTAGAACGATATACGAGTTAAAATAACTAAAGCAGTGTGCCATATTGTCCATCATACGCTGAACGAGCCTTGGAAGAATGTTGCAGGAAATGTGGAGGCCGATATGAGATGAAGCTTGACGTTCCCTAGAGTTTATCCATGATAAAGTAATTTTGTTATAAATCTGAAATTAATGGCCTACATGCTATGAATGTTGAAAGAGTGTAGTATGATTAGCATAAAACATGCACGTACAAGAAGAAACCAGAGGCTTACATATTGTTACAGGTTAAAACCCGCTTCCTACCTGCAAGAGGCTTAAAAGGTAATCAGGTTGATATGAACCGTTAAACAGATCGAATAAAAACAAAGGAAACGTACGCCGCCCGAAAGGCGCCCGAAGAACAAAGAATATTACATCTGTTTAACAAACCGCCGCGATCCTACGCAGAAGTATCTTTCAAAACCCTAAAATCATAAAAATAAGTGTCCTTACAACGAATTTCTAAAGTGCAGCAAGATTGCAACCATAAACTTTATTGGAGCCGGCCGGCCAAGAAAGGTGACAGCCAGCGAAATACGCCTCACGAATGTTTGCAGATTAAATTAAGAATTATTCACTAAAACGCCCTTAAAACAGAGTGCGCTATGTTTTAATCACACCTAAAGGATACCAGAAGATAGGAAAAATTAACCGCTACCTATTAAAACAAACCACAGAGCGCTAGCACATATACAGGTGGAGAAAAAGCAATTTTTCCATCAGGCAGCCAAACACGCGCCCGGGAGAGCGGCCGAGAGTTCAGCGGCCCGAGGAAAGGCATATTGTAACGAAGAAATCAGGGGCCACGACCGAGTACAGCGGGCAAAGATGCAGATTACAAATTAAATTTTAATTAACGGAAGGAAGCGTCCCAGAAAAGCGAAATTGGTCTCAAAAATCTTATAAAAATAGCGCGCAACCGATCAAAGCATAATAAACTTTTTAACACACGCCATAAGAATAATACTTAATTAAGCTTTACGCGGAACATTGCATTAAAAAATTCCAAGTTGAGCTAATTTTTACTCAAAACATAGCAAATTGGGTGTCGTTAGAATCGGCATTTCATCAACTATTGATTGCGACTCAATCCAAGTCGATAATTGATCACGCCGCTCAATTAAATGCTATAATTTCAAAATATATCGAAATCGGGCAAAACATCCCTTCTACTTCGACCAATGAGCGTCGAGATCGCGTTGGACAAAGGACTGGCTCCTTTAAATAGTCAGACGCTGGCAGTAAGAAATCACTCAACCCAGGAGAGTCCACCAGCAACCATCAGCCTTCCAAGGATCAGTCTCTCCAGGACCTCCAGCATTCCAGGACTCAGCCAAGGAGAGTCCACCAGCCGCCACTTCAGCTTCCAGGACTACCAGCAGCCACTTCAGCTTCCCGGACCACCAGCAGCCACTTCAGCTCCAGGACCAACAGCCGTTCCACTGGGCTTAGCTGTCTGCCGCCTTCGTGGGACTTGGGATTCGAGCCACTTCAGCTTCCAGGACCAGCTAGCAGCTCCAGCCTCTCCAGAGCCTATCACCCTCGTGGACTTAGAGCCAATCCTACGCATTGGACTCTGCTGCCTGCCGTCTTTGGAAAGCCACTTTCGCCAGCCGCCGCCTCCGCCCAGGAGATCAGCACTGCCGCCGACGTTGCCGCCGCCGCTGCTCACAGCCCGCCGCCCCGTCGCCAGTCGCCACCGCCGCCGCTGCCACCGCAGAAGGAAGCCGCCAGCCGCCGCCTCCGCCCAGGAGATCCGCACTGCCGCCGACGTTGCCGCCGCCGCTGCTCACAGCCCGCCGCACCGTCGCCAGTCGCCACCGCCGCCGCTGCAACCGCCGAAGGAAGCCGCCAGCCGCCGCCTCCGCCAAGGAGATCCGCACTGCCGCCGACGTTGCCGCCGCCGCTGCTCTCAGCTCGCCGCCCCGTCGCCAGTCGCCACCGCCGCCGCTGCAACCGCAGGAGGAAGCCGCCGGCCCCGCCTCCGAAGGACCACACCCGCTTCCAATCGCGGATGCCAATCCGCCATTTTTCTTTTCTTTTTCTGTACATAAATGTTACCTAGTTATAAGCTTATTTGTATGTTAGTTAGTGTAAATATAATAAACTTTGTTCCAATCAAATCCAGTGTCTAGCTGAGGGTAACGCCCACCCTCCTCTTCCGAAACCGACGCCATTGAAGTAACCCTACCGCTGAGCATAGACGTAGGCTTGTTAATTGTCGCCCGGAACGTGGGGCAAACCTGTGGTGGACACCAGAGGGAAGTCACGCCCACTACAATGGTGAAGTCAAGAAGGAAGGGAAACATGGAGACAACTCCGCCAAGGATCAACGAAGAACCTCAGCGGACACCGCGACAAGGAGGAAGTCTGAACAGTTCGGAAATAATAGAAGACAGCGCACCCTCATTTCCGTGTGGACAAAGGGCACCGCCTCCAAGTCCCAGCCCAGTGCGACAGGAAGTCAACGAAGACAACCAACAGCAAATGGCACACCACCTTGCGAACCTAGCAGCTACAGCAGCAGGAACCAATCAACCAGCACCACTTCTGGGAGTGGTAGAAAACACCCAGTGGCGCCCAGAACAAGCTCCAGCAGCACCAACGATCACATTAACGGACGAACAATTCCAGGCACTTTTGGGACGAATGGCTGTGCCCAAAAAAGTCGATCTCCCACCAACATTTAAGGGCGAGGAGTTAGACCACCCCCAAGAGTTCATCGCAGAGTGCGCCCGCTACCATGCGCAAAGCGGATGTACTACAACAGAACTAATGAAAGTAGCCACAAACTGTCTCCAGGGGAAGGCTAGCCAATGGTGGAAACCATACGCTTCACTCCCGCTCTCCTGGAATGAATTTGAAGAAAGGCTGTTAAAGAAATTCGATAGCGCAGATGTACGAGCCTCCTTGAAAACACAGCTCTACGGGCAAAAACAGGGACTGAAAGAAAATGGCGAACTCTTTCTTCTTCGGAAGATACAACTGATACGCCGATTGGACAACGAACAGTCAGTGGGAGCCAGCATTCCCGTAATGATAGAACTGTTAAAACCGGCCCTTCGGCCTTACCTACGTGTCGCAGTGCCGGAAACAATTGAGGAACTATTGGACAAGGTGGCTGCAATTGAGAAAGACATGGACGACCGCGCACCAACGCCAAACCGCGAGACACGCCCACGAGAGCCAGCCGAGCCAAATCTACCCCGCTGCTATTTTTGCCCAGGACGCCACTTAAGGATTGCCCACGACGCCACCGGCCAGCACCACAGGCAACAGGAGAAGCTCCCGTGAACGCCCCCGAAGCAAGACAACTACCACCGCCGGAAAACTGGCGGAGGCCCGGGCACATCGAGGCCGAAGCACCGCCCAGGGCCCAACCCAATGCTCCACGATAAGTACGGCCAACTGCCACAACCTCCCGTATATCATGGTGAACCTCGGATCACCACAGCGGGAGATGCGTGCCCTGATAGATTCAGCAGCCACGCATAATTTCATTAGCGCCAAGCTAGTGCAGCATCCTGAGACGGGTAGCTACGCACAAAGAACGGCCAAAATAGCCAAAGAACAGGCAACCCTGACCCTACGAGGAGAAACAAGCTTGGAAATGCAGATCGGTAGAAATAACTACGTCATACAGTGCATCATAGCAGAGGAATTAAGGGAGGACATCATTCTCGGACTACCGTGGCTTACGGAACACGAGGCTACCTTTGATTTCGCACGGCGTTGCATACACCACGGCATGAGGACCCGAGAAACCACTCATTGCCTGGTCGAGCAACACGACCCGCGTCCAGCGAATGACCCGATGGAACTTCCCCAGTTGAAGCATGACTTCCCTCGCGAGCAGGAACACAACCTCTATCAGCTACTAGAAGACTTCCCCGAAATTTGGAGGCCCTCGGCGCCACCTACGCGCACCCTGCAGCACGAGATTCATGTGAAAACCGATGCCCCTATACGCAGCCCAAATTACCGATATTCCGAAACAAAAAAAGAAGATCATCGCCGAGCAAGTAGAAGAGATGCTGGCACGCGGTTTCATCGAGCCTAGCCAGTCACCACATAACTCGCCAATCGTCATCGTGGAGAAAAAGGATTCTACACCCCGGTTCTGCTTGGACTTTCGTAGGCTAAACGAAGCCACCATCAATGAGCCGGCGGTACTACCTTTGATCCACGAAACCATCAAAGATCTAGGTTCAGCGAGCATCTTCTCCTCACTTGACTTAAAGTCGGGGTACTGGCAGATAAGTTTACACCCCCAAGCCAAACCCTACACCGCGTTCACGACTCCGGATGGCGCAGCCTATCAGTTTCGAGTCATGCCATTCGGGCTCAAGACGGCACCAATGACCTTTCAGAGGCTGATGGCCCGGGAAGTACTGGTAGGGTACCTCCACAAATTCTGCCTCGTGTATTTAGATGACATCATCATTTACTCGGAATCATGGGAGCAGCACCTTCAACACCTCCGAAAGGTATTCGAACGACTACAGGAACATGGGCTCATATGCTCGCCAGAAAAATGCCACTTCGGGAAATCCACACTGCACTACCTAGGGCATATCGTTGGCCCAGAGGGAAACGAACCTCAACCAGGTCACGTGCAGCAGGTCATCAACGCCCCGCCCCCTACTAACCGAAAGGGGTTACGACAGTTCCTAGGCATATGCAATTGGCTACGCGAGTACATTCCCCGATTCGCCGACGTTGCGGCCCCTCTCACCGACCTACTAAGCACTAAAAAGCGCTGGACTTGGACCCCAGACGTTCAGCAAGCATTTCACCAAGTGAAACAATTGTTTCAGACACCGCTGAAGTTAGCCCGACCCGATGCTTCTCGCCCCTTCATTTTACAAACAGACGCCAGCAAATTTGGCATCGCCGCCGTGCTCTACCAGGAACGTCCCGATGGAGGTCGAGACGTCATCTCCTACGCCAGCACCCGGTTCCTGCCAGCCGAACAACGTTATCACTCCAACGAACAAGAGTGCCTAGCCGCCGTATGGGCGATAAAAAAATATCGGCCCTACTTAGAAGGCAGGCAGTTCACCCTCCGGACCGATAACCGCGCCCTCACCTGGCTCAACACCTTGAAGGACCAGCGAGCTAAACTCACGCGTTGGGCTCTCCTGCTACAGGAGTTCCACTTCACAATCGAGCATTGCCCCGGAAAGCACAACGAGTTGCCGGACGCGCTATCTCGACAGCCGACTGGACAGCCGGCCGAAGCAGTGTGGGATGACCCGACAGTACTGCTACCTCCCATTCACAACAAGCGCTTCGCCCAAAAACGTGTAACGGCCAGCCAACCCGCTAAGAAAGGATTTCCCAGGTTCCAGGAACCAGCTACAGGAAATCAGGCGGCCAGCAGCCAAACACCACACGGTGAGGACTCACCGAGGTATCAACGGGCAAGCAGCCGTGCTACCGTCACGGAGCCACCAGGCAAGCCATCCCTAAGCCTGCTGGACGCAGTCGAAGAAACGTTATGGGAGACCATTGCACAGGACCAAAGGCAGGATAATTACTGTCAAGATTTAGTCAACTCATGGCACCAAAGCTACTTCGTCGAGGACCCAACCCCGGATCTCGTAGCCGTCCAGGAGAATTATCGAATAGAGGATGGGTTGCTTTACCACCAGACGGATCAAGGCCCAAGACTGTTTGTCCCGGAGAGAAGCCGACCCAGGGTCATTTACCAATACCATGATCAAGACTTAGCTGGACATCCCGGCATCGCCGAAACAACACGAGCCATCCGCTCACATTTTCATTGGACGCGTTTACGAGAAGATGTCCGGAACTACGTCCGCCAATGCCTGCTCTGCTTGAGATGCAAGAAGGGCCGCCACCAAGCCAAAGCCACCCTGAGGCCTCACCAACCCAACCGAGCGTGGGACACGATTGCGCTCGACCTCATGGGGCCCTACCCCTCGTCAGCCACCGGGAAGAAGTTCATCCTGGTAATAACCGACCTCTTCACCCGGTGGACTGAAGCCTTCGCTTTAGCCAAAGCCACCGCCCCCATCATCATCCGCACCTTGCGAAATGAAGTCTTTCCCCGCTTTGGGTACCCGAGCGCCATGCTGACCGATAACGGGCGTCAGTTCATCAGTGAACAATGGATGAGAGCCTGCCAGGAGTGGGATATCCAGCCATGGACGACCGCCATCTATCACCCCCGAGCCAACCCAACGGAGCGAAGGAATCAAGAAATAAAAAAGGGGCTCCGCCTGCACCTACAAGGAGGAAACCATCGCGAGTGGGACAAGCATCTTCCCGCGACCCTATTTAACTTACGGAATCGCCATAACAACGCCCTAGGGTGTTCCCCAGCATACGCCATGTTCGGAAAGGAATTAGACCGCCCCGGGGAATGGAGGTTCCGACACCCCACGCTGCTGCCCGAAACGCCCCACGAACCACGGACCCACAACCGCGGAGCACGGGACACAGGCATCCGAAACCGAGCCATCGACCAGCGCCAAGAAGCACCGGACGCCGACAACCCCACGTTTCAACCCCAGCAGTGGGTCATGGTGAAAAATCACCCTCTCTCAGACGCCATCGCCGGGATCCATGCAGGGTTCCAACCAAAATGGAGTGGACCCCACCAAATCTTGGACCAACTTGGCCCAAGCATCTATAGGGTCCAAAGAGGACAACAGGCCCTCAAAATTCACGCAGACCAACTCCGCCCCTTCTCTCCCTAATCTTTTTTGCCCGGATCGCGGACGCCAAAGGAGGGGGGAATTGATATGAACCGTTAAACAGATCGAATAAAAACAAAGGAAACGTACGCCGCCCGAAAGGCGCCCGAAGAACAAAGAATATTACATCTGTTTAACAAACCGCCGCGATCCTACGCAGAAGTATCTTTCAAAACCCTAAAATCATAAAAATAAGTGTCCTTACAACGAATTTCTAAAGTGCAGCAAGATTGCAACCATAAACTTTATTGGAGCCGGCCGGCCAAGAAAGGTGACAGCCAGCGAAATACGCCTCACGAATGTTTGCAGATTAAATTAAGAATTTTTCACTAAAACGCCCTTAAAACAGAGTGCGCTCTGTTTTAATCACACCTAAAGGATACCAGAAGATAGGAAAAATTAACCGCTACCTATTAAAACAAACCACAGAGCGCTAGCACATATACAGGTGGAGAAAAAGCAATTTTTCCATCAGGCAGCCAAACACGCGCCCGGGAGAGCGGCCGAGAGTTCAGCGGCCCGAGGAAAGGCATATTGTAACGAAGAAATCAGGGGCCACGACCGAGTACAGCGGGCAAAGATGCAGATTACAAATTAAATTTTAATTAACGGAAGGAAGCGTCCCAGAAAAGCGAAATTGGTCTCAAAAATCTTATAAAAATAGCGCGCAACCGATCAAAGCATAATAAACTTTTTAACACACGCCATAAGAATAATACTTAATTAAGCTTTACGCGGAACATTGCATTAAAAAATTCCAAGTTGAGCTAATTTTTACTCAAAACATAGCAAATTGGGTGTCGTTAGAATCGGCATTTCATCAACTATTGATTGCGACTCAATCCAAGTCGATAATTGATCACGCCGCTCAATTAAATGCTATAATTTCAAAATATATCGAAATCGGGCAAAACATCCCTTCTACTTCGACCAATGAGCGTCGAGATCGCGTTGGACAAAGGACTGGCTCCTTTAAATAGTCAGACGCTGGCAGTAAGAAATCACTCAACCCAGGAGAGTCCACCAGCAACCATCAGCCTTCCAAGGATCAGTCTCTCCAGGACCTCCAGCATTCCAGGACTCAGCCAAGGAGAGTCCACCAGCCGCCACTTCAGCTTCCAGGACTACCAGCAGCCACTTCAGCTTCCCGGACCACCAGCAGCCACTTCAGCTCCAGGACCAACAGCCGTTCCACTGGGCTTAGCTGTCTGCCGCCTTCGTGGGACTTGGGATTCGAGCCACTTCAGCTTCCAGGACCAGCTAGCAGCTCCAGCCTCTCCAGAGCCTATCACCCTCGTGGACTTAGAGCCAATCCTACGCATTGGACTCTGCTGCCTGCCGTCTTTGGAAAGCCACTTTCGCCAGCCGCCGCCTCCGCCCAGGAGATCAGCACTGCCGCCGACGTTGAGGCCGCCGCTGCTCACAGCCCGCCGCCCCGTCGCCAGTCGCCACCGCCGCCGCTGCCACCGCAGAAGGAAGCCGCCAGCCGCCGCCTCCGCCCAGGAGATCCGCACTGCCGCCGACGTTGCCGCCGCCGCTGCTCACAGCCCGCCGCCCCGTCGCCAGTCGCCACCGCCGCCGCTGCAACCGCCGAAGGAAGCCGCCAGCCGCCGCCTCCGCCAAGGAGATCCGCACTGCCGCCGACGTTGCCGCCGCCGCTGCTCTCAGCTCGCCGCCCCGTCGCCAGTCGCCACCGCCGCCGCTGCAACCGCAGGAGGAAGCCGCCGGCCCCGCCTCCGAAGGACCACACCCGCTTCCAATCGCGGATGCCAATCCGCCATTTTTCTTTTCTTTTTCTGTACATAAATGTTACCTAGTTATAAGCTTATTTGTATGTTAGTTAGTGTAAATATAATAAACTTTGTTCCAATCAAATCCAGTGTCTAGCTGAGGGTAACGCCCACCCTCCTCTTCCGAAACCGACGCCATTGAAGTAACCCTACCGCTGAGCATAGACGTAGGCTTGTTAAGGTGATCACGGCTAACTAATGGGATGGGCGGGGTTTTAAACTGGACGGAAAGGCGTTCGTTCGCAAACGTCAAATCAGTCGGTACTGGAAGAAAGTGTTTTTTATTATTATTTAAGGAGTGCAAGTACCGCCACAGAAGACTTCCTAGCGACGGAAAATCTGTAAGGTAATCAACGTATTTCAAAAAACTCCACTAAGATAACATTTATATTACATTTGAGCATACCTCCGCAAAGAATTCCACGGAGAAAAATAATATAGATACAATGGTGCAGCACGCTGAAGGCGTTACTGCAGTACGAACGGAGATATTCCCCAAAACTTATTTCACAACATGAAACTTAGTTACTAAAACACACGCCAACATTAGCAATAATTTCCGCATGCGAAACCTTACTCTAGCACATTATAACACACTTAATAGTAATTTACCGTACAAGTGCGTAAATCTACTATTTAGGCACGAGTGGGGTAGAGCCCCGCGAGTGACTAAAGAGGCTTTACGCATGTGTATCGTACAATATTTTATCTACGATAGAATCTAGAAAACACGGTAAATATAAACACAAAATTTAATGTAAATTAGGATTACCAGCAACCGGTCGTAATTTTGCGTGTTTTAAAAATTTTAAAACACGTTGGTACTGACAACTTGCCTAATGAAATCTTTTAAACATGTTACTACTGGCGACGTAAACTAATGAAAACATGTTATTAAACAGTCGTTTTACAAACTTAAAACTGCCAACTAAAAGGCAAGTTTACACACTATCGTAGATAAAATTATTTTAAAATGAAAATAAATTACATATGCTGAATTTTGGAATATATAGTACGAGAATGCGAAGTTTGCGGGCTGGTAGAGAATGCATAACGATAGTTCAGGCATTCAGCATAAATTCACCACGTGTTGAACGGAAACGATAGATGAATCTATAGGGGCCTCGATTACGCTGTCACTATGGAAAGCGTAACGGAACACATTACAGAGTGTACCCTTTAATATATTTGACCATCGGTAGATGTGGAATTCTGCAGTAGCTCTAAAGGCGAAACGGTAGTCGGAATTTCAAACTTATAAACCTGGGTTTCCGGTAGCTGGAATATTTGACAAAGTCGTATTTGTCTAACCGCAAAACGAAATAACACCTATGCCCACGTCTGTGCTCGATTACACTTTGTGGCGATTTGTACCACCACTCTCCAACGCGAGAATAAGTTCGACGATACGAAATACACGCCTCCCTCTGACGCTAGCGGCCAGGTTGTTTCCAAAAGATCCTAACAATACAACGTAAGCATTTAGGTTCCATAATATGAAGAATGGATAGAGTAGACAAATACGTAAGAGAGAATATGATAAAAATAAAAAGGACGACTTAAGCATTTTGCTAAACATTCGGTAATCATCATCTCGTAAAGTAACGAAAGAACGAACATATTAATGTAATCGTAGGGAGTACATAAACTTATGGATAAGAACTGTAGCTTATGATAAATAAAATAATAGATCAAGTAAGAACATTGAGATTGAACTTTGTGAAAGGAAGTTTACACTCAAGTAGATGGAATAAGAACGGAAACTAAAGGTAAATGAAATTACTGGAATATTAAAATGAAGGCCCTCAAGTGGCACTCTGATGGACAAACAAATGCCCATGAAAAACTGGTATTCTAAAAAAGAAAAAAAAACTCGGAAGCCAGCGATAAGATGCAAAACATCCTTCTAGAACGTAATAATAAAGAAAAGTGCAACACGAGAAGATTGTTAACACAGACACTGACACAAGATCTTCACATCTATTAAGAAATCCAAAAATAAAGAATACACTTTATAACGCGATGACGATTATCAGCTAAAGTTAGAATTGCTTCAGTGCTTAATGTTTTCTTGCCATCACTAGAGTTTTTAATCATGCTATTCCTTTGGGTAATTCCTAACACTATAAAATAAAATATATTAGAACCTGAACGTTCCAAAAGACAAATCTACTACTGTTTGCAACAATTAACTAAGTAAATTAAAAATTAACTAGCAGGACTTAGCCTTTTTACTGGAAATATAGCAGGTTACGAATGACTTCCCCTACAAATAGCTTGACGCTGACATCGCCACAACAAAGTTTTAGAGATTAACTAGGGCTTTTATTTTTGTTTATTTGGCAGGTTTCAGTTTGTAAAATGACTGTTTAATAACATGTTTTCATTAGTTCACGTAGTCGATGGCAAAGAGGTTAAAATTTTTACCACGCAAAATTACTGTCCGTTGCTAGGGTGAAGTTTTTCTTATCAAGACAAACTTATTATTTAGAGCCAGTTCTACAATGCAAGTATATACCTAGAATAAGCTATGCGAGGTATAATTGTCATTGTTTACTTTTATGCAGCAATCGTTTCTAAGCTATTTATTCCCCGGATAAATGTATCCTTGGTTTCTATAACCGGTCCTAAAAGTGTAGTCAGTAATCCTAAGTTACATTTAAAGTGTTTTTCATATTTATCGTGTTTTCTAAATTCTATAGTAGATAAAATATTGTACGATACACATGCGTAAAGCATCTTTAGTCACTAGAGGAGCTTAAAACGCTTGCTAGGTTTGCGTTTTAACTTCACCCAACTCGTGATTAAAGACTAACTTTACCCACTTGTATCGTAAATAACTATAAATTTATTCATGTGCCAATTGCAATTTATTTTCAAGGGTTCTTCAAAACTTTAAAAAAGCAAAATATGTAATCGACTCCTCGACTCAAACTGGATACCTACCCCTTGCACCAACAGTTGGGTATCTTCAAATGGAGATTTGTTGATATAGACTCTTCTGCTTTGATATAATTCCTCTTTTGAGAGTTTATCTTTTATTAGACTTTAGTTGTACTAGAAACTACTTGCTGTATTTGATGTTTTATGCACCTTTTTGTGTGGTTTTGAGAAGATAGAAGCTTATTCAATTGTCCCAGGGTTATTTCTACCGTAAAGTTTCGGACACTACAAAAGCTGGACGTATTTGAACCCCCGTTTCAGGGAGCTGATATATCTGACGAAATCGTGGTTTGTCTAACAGGCACGATAGCACTTTCTAAGCAATTATGTTCACTGAAAAAAATACGCTCGAGCACACGCACTTGAATACATCTAGACACATTTTGACAATCTGTCCCTTCATGGCCCACCGCGAGAACAAGTTCGACGATACGAAACACGCGGCTTCCTCTGACACGTGCATTCAAGAGCTATCAACGCGAGGATTCTGAATCGATCCTGGCAATACACAAAGATTTAGGTTGAACGATATAAAAAAATTAGGTAGAGGAACACATAGAAGACGAAGTGAAAAAAAAACTTGCTGAAGCACTTTACTGAACACCCTGGAACTGTAACCTCATAAAGTAAACTAAAAATGAAGATGTTCATGCAACTGTAGAAAGTACATCAACTAATGAGTAAGAACTGTAGCATAATTCAAATAAAATAAAAGATAAAATAAGACATGGAAATTGGGTTCTATAAAACTAAGTTTACACAGTATGGGTAGAATAAGGAAGGATTATATAATGAAGGTAAATACAATTACTTGAATATTAAAAACTAACACACTCAGGTGATACTCCCAGGGACGAGCGATGAACAAGGAAAGACAGACAAATAACATTTTGTCCCGCTTTTTAAGGCAGAAAGAAAACAAGTTAGACCAGGGTCCATTCAGAATATGATGGTGAAAAAAAGAGTCAAACTATTGAAGGTTGAGAAGGAGAAGAACCTGTAATTGAAGAAAGAGTGAGAGAAAGGGAAAGGAAGGCAAACAATGTAATATAGCTTTCCGGGTAGCACATGTTTGACGGGGTGAAAGGCAAATAGGCTATCTTCAAAATTTAAAAAAAGCATTTTCAATGTCGATCCAAGTTGAGTTCCAGCCAGAAAAATTATTCTGGGATTCATCAATTAGCAATTTCCAAAATCTTGTTAACAATTACACTTTCTTAGAACCAACCGGAGAAGTGCGTTCACAGAGCCAAAAAACAAAATTAAATGCGGCACAAACGTATTTTAATAGTAGTTTACGTAGCGATTCAGAAAGAGTTTTTTTAATGGATGCATAGGACCATTTCGGACCAATGTCGAAGCCGAAGCTTGAAAGCCTTTTAGTTCTGTAAAGAGCATTTTCGGATCATTTTTTCCTACTACGGTTTAGCATTGTGTAAGATATTTAGTTTTTTTTTAATTTCACATATATCAAAGAAAGTTGCCATTTGTCAGTCTTAGTCAATCATAGTATGATTATTAAATTGGAGAAGATGGTTACCTTCGTAGCCCATTGGAGTGTGGAAAATAAATACCTTCCCCATCGGAGTATAAAAATTTTATTTTTTTGCTAGATTAATTCAATAATCAATGGTGTGAAAATCTGTAATATCTGTATTTATTTTATTTTTGGGCAAAATGCAATTGATTTGTAAAGTTAAAAGAACGATCAAATGTACTTCAATTGGATAATCCTTGTAACGAAAACGTGATGTCTTTAAGTGGAGGTTTGATGCTATAGACTATATACTATAATCCACTATATGTTCTGTTTTGATTTTTTTTTAATAATTAATGTTTTATTACATTTTAGGTGTAAAGTAGACCACTTGCTGGCTTATTGTTCGATTTTAAATGTAACAAGCAAACGGCGCGCTACGCGCACGTGTGGCGCACTTGTGAAATAGGATACGCCGAAGGTCACGCTCCCAGGCGAGCGCTCAGATAAGAAAACCTAAACAAATATAAACATCTGCGAAGCCGGAACGTGATATTTGATTCTGTGTCACAGCAGACAGACAGACAAACACACATTACGGAAAATTATAATTATATTCAATTCGTCCAGTGTCATGGCGACAGTTAACAAATATTAGAATAATCATAGTTTGGCCAAACTGTTAATTAAAAAATTTCCATTTCGTACAGACTTTGTTAACCGCCTTATTTAACCAAGAGCTTTTGGTATATTGCTGTCGATGGATTTAAGATCATCCAACATTAAACCCTGTTCAAAAAGGTTATAATTTTTTTAGCGCAAACTATGATAATAACTTGAACATGTATTATATCGGGGGTAAAACCGAAGTCTTAAATGCAAATGCAGAAATTTAAGCACACCTACTTTTGTTCTTTTGTCAAGGTCTTAACAAATCCGGTACCTAATAAAACATTTTGTGAAGTAAATATTTGAAGAACAATAAAAATTAAGTTGGCTTGAAATATGATGCTAAAGGGCAATTCAAATATAAAACTCCTTGAATGGCTTATTGCTCACTGAATTATTTATTTGGTTAGTTAATCTTGTCGAACTGAAACTAAATATTTACTGTTGCATTTATCTCAAACTTCATATGTTACGGAGAGTAATTATTTTGGCATAGCGGTGGTATTAGAGGATAACTTAATTTCTTCTTACAAATTTAGTCAACATGGTTGGTCTTGGAGTAACATGAATAATGCAATATTAGAAAATAGTGATACTATAATGTAATCGAACTTTTCCAGACATCAATAAAGTTCTGGGAACTTGGAAACTGAGTTACTTTTAATTTATTAAGAAAACCGTATAATTAAGGCAAGGAAAATTTTACTAGTTGCTTGAGCTGTATTAATAAATATTTCCATGTTAGATGCCCTCATTTCCACAACATTGATTCTTGTGTCTGCCAGTTCTTGCATGTACCTGGCTGTCAGTCCCACGTGTATTCCTTATGCCCTATAATTCATCACTTGTCAAAGCTGACGTGCCATCAGCCATTCAGTCGGCTTCATTCCGGCGAATATTTCGCCAAGAATTCATAACATTAATTTTGCCGTGGGGTGCGAAGCACGAATTTTGTACTCAACATTACTTTATTACCTTATTCAAGCAGGAGGAGCTCCGCGTTTAGAGGAATTTAAATTGTTTGCTTTCACTAATCTCAGATCTGCGTTTCGAGGCAAGCTTGGCTCAGTCACAACCTGGTTTCAATTATTATTATGATTGTCATTTACATGTCGTAAAACGTGAGTTTTTTTGAAGTTTTCCCAACTTTCCCTCGTGCAACTTTTTTAAACCCCAGTGGGGATACCAAATATTACGAATTAACATCTGGAGGTTTCAAGTCCACCGCTTTGTGTTCCTATTTTTACTGCTATGCAAATATTGCACAAGCAGCGGCTTATAGTTGCAAAAGTTAAAATAAACAGCAGATTGAAAGTTTCCAGATAAGGAACGTTAAGTTCAGAATTAATACTGCCTGTTATAATCATTTTTGCACAAACTCAAACAAGACGCAGTTTGCCTGAGGCTTTCTTGACATCCTTAATCTCTCAAGTTCCTAAATAGTAGCTCCCCTTGAAAATGTAGCTTTATTTGTCTGGAGTGGGATTAGAGCATTGTTTGACTTATTCTTAATATACCTTTCACTTGGATGCTTAGATGTGTTGCATAACACTAATCTAGTGCTATTATTATGATTGTTTGATATTTACTTTAATATTAGTGTATTACTAAATAAAGCATGTACTACTACTGTTACATGTTTAGAAAACCGGATTACTAAGTAATTGTTTTTAATACTGTAATTCTAAATTCTGATATTTGAAGCTGCAATTTTCCGTATTAATATATTATATATATATATATATATATATATATATATATATATTATATAATATAATAAAAAATTGGTGTAGGGTTACAATTTGCTATATATTTACCATCTTAGCAATCTAATTTAACTTACAAAAACTACAGATTTCTTTGAAACTAAACTACTTAATTACTAAACTAACAAAATAATTGCAATACTAAATTAATCAAAGCAATGATAAGTTTTAAAATAAGGTTCAGTTCCACTATATAATACAACTTAAATTTTAATTCACTTTCACTTAAAATAATTTTAATTTTGGTGTACAAACCTACTCCACTCTTTTTTATTTTTTTGGTACTTGATTCTTGCCACGATTTTCCTCTATTGGTTGGAATTTTCTTCACTATATCGTCCCATGCTTCTTGTGGTCATCCCCTACCTCTTTTCTTGACAGCTTTTGCGCTCCATTATTTTTTCACCTGTTTATTAGCTAAGTTGTCTCTTCTCTACAACTTGGTGAATCGATTCGATCTCTAGTTCTTCTTCTCTCACTACGTCATTTCTTATTAGGTCTTTTAATGTTACTCTTTTCACCCTTCTCAAGTATCTCATCTCTGCTGCTTGTATTTTACTTTTCATCCGCTTTGATGTAACCCACGTCTCACAACAATATGTTAGTATAGGTTTATATATAGTTTTCTATACATTCATCTTTGTTTGTTGTGTCACTTCCCCTTTGTTAATAAATTTATCTTTTATTGCGTAGTATACCTTATTGGTTTTATCTACTCTCTTTATGATGTCTAGTTCTTATCTTTCCGTTTCTTCTATTGTAACTCTTAGGAATTCAAAGTACTGTACTTGCTCTATATCTTTTTCTTCTATTTGTATTTTTACTATACATACTGACTTTATTTTACTAAATACTGTTCTAGCTTATTCTATTCTTGCGAGTACTTCTTCTATGTGTTCAACTTGTATAGGCAATTTGCTGATAATCAAACGTTTCGTTTTGTTTATATTAATATTTAGTACATATTCTGTATTTATATGATTCAGAGCATCAACCACTATTTGTAGATCATTGATACTCTTTGTTATAATAACCTCATCCTCGTAGTGACGAATATTATTTATGCTTCTCTAATTTACGACTACTCTAGCTGGTATTTATTATAAAGTTTCACGAAAAATAGCTTCAGAATACAGGTCAAATAACAAAGACGAAAGAATGCAACCATGTCTTACTCCACGTCGTATTTCTGTTTCTAATGATTGAACGTTCTCTACTCTTATAGAAGCCGTTTGATGTCAGCATAGATTTGCAAGAAGTCTTATGTCCCATTCCTTAATTTGTCGTCTTATCATGTACCTGATCAAACGCTTTTGAATAATTTATGAAACAAGCATATACCTCTCGATTCACGTCGTTACATCGCTGCACTAGAAGAAGTACGTTTGTGGTAACCTCCCATAACTAGTTATTAATCCCTTAATTATATTTTTAGCGTCCTTTCTAGGACAAGATTTTAAATAAGGGCAATTTTAAATTAAATATGTGGCTAGTATCATTTACATCAATGCTGTTTGGAGATAAAGCTACTTTAGTAATTTTAGTAGCTTTTATAAAACAATATAATAAGTAATTGGCATTTTTTCTTCCGGACATCCATTCAAAATTTTTATCCAAGCCAATATTTAGAAAAGCTTTATAACTTTATCAAGGCAAGTACAATAAAGTTTACAGATGTAGACAATTACAGCAAAAAACATTTGTTCTTTACTTACGAAAAAGTTCGTACTTCAGAATTGTCAATACGGGACAATCAGATCTTGGTTGGTACATCATGTTAAAGGTTAAAAAACAATACTTAAAATAGTCCGATTAAATCACAGTTACGTGATTCATCAATTATATACAGATTTTAAAAAAATGTATATTCATGTATAATGACTAATAGCGGAATTATAACTAAACAGTTCAACAGATCACCAAACATCGACAAGCGGTAGTTTTGAATAGTCATTATACAAGAGAACATCAAAGAAAAGTAATACAAAAAGTAATGTAATGCACAACATAGAAGGGCCTCTCGGTTGTAATGTTAGTATTATCGTTATGTATGATCCTAGGTTTTAAGTTAATAAGGCATCAACAAATATTACTCAAATTTTCAACATTTCTTCTGAAATGCATACAGTTATGCTTCTTGATTGACAAATTTCTAAGAAAATACGTTTGTTATAATTGTATTTGTTGTCCAGAATACTAGGGCCTTGAAAAACAAACTTGTCTTTGGTGAATATGAGATACAAGAGCACTGGACGTTGCTTTAGTTTTGCCTCACTTTTTGTTCATTAATTCGATTTTTTAGTTGTTGGGATGCTTGGACCTTATAACACTCGATACAGTCAAAATAGTCAAGTTTATATACAACATTACACTTCTGCGTTGCAGGAATCTTATCTTTTAGTTGTGAGAACACTACTCGTTGCTATGTTAATGTCTGTATCTTTAGAATGTTTATTAATTTGAAGGTTAAATTGTTAATGTATGGAAGAGATTTGTATTTTTATTTCCTTTTACGATAAAGAAAGTATGGGATTCACCACAAAAATTCCAAATTGAGTATTCAACAGATCTTCACGTTTTATAGTCCCCTGAACTCAAAAAAACATGTTTTTGTTCATTGGTCTGTCTGTCTGTTTGTGTGTCTGTGTGTCTGTCTGTGAACAGAATATCTCAAAAACGAAAAGAGGTATGGCGTTGAAACGTCATATATACCTACGTTTTTTGTACTATCTAGATGCGACAGCAAGCTTTTCAAGAAAATCGCATAACCGGAACTTGTAAAATCTCCTCCACACTATCTGACTGAATTGATAAAATAAGGTAATCGACATAATTTTTAATAAAAAGTATTTGGAAATACAATTTATTAATACAATACCTAATCTAACAAAAAATACACAACTAACGGAGCAAGAATTGGACTTAAGTTGCTGCCCATTGGGCATAATTTTAAGAAACTCTGCTAAGGGCAAGCTACATTCTCTTTCAGTCTTGTCTCAAATGTTATTGACATTTTCAATTACTAGTTGTTTAGGAATGTCGGTAAGCAGTGAGACTACGTCAAGACTAACTATTATACATCCTCCTATAACCATGTATTAAAGAAGCGAAATTGAAAGACTCTTACAAAATACTCATGCCAACAATGTTTTAATCATATCGGCAGTTAATCTGAATGACTATTTAGTGTGAAAGTTGCTACAGGCAAGTATATGATGCATAGGCGTGATATTATGAATATTCAATAACAACAGTTGTATTTTGCATGTTTTCTGGAATTAATAACACCAACAAAATGTCACATGATCTAGTTGCACCTTTGACAAATGTATTTCACTTGGAAATAAAAATAAATGGCAAACATATCGAGCGACTTAGTTGCGTTATATTGACTCGAAAATAGTTGGAATTTTAATTTATTGCCTTCACAAGTATACGTTTTTCATGTGTGCAAAAACATGATCACAGAGGAACGTTTCGACATTTAAAGCAATAAATAGGTTTGTAAATCTGTCCATCAGAGAACTCGTTTAGAAAGCAGTAACTAGAACTATAAATTTTGAAAGATTCGTTTCACTTATAGCCTGCACAAAATCCAATTTCCAGTAGTATTTTCCTCGAGATTTAATCCACAGTTTCGGCGTATACATTTTCATTTTAACTACTTTCTGCTAATTAAAACTGGCTTTGTAACTAAAATTATAGGCTACTAATTAAAGTGCACTAATAAGAACCGCAATTCGAGTTTAAGGGTTTCCTATAATTTATTGTTTTCGCAAAGTTAATTTCGGCAGCAAAAATGCATTTTACTAATTTAGATCCTTTCGGTTTTGTTCGGAAATGTAAACAATGTGCGATAGCCGCAACAATGACTAGACTTCAAAAGTTTCCATGGTTTCGGTGCATTCAGAAAATAATATTCTGAATAGTTTTCCCATTTCGGTATTCTCTTTGTTAGCAAAACTACATTCTTCTAATGGAAAACAATTTGGACTTGTATGAGGAAGTACACAAAGAATAATTGAAAATGAACAGGGCTATGCAACTAACACTACAATAGTTGATTATGTTTTCCGAATTCCCCTTGTCTCTAAAGTAGAATCGTGTGGTTTTAACTCTCTACCTATCGTAATAATAAAATAACGTTGCAAGCAATTGCAAAAACGTCGGTTAAGTCAATTTGAAATGCATAACCCTGTTCATTTTCAATGATCGCAAGTGTAATTGAATTCCCAATCATTAATTTGAAACTGCTGACGCAATTAATGTATTTTAAAGATTGCCTTGATATAACAGATTAAGTTCAGTAGATGATTCTTTAATTTTAATATTTTTGGTAGCGTATTCTCAAAACTAAGTTGTGTTAACCTAACTTAATTGAGAACTAGTAGTTCAAACTACAAATTGATGCACGTGCCATTTTATTTTGTTGGATTTGTAACTTCTGACTTTTCCTTAGAACTACGCCTTTTCTTTCATGGTTTTTCCCTTTGAAGTTACTGTAGGTGTATGAGACAAACAATTTGATATAAGGCGAAAATATTGTGACATGATTTCCTTCTGAAGGTGCTGTTGGTTTATACAAATCAAGCAACTTGTTTCTAACTTTTTGGTTGAAATGTTTTATCGTAGTTAAGTTTTAATTTTTAAACTTTTATTTGTTTACTAAATGCAGGGCTGATACTCTCAAGGTCCCTTTTTCTTCCGCTTTATTAGCGCTTCAAGTCAATTTTTGGATATACGTCTCTTCAATAATCTTTCATCGTTCTCTATTCGAGGCTACTTGCATCCAGTTTAGTCCAGCCGTTAGTTTTACGTCATATGCCCATCTCATGGGTGATCTTCCTCTTGGTCGTTCCATCTGTTTTCCTCTCCTCTTGCTATATGCCCCGCATATTTCCATTTCAAAAATGCTCCTGGTCTTGCTATGTCTATTAGATGTGTCCTCTCTCGAATACATTCATTCATTTTTCGGTCTCTTAAAGATAACTCCAACATGACTCACTCCATTACACGCTGGGTTACTTTGAGCATATTTATATTTTTCATAGACATCACCCAGTTTTCGGCGCCACAACTCATAACTTGTAAGATGCATAAGTTAAACACTTTAGTTTTTAGATGTAGGGGACTTTTTTTGTTTCGTAATATAAAACTTAATTTCCCAAACGCTGCCTTAGATTGTCGTATCCTCCTTCTAATCTCTGATGTTTGATTATATCGTCCTATTGTAATATTTTGTCCCATATATGTAAATTCGTCGACTTTCTCTATGTATCTATTTTCTACCTTTATATTACCTCTTTCTGTGTACATCACCTTCGTCTTTCCCCAATTTATTTTTAAACCGACCTTCAGGTATTTGCCGTTGATGTTAATACCTTTCTTTGACCAGTTGAGTCATTTGAAAACATCTTCGAGAGCCAGATTAAATAATTTTGTGGATATACTGTCTCCTTGTCGTACACCTCTCTCTAGTATTACTGGTTCGGTATCCTTGTGAAGTTTATAGGTTGCGGTTGCTTGATGTGCTATATTTTCTAATAACTTAATAGATCTATAGTCAATCCTACGGTTTCTTAGAGCACGTAATACTGCCCACGTTTCGATCGAATCGAAAGTCTTTTCAAAATCCACGAATACTAAATGTACCTACTGGGAATTTATATTCATTAGATTTTTCTATAAGTATGCCCGTTGTCATTAGATGGTCAGCCGTCCGATATCCTTGTGTAAAGCCTGCTTGTTCTCGAGGCTGATAACCGTCGAATTTATGTGTGAGTCGATTTGTTATTACTTTAGCCAGTAATTTGTAAAAATGCGGGAGCAAACTTATGAGTCGATAATTATAAAATTTTCTATTATTACCCTTTTTGTGGAGTAAGATTACTGTGGCATTGTTCTAGGCAGAAGGGATGTTACCTTCTTGTAAGCACTCCTTTAGCAACATCGTTATGATCTTTGCCAATTTCTCCCCTCCTTAAAGCATCATATTTCTTGTTATTTCATCTTCGCATGGTGCTTTATTTGATTTCATAGACTTTAGCGCGTATACTACCTCCTCCTCATTTATATTGGGCAGTTCTTCTGAACCCACATTTATTATTTTTCTATTTTGGGGAATGTCAGTTGCGTAAACTGGTGTTTTTGTTTGGTATAAGTTGGTATAATAGTTTTGAACTGCTCTCGGTCTGCTATAACTTCTTTTCTTTCATTTATAATAGAGTATATCTGTTTGCCACCTAAATTGGGCCTTGAGCTTTTCATATTTTTAATCTCTTCTATTACGCTGTTAATCATTTCGTCGCTTTTCTTTGTCCTGTATCTTTCTTTTTATTAATTTGTTGGCTTTGGTTAATTCGATTGATCCTGTTTTCTACTGTTTGTTGAATTGCCTGCGTGCTTCTATTAATTTCTTAGTGTTATCATCTATTTCCGGGTTTGTTTTTGATTTTGTCAATTGTTTTTTTTACCTCTATGATGCAATCTCTTATTGTGGTGGTTAGTTGTTTATTTATTTCGTCTATACTGTTAGATTAGAATAAGTTTTAGTACTCTACTTTTTTAATTTCTAAATCGTTTCTCTTAATTATCGGACTCTTTTTACAGAACTTTCGTTTTCTTTCCAATTTTTTATCAATAACCACTTTTGCCCTGACCAATCGTTGGTTGCTGCCTGCATCAAAGGAGTTTAATACAGAGACATCTTGAATTAGGTATATGTTTTTCATCTGTTAAGATGCAGTCAATTTCGTTTCTGGTTGATTGATGCGGACTTATCCATGTCCATTTTCGGTAAAATTGTTTTTTGAAGAATGAATTCATCATGTAGAAATTACGCTTGCTTAGGAAATTTAGCATTGCCAAACCGCGGTCGTTTTGAATTCCAACTCCAAAATCCCCTAATTGAGTTTCATTGTCTTCCTGTTTGAGGCCAAATTTTACGTTGAAGTCTCCTACGATTACCTTGTGTGTCGTTGGTTTATCTTCCATTGCGATCTTCACGTCGTTGTAATTCTTCTATTTCTTCCTCCGGATGGGTAGATGTTGGAGCATATACTTGTATGATTTTTAGTTGTTTTCGTTTAGTTATACGCATATTAATATACGCTCTGTCCGATACTGCTTTAGAGGTTTCTATTAGGTCTACTATCGTCTTGTTTACTATGAAGACTACACCGCTGCTAATAGCTCCTTTATACATGAAATGATTTCCTGATTTAAGTGTTATCCAATCGTCCCCAATCCGTTTGATTTCGCTCAGTCCAACGATATCATATTTAATATTTGTGAGCTCGTTTTCTAATTCATATAGCTTGTCGTCACTTGTCATGGACCGTATATAATATGTTCCGATCCATAGCCTTGTTTTGTGGCAGCCTGATCTAACCCAGTGATTCTTAGCATCCTCCCTCCTTTTGACTTACCGCTTACTTGCTGCCGGTGTCGTCGGGAGCGCTGAGGATTGAGGGTCGTTCATTTTAGTCTTGATTTATGATTCATTGAAGGTTTAGACCTTTACTTTCCACGCTGGTCAAGCGCAGGTTGGAAAGTAGTTTTTTAGCCTTCCTACTAGGAAACAGACTCTGTTTGTAGCCGTCCATTTGCATCAGACGCTACTCTTGTACCTGTTGGTCCGCGGAAGGTATTTGATTTTCCTCTTACCCGGTATATCTACCAGGCGTTCTCCTATCCGCCACATGAGGACGCGCCCTCTAGGGATTACAGGCTCTCCCAATTTCAAGTTAGTAAAAATTGATTAATTTTATGCGTACATCGCATTTGCAAGTTTACTTTTGCATATTTCTCAATAATTTTTAAGCTAGTGGAAAGCGTATTTTTTCTAGATTCCATTGATGTCAAATTATAGTCGAAATTATGTTTATTTCAGCATGAAGTTATTTAAAAAACTATTCCACATAAATGCATACTTTCAGCGTATGAAATGTGAAGAAAAGAATGAAAAAAAATTAGTGAAAGACTAATCTCTATTGCTTTATTGTGGTAAAAACTACGATTTATTCTTCGCACAAGAAAATTAAGAAAAACTGGGCTAAGAATATCGTAACGAACCCATAACATAATATTGATAAAATAAAACGAAACACTTGATTATACGAATTACATTAATTATCACTTATAATACCATGAGTAGTCAATGTTATGTGGAATATTTTTGCTGTGGTATCACGAATGTCCATTGCGCTTAGGTTCGATTAGGACGAGTGCGCTAGCACGAGTCCTAATCCTAAGCGCAATGGACATGAGTAGTGATACCACCGCAAAAATATTCTACTTAACTTTGACTAAGAATGGCATTCGAGAGACTATTCAACACTATAACATACAAGCCAATCACATTGCAGACATTTGATTTTTTCAACCAATAACAGCAGTATATCACTGAATATTGGGCACCATGCAAAATATTCACAAAACAATGTACGTACTTAAAAAATAAATAGCCTTGTTGCGAAGTATCGTTTAGCAACGATGTTCTGTCCTTAGTGATACCGCTAGGTTACGTAACAAAAATATTTTGCCATTTCCATAGAAATTATTGCAAATTTCACTCAACAAAATCACATCCAAATGTCACTCGCCTTCGGCTCGTGACATTTTTGAGGTGATTTTGTATCGTGAAACTTAAACGCAATAATTTACATGGAAACGACAAAATATTTGTCAAAAATATATCCACTGCTTGTGGTATTACCCTTGACTATTCAATGAACCAAACTACTTTTTCGAATTAGTTTTCAGTAAATCTAGCACGAAACTACGCAATTTCTATAGTAACAGAATACTAATACTGACTTTTTCTAATAAAAATCAAATTTGTTTAAAATATGCATTATTTTCACTAGTGAAAATTGTCAATATAGTTCATTTTTATTGGCTCAAAGACGTCAAATCTTGTATTTTTATTGGTCAGTTTTTGATAGATGACAAGTGAGTTGAATAGTCAATTAAAAACAATTACTGGCGGTGGGATTCAATCTACATCACCCGCGGATGCGATTGTAACCGCATCGATATGTTACAGTAGGCAATGCAGCCCCACTGGGACGTGTGCTATGTGCGACTGTATTTAACCGAACGGTCTTATTGTTAAATCGTTTTAACTCTTTTGCGACATTATCCTGTATATGTTGCGTTCTACTTTAATCAAGTGTAAAGCCTCACCTATGTGCAAATTATGACTTTCATCTATTTCCCAGTTAACGCAAAAATAAACAAAACTTATTATTTTAAGATGCTCACTCTGTATATATTTGTCCGAAATTCTTTCAGGCGAGATAGATATGCATGTAATCAAGGTCCCTATTCGCTGGAAAATAAATTCTTCTAGAGCTTTTTATGCAATTGCGAAAAGCAATTTTGTTTTAATCCAACTCTGTGCACATTATATGCAACGTCAATATACTCTAGCCATAAATAAAATTACGGGCACGAAATTAAATTATGTTAAGCAAAAATGTGATGAATATTCCCGCAATATTAAATAACGCTAGATTAGCTTTTGTTCTCCTCGCCCAAAGTGCAGGCCGAGAAAATTGCACTTCCTGCAGCAGCAAATTTAATCATCCGCCGCGGCTAATGCACAATAAAGACCAGACGAAACCTCACGGATCACAATCGCAGATTTATTGTGTGACGAATATAGGTCGGCCAGGGTTAATTCTGTTTATTCAAAACCACCAACTACAACGGAAGCCAACGGCCCTCAGCTTGGCCAGCCTCCAAATTTGCAGCCTCAAAAAGGCGTTTAAATTGAATTCCAGCAGCTAATTGCGAGGGTATTTTTACTAGTTTTAATTCCATCTCGCCGGCGTGAAATATTAAGTCGGAAAATGAGTGTGAAAATATGCAGACCTGGAGTCGGAAGCGCCGCCTTTGTTTCAGGGCATTAATTATTTCGGGGAATATTCGGCCCGACAATCTGCCTTTTCGGATTAATTTTTTGTAGTTCTGTGCTTGTTTAAATGGATTTTTCGTGTTCGACTTCTGCTGGGGAAAACTCAAGCCAGAATCGCCCTTTGGTGTTGCTGTTTTTACAGTTAAGGCCGGTTTTTGTATTCTGAAAAAAGGATAATTCTAATGCCGTCCACCATCTGCTTATAATGAACAAGAAACCTTCAATGTACTATGTAGCTGTCAGATTTTCAAAACTGAGCTGTTATTCCAAATTATTCGAATTAATGTTTCTATGCTGAAGAAGTAGGTACTGACTGCATTTGTAAAATAGACAAAAGTGAAGTAGTCATTAAAAAACAACTGTTAACAAAACTTTTCTGATGATGATTTTTAATTCAAGCAATAATTAGGAACTCATAATCATTATACTTCGTTTGTAGTTATTGTACAGAACGTTTATGCTCTTTCACTATGTCTCTCTCTATTTGAGAACTTTTGTTATAATTTTCGAAACTTCTACAACCAACTAAAAGATATATAATTTCAAACATAAAATATCCTTTATGATGACATATTACAGACCAGTTGTGACTAATTTTGTTCTAAACTAAAGTTTTTTTTCAAAAAATATTTAGAATTTTAATGCAATGTTATTCTACTTTAAACCATAATTTACGGTTTTTGGAAAGTTATAGCAATATAGCCATCCACATTTCTATGAAAAGCATGGTAATAATTAGTGGCTCAATAGTAAAAGTGGTGGATACCTATTCAGCAGTTTGAAACTTTGCGAAGGAATGAATTTTTCAAAAATCCTTCCATTACCTGATGTCAGTATCTGACCGATTGAAGCCATTAATTGTCTGTTTATACTAAACGATTCTATCTGCAGAGTGGTCAACTACAGATTACTAACAAGACGCATGCTTTAATACGTGTACACGATTGAAAGCTCTGCAAAAGATAGGAAACCACCGTAGAACAATCACCTTGGCCCTCATGCCAATACCCGACCTGTTCAAAGGTAATTTAAAGATTTTAAATTATGATAAATCCATATTTACTTGACCCGTCAAAATGCGATACTTATATTTACACATACTAAATATTTCCAATGTTTAGAGAAATCAATAATTTACCTGATGCCTTGCTTGAAACGGGAACTTGACCTGGTTCGACTGAATGTGTTAACAGTGACATTTTTGTATAACGCCGATTTGTACACACATCTGCACTGCTGTTCCTGGGTAGAGAATAAATTTTAGCAACGTAAGTAAATATGTAAAATCGCGTCAAGGTGTTTGTGAATACAGCATCGACATCCAGGCGCACCCCTCGCTAATGCGGATGCGTATGCCGGATGCGGTTGGCCTTTCCAGCGAGATTATCTCTGATTTAAGGTTACACAAATCGCCGACGTATTCTTGACGAGAAATGGTGTTTGGTTCGCGGCAGCAAGTGAACACCGTGTGACCCAGTTTGGAAGTTAAACACAGCGTCAGAGAAAGGCGGAGTTTCTACGTTTCTTAGGAAACTACATGCGAAGAAGAACTCTTAAATAGTAGCCGGTGAGCTGTATAAAAGGTGCCAAGGTCCTGCAGACATTACAGTTTAGTGATTGCAAGCTAGAACGCTAACAATGGAAGCGACCGCGTTATCGACAGATGCAATAGCAAAGACATAGCCGCGGAGAGCTGCAGAAGTCCAAGTCCAGGTATTACGCAACTGGCATTCGTTAATCGTCACCGCAGGTTATTGATTTCATACTGTAATTAGTGACACAAGAGTCGCCATCAACACCGACATCGCGCGAGTCAAAGCGCGCCAATGGACATAAGCACGCGCTTTCTTGTGTTTTTCCGCACTGCGTCTGAGTATATGCGCAATAAGCTGTCAGTACAAAGCTGGCGTTTGAAGCAGCTGTCTGTGAGTCGTTTAAGATTATGGTTATGTGTTCACTGTGCTTAAACTTCTGCGTATCAGAAACTGCCATCGAAGGAGTGCCTTAATTATTTTTAAAATAACTGCGTAATAGAAGAAGCTTTTTTGCATAAATGAGTATTGCTATTTTTTATATAAATACTTCTTAGAAACATTTTTTGGCGTGTGCTTTAATATTATAGTGGTTATAGATATGGGAATAAAATAGCTGCCCGCTTCATGGTCTAGCTAGAGTATAACACTAGTGTTAGACTTATACACAAAATTTAAATTGTATTTTATATTTCAGATTGTAAATAGGAAAAATGTATCTTTCTTACTTGCTGGAAAAAGTCTTTTGTATCGTAACCCCCCAATCCTAGCCGCCCACCTTTCCTAAATTTTCCATTTTTGTGAGCATTCGTGATTATGGTTTGATATAGTTAAGAAATTCTGCATATCGTGTCGCATCGTGTAACAAACATCAAAATTCTTTCTCGTTATCGCTTCGAAGAAGAATTGTGTGGTGAAAGTGTATTAGTTACATCCTAGTGTAATTTCGAAATCTTTGTTCTGATAAGTTACCTTTTGTACAGTCTATTCAATTCTTTATTTTACATGTATTTGTCATTGAATTAACTAGTATTATTCAATATTGTGTCTTTAAAAGAAAATATATCTGTTGATTGTTCATTTGCGTGTAAACAACAAATCAACTGCTGATTTAATTCAATAGAAGCCTTCCCTAATCACAAACTGAAATAAGTAGAATAAAAGAGATCTCATTGCTATTGAGCCAGCTGGCAATGATAAAGAACAAATTTTATTTATAAAAGTATAGAGGCTACAAAGAGCAGCGTTACAATTTAACCGCCAACGAAGAGGTTTCTAAAATGCTTCTTGGACGCTAACTATGGTAAAGTTTGTGGTGGCCTTATATGGAAGAAAATATGGACCATAGCATTTCAGATAGAAGTTTGAGAAGAATTCTGCTTCTGGAGCGGAGAATTAGAATATAAGGAATAACGGTCTACAGTCTCCGATATGTTAACGTCGTTATTTGCAAGTTCCGCTAAAGAATTTGAGGAACTGATAAGAAAACTAGAAGAGCAAATCAAAAGCTGAGCAGTTGTGAGTAGTGACAACGCAATCAGTGAAGGGTCTGAAGATAATTTGGACAGGTAGTAATATTACACTAGAACCACATACACAGACCATTGGCCTATAAGAGGAAGAAAAAGAAGAAGACTGAACATACGAAAACAGAAATCATTAAGACCTTGGTATTTCCCGTATTTCTTTATGGAGTGATATTTTCAGTAATTGAAGCAGGGGATATTGATACAGTAGGAAAAACTTATATCTTTAATTAAAGGATCCTGAATCGATTTTATTAAACTCGATTGCATGTCCCACATTGAATTCTATTCGGCTTTAATGAATTCGATACGATTTCCAATTTTCAAATTTTACTTTGCACTTAAATCTGGTTTTGCGTAGTTACATTTATCTTTAGCATTACTAATCATTTCAAAGTAGATAGATTACTTTGCGGATTACGTCAATGGAATACAAAAAATAAAGCTTATTCAGCATGAAAAGTTTTAGTAAACTAATCGTATCTTGTGTATAATACTTGTCCTGTCATTTAGGCCTTATGTTGGTATTTACAGTGATGTAATAATTCTAAACTAGTATTAATTTGCATGGCAATTCAATATCTGAAAGGAGATATTGGTGAGGGAAGATGTAAAGAATTTTTTAGACGACCACGTATGAAAGTAACATTATCGCGACAGCAGCCTACTACAGAAAGTTGACAATTTCATACACTAGCACGATATTATATCGTGCTAGTCATATCGTAACGGCACAAAGTTATTCACATCACGGCCTGCTTAATTGTGTGACAAACGTCACTTTGACGTTTGTCACACTGTCACACAATTAATCTGACCGTGATTCAAATAATACAGACGCTTTTGCTTTATTCGTTGTTCTGCTTCCAACAAGCTCTAATTTTTTATAATTGTACCAATAATAATATAACGATCAATTTTGCAAACGAAATAAAAACAATTCTTAAAAATAGAATTTACTTTAAGTGGTCGTCTAAAAAATAGTGTTCATAACTCGCCCGAAAGTGCAAATATCTGTGCTCATGTTTTAGATCCACTCGGGCTTCGCTTCGCTACGCCCTCGTTTGTCTAATCAACACTCGCACGATATTTGCTACTTTCGACGCTTGTCATGAAAATAACTATTGTCTGCTCACTACTCACTACTCACTCGGCTTTTGCGGCCTAGAGTCTTAGGAAACTGTCAATTTCCAACCAGCGGCAAACCATATTTGTTGCCTTACCCAAATGTGTTTATGTCACCATAGATACCACATCAAGCTTTACAACGTTATGTTGATTTTAAAATTAGACAAAATGTCACTGTAGAAATCTAGAGTGACTCAAATGATTTCCTAAAGCAAAACTTTTGAAATTTCGCGCTAAAGAACATGCGTTCGAAGAAAAACTCGTATATATTGCAATGAACACCTTTAAGGACTCTAAAATTATGTTAACAATCAATAACATTTCCAGCATTTCAAATATTATTTTACAAAATGTTCTATAAATGTGCTAGTTTAATTTTTGCCAGTTGTATGAACAGCATTGACTTTGAGCTAATAATTTGTAAAAACGGCATTAAAAATAGCATTAGTCTTAAATGAACCCTAAAATGTAATTAGGGCAAGCTTAGAAATAATGAATAACAATTTAAGATGAATGAAAAAAAGAGGAACTGAAGCCAAGCTGTCGTGTGTGTTATTTTAGCTTCCTCACAAATAAACCAATTAAACTTGAACAAATACACAGTTTTCCAAATCAGTGTTTTATAAGTAGTGCAGTGTCTTTTGTTTAGGCTGGAGAAAGGTTGCTTTTTGATGTTCCACCCCTACAAAAACTTTAAAAAGTGTTAAATAGTACGTCGAGTGGTAGCTGGTGCTCCTGTGGCAGTTCTTGGAGCTATTGCGAGGTTAAGATAGTCCTGGAAAGGGGAAGGAGGCAGCGACATTCGTGCTAAGTAGTGTGGAGCTCTAGGACTGAAGCAAAGACGGAGTTGTAAGAAGTTTTGGAGTAATACAAGCTGCAGGCGGCTTGTTACAGCAGGCCAACGGAGATAGAAGCGCCCTTGTCCGTCGTGGAACTTGCTGTGGGGACGCCTGGTGTTCTATTTTGTGGGTGTGTTTTGTTGTGGTGTCTATTTACTTACTTTTGTTAAATCAATTAGGCAGCGCACTCTTACGTAATCACTGATGCGATTATTAATACGAAACTAACTTGTTTTGATAAATTGTGAGGTTGGAGCGCCATGTTTGTAAAGTTCTTTCCATTAGTTGAAATATCTAATTTTGTAGCGGTCCCATTGGATAAATAAGCGGTGGCTAAAGCGATTAGTTTTAGAAATCATAAAAACTACTATAATTATCTTACTAGAAAATGTATTGCCTATAATTATACATTCAAACATATTTGCTAGGATGTAGAAAACCCAACCCTTTGAGATGATAGAGCCATGTATTCCATGTATTTAAATAAAAAATCTAATAATAATAATATCAAATCAACACGCGTCATAATAATATACACATTTATCACATGTAGAGTGTATCAAGTGATTTTATTTGATAGAACAGATATCAAAGACTACTAAAATAAAAGTTACAAGAAATTAAAAGTTTGCAGTTGTGTCTAATTAAAATTAATCATACTAAAACTGAAGTAATTTAATAAAATCACAAAGTTGGCTTTATCTCAGAAACCGTGACACTTTGTATAAAGGTATTTTTGGTTAAATAAGTTCCAAACCGACTCACCTACCACCTCCTTTCGGATATACGTCGGTGAACCAAACACCCTGTATATCACAAAGATGCATTTCCCCTCGCTTGTGAATTTAATGGCCGACGCGTTGCGAAGGGCATTAAATTCACTCGCGGGAGAAAATGAATTTGCTCCCTATATACAGTGTGATCCATTAAGTGTGCAACAAATGGGACATTTTTTTATTAGTTGTACAACCGAAATTTAAATACCGCCAAAAGTTAGTGCATGTTCGATAACCATATCAGATGCCCTTAGAATAGCTTCAAGTCAAACAATATACAGGGCAGGACAAAAAATATGAAATTCGTTCAAGAATAAAGTTACCTTATTTCAAAAAATATAGCAAAATTTTATTGAGAAAAGTTGTTTATAATCAAAAGTTATGCACAAATACAAAGTCAGGGCCTCCTATTCGAATTTTAATTATTTTTTGGAAAAATTTTTATTACCCCCGTATGATACATATTTTTATTATTCTGATTTTATATGTATTTAAAGTAGCCACAACCACATACCTTGTAAATAACTTCTAGCAACTTGAAGCGTATTTGTAAAATTTACTTGGATTTATATTTTTTTAGGTAAGCGTCCGCTTCATGTTTGTTGGAACGATATTTAACAGAACTTTAGAATTTCGCAAATATTCTTTTTAACAAGGCAAATGATTTACTAATAATAATTTAGATATGAAAAACTCTTAATAAAATCAGAATAATAAAAATATGTATCATACGGGGATAATACAAAATTTTACAAAAAAGAATCAAAATTCGAATAGGAGGAGATTTTTCATACTCTGTATAACTTAATAACGTATTTCAAAATCAGTTTTATTTTTAAATTCAGTTGGCGGAATACAAAGAATGAGGCTCTACATTAAAGGTAAATAATCTAAGTAAATTACTATCGTACTGAGGAATATTAGTTATATACATAGACTATCTCCTGATTTCTACATTAAAGGTACAGTTTTGACCTGATATCGATATTGTATGGCAGAGCCCAACGGGTGACATAACACTGCAGTTTTAACTATTAAAATATTCGTTATACCTTTACCCCTACTGGTTTTAGATCGTTTCAGTTATATACTGGCTAGAACTATATGAATATTTGTAGATGGATGTTCAAGTTATTTAAAAATATCTAACATCTACAAAAACAAATGACAAAATCAGGCTAGATAGACCTAGATACCTCGATATTATAAAATAGATAGTCAGTATGGAATGGAAACGACAAAAAAATCAAAACAAGTGCATAATACTTAAGTTCATTTAGTATATGGAAGTAAATTATATAACTGGAATCGATAATGTTATAAAATTATTTGCTTTTAGCCAATTGCTTATTTTACTTTATATCTATAAAATATTCGATAAATATGCATGTCATAACATTTTAATTCATCCATCACAAGTAGCTAGTGGAAAGCTGCAGTAGAGTATTTGTATAGTAGATTAATTGTATACAATCCTCACAAAATTGATTTTCGTATCTGTATGAAGAGAAATATGGTTTCCTGTCACATATATACAAAATTGTTATTTTGGTGATCTTTCCTTGGCTTACTACGAATTAATTTTTTCCATGTGTCGCATTGTGAACGCAAAACGCAGATGTCAACAATAAAATATTATATACGCCAGAAACCTAATTAAGAACTCAGCTAGCAGGCTGAATCGAATTATCATTCACCATCTATCATCTTAAAACGACTCTCTGGACGCGTTTCTTTTTGAAACTTAACCCGTTTATGGCAGACGTACTATTTGGTGGCTGTTAATGCACGATACAAGCAGAAACTGTTGGCCCTATCGCTTTCGGTGAGCATTAAAAATTTAATGCGGAGTTTTTGACGTTACCTTCATCAAAAATGTTTAATACAGGAATTCGTTAGATGATGCTCCCACTCAACTAACTTCAAACTACAACCCTCGTCACTCAAGTGTCTGCAGAGAAAGTGTAAGACTAACATTGCTCACATTATGTACATAAATGTGTTTGCTAAAGAAAATCAAATGTAGCGTTAATAATAATTTTTCACATCCTTTCTTCTGCACAGAAATAAAGTATGCTGGAGCTATGTCCAATATGAGTTGATAGAACGAATCACAATACATTAATATAGAAAATGTGTTTGAGTCACGGTTTTAAATGATGTCTGAATCCGTTAACCTAGATGTTGGTTCTATGTAAAAAAATGGTACTAATATATCACATCTACAAAATATTTTGTTTAAAACAACAATATTAGATAATAGAAGTTTATTTCTAACTCATTTAAAATGTATCATGCTTCGAAGAGATAGATCAATAATTGTGAGACTCTATATTACAACAGTAAATAGAACAATGTAGAAGACAGCAATATTCGATGAAAACAAAGCTCATGTATGACGTATGACTTACTATCATGTTTAATATGTTTTGTTCCTTTGTAATATCTGAACGCATGCTGCTGGTTTTAAGGCCAGTGCGAATGGAGTAGAGTACAGTAAAGGTCATATAGTTTCCACGGAGCTTTTAATATAGTTCGTAAGATTTTATTTTGGAACACTTGTAGTTTATTTATTTGCGATTTAGAGGTATTACCCTAGACACAGCACGCGTACAGTAACACTGGTCGGCTTATAGATTTATACATGAGAGTAGAACATTCTATTTGAAGAGATGGATATAATATCATTAATCTGGTATGTGACTGGTTAAGTTTTTGGTTGATCTGGTAGCCCCAAGAGAGTCGCATGTCTAGATATACGCCTAAATATTTAATGGCTGGGTCTTTAAGATTCCATGGAATGACTTCGTTATTTATTGTTATACTGGAAGGATTAATGACCCGTCTCAGTGTAAAAATCTTCACGTAGCACTTCAGTTGATTAATTTTAATGCCCCATTTGTTAAACCATACATTGATATTGTTAACCGCTTCTTGAAGTTGTTGGATGGAGGTTTCAAGATCATAATTCTGAGTAAGGATGGCCGTGTCATCTGCAAACATTCCCAGAGAGGAGTTCACCGTTGTTGGAATATCGTGTGTGTAGATATTAAACAGCGTTGGTGCTATTACGCTTCCCTGGGGAACTCCTGCTTAGACGACTTTAACTTCAGAAAGTGTCGACTGGACGCGAACTACGAATGTTCTATTTCGTAGATAGGATGATATCATTCGGATAACATAACCAGGAAAGCCAAGTCTGATTATCTTATAAATTAGTCATTCGTGCCATAATTTGTCGAAGGTTGGCTAAGATCTAAAAAGGCTGTTGTTGTATGTTTTTTTGCTTCGAAACCTTTTTCAATATATTCAGTTACTTGTAGTAACTGGTGACATGTAGAATGGTGCTTACGACATCCAAACTGATGAGGAGGTATAATATCATTTTGTGTAATATGTTCATTCAGCCTGGTTTGTATCACTTTCTTCTAGTACCTTCGACAGCGTGTTCAGCAAACTAATCGGCCTGTAGCTCTCTGGTTTGGATTTGTCTTTACCATGCTTATGTATTGGTAGGATATGGGCTTGTTTCCAGCTGTTTGGGAAGTAACCTAGTCGTAAACATCCATTAAATATAGTGGCTAGAAATGATAATGCTTTAGTAGTTAGATTTTTGAGTACTATGTTGGGTATAAGGTCCGGTCCAGGTGATTTTTTTATTAACAGTTGGTTAATGTAGGTTTGAATTTCTAAAGGAGATGTAGGTTTAATAACTTGAGTGTCTATTAGCATGTTGCTTCTTGTGAATTTAATTATATCGTCGATGAAGTCCTTATCATCAATGTTTATCGTAAATGTTTGCTCTAAGTGTGCTCCGTATGCGTTAGCTTTATCTTTGTCGGACGAGTGTACGATGTTATTATAATGTAATGGATGCACATCAGTTTGTTGTCTTAAAATTCTTCTTGTGGCTCTCCACATTGTAGGATCTCCAGGTTGAAGCTCTTCTGTATACTTTTCATACATAGATATTCTATACTTGTCCAGTTCCCAGCGATCTTGATGGACAAGTCTGTTTAATTTCGTTTTCACACGCGGATCTCTTGATCTTTGCCACTCTCTTGTTAAGTTTTTTTGGTTTATTAAACTAACTATCCAGCCTGGAGTGGTTTTCTTAGTTAGCATCTTGGAGACAGTAGCCTGTTGTACGCTAAGTTTGATGTCTTTACTAAGATTACAAATCTCTTTGTCTAAGTCTTCTTGGGAATTGATAATTGATGGGGCCTTCAAGTAGTTGTCTAGATTAGTTTTGAGTAAGTCCCAGTCTATAATTCCTTCAATTAATCTAGGGAGTGGTTGAATGTAGCTGTGAGTGTCACTAAATGACACTAAAACGGGTTCTGAGTTATAGGTTTCGTAAAATTCGAATGAACAATAATATCCAGAATGTCCGGTCGATGATCTGTACGATACGGATAGTGGGTGAATTCATCTGGAGCTGGAACGTGCAAAGCCAATTCTGCTGAAAAGTTGTTTAAGTTAATACCATCTGGGTTACTCGTATGACATCCCCATATTGTGTTCTTGCAGTTAAGCTCGCCCAGCAATAAAGTAGGTTCGGAATTGTAGAAAATTTGTTGAAGATCATACTGCAGTAATTTTTTGTTCGGTTGTTTGTAAGCTGCTATAATCCTGATAGTATAGTCATTTAACATTACTTTTACCGCAATCGCTTCTAGATGGGTTAGATTAAAATTTGGGAGAGAGTGGTGCTTAATTTTAGATTTAACAAGTATTGCAACCCCTCCTGAACCAATTGGTGCAATTCTGTCGTTTCTATAAATGCTGTATTCTGGAATGTTAAATTTTTCACAGTTTACAAGATAAGTTTCGGTAATACAAGCTATATCAACGTTATTTGTGGCTAAAAAGGCTATAAACTGGAGACGGTGTAATTTTTTTCCATTGGCATTCCAATTGACGCATGTTAGGTTATTGATAACAAGCTTGTTATTTTGATCCATATTGAGATAATAGTGGTAGAACTGATATGAGAAAAGCGATAATTTTTCCAATGTACGGTTTAATAGTGTCAATTAAGGTTCTAACTATATTTGTTAATATGTCACTTGATGAATTTTGTTGAGTGCTACCGATGGGTAAAGCCAACTGAAACTATTGATATTTCAGTTGGCTTTTCCCATCTTCTTGGGAGTAGTATTCGCCGTTATTGAGCCGTAGAAGTAGAAGCGATGGGGCTTAAATCTGGTGTATTTATTTTTTGGGTTTTCCTGTGGATAATATTCGATGTCTTGTTCGTTTTTATGAAGTGCGGACAACCTCTGTAGTTGGCCGGATGTTCTCCAAGACAATTGACACACTTTGGTTCCTCGGTTTTGTTTCTGGTACAGGCAGCAGTTCAGTGATTTCCAGTACATTTGACACACCTGGGCTCCATTTTGAAATAATTCTTCGTGTGTTCGAATCTCTGGCATCATTTACATAGGGGTACGTCTTGCGATCTTTTTCTTGGCTCGACTGATATGATGCAGTAACCAAGTTTAGTTAGCTTAAGAATTTCGTTTGATGTATCCTTTTTTTCCAAGTCTACGGCGCATAGTGGAATTGGCATTCTCTGCTTATTGTAAAGTCTAGCCACCTTTTTAACAGAATAGTTAAGGACCTCGAGTTCTTTTTATCTCTTCTTCAGTTATAGATTTGGGAATATTTCTAAGCATAACTGAGAAATTATTCGACTGATGGTCTCGAAATGTATGATAGTTTAACTTGAGGTTATCGTAAAAAGCAGTAAGTTTATGGAAGTGATTGTGGTCTTTATCATCAATGTTAAATTGTTTTTCGGAAGTACTGTAAGGGCCCTCGTGGCAACCTTACGACTCTTTCCGTATCCTCCACTTCCTTTACACTACGTTATATGAGGTTTTAATCATATTCCGCATCAGTTGTTAAAAACTTCCTGGTAGAATTACTTCGCATCCCGAAGAGTTTTATCGTAGCGTTCTTTCTGCTGTCTATCCATTTGTTCTGCCCAAGTTTTTGCTTCTACTTACCCAACGGCCACCATTTTGATATCCAGGAGATTAAGACCGCTGATTTTTTTGAGTTGATCCGCTAACTCATTCACGCGCCAGTAACATCATTTCTGGCTGAAAGCTAGTCCTTGCCTTCAATTTGATATCGCTATTTACTGCAGTACCGTTAAAAATATCTATCATTGTGTAACCTAGCATGCTCGCCATCGTTATTTTCAAATACAATATTGACGCTTTTATATTGTACTATTTGTATAGTCTGCCTAACGGACTCAAATTTTGAGCTAGTCCCCGTCTGAGAGAACCAAACGCTATTTGGTGCATTGGTTGGTGTTGCGGCCAGTTCTTCAAATTTGTTCGGCTTAGAGTGTATTGTCCTGACGTCACATTTAGGCAAATTCCTGCAGCAGTAATTTGGGAACAAGCCAGCCCTAAGCTGACCTCCGGAAACTTTTCTATAATTTGTATGTTGAATATACTGGCTAATAGTTTATAACATCCTGATGATGCCAACCAATAATAAAGATCTCTACGTTTCTACTGATTTTGCTTTTGCCAACAAACACCTGCACTTTCGATTTAAGACCCTGCCCATCCCACTATAGCTGACCGCGTGCGCCTTTTAGGTCTGTTACAAGTTGTAAATGGGTTTCTGCAAGTAACAAGTTGAAGTTAATTACAAATCTTTATCCAACCATTTTATAGAACTAGCCACTAGGGGGGTGTAGTCAGTCATTCAGGACTACTCCCATACGTTGACCAGAATAAATGTTGAAAACTGTTTTTTAAAAAGCCAGCTTGTTATAACATTCGGTAGCACAATTCGATGTTATGTATGTGTAAAGCATAATCGTGTTGGCAAGAAAAGTAAAACCAGTAAACCGACAGCTACTGCATACGTCAGTTCTTTCGTCTTATGGAGAGCGATTATAACGAAAGTTAACTAATTCTTGTGCCATGTATCAGTTTCCCAGGTTGAACGATGTAACTAGTTTTCATCGTTCAGCTGGTATGTTATCTAGTCTGGGATTTATCGCTTTTCGTCCTTTTTTAAAAAGCGTGGTTTCACACAGGTTAAAAGTTCTTAGTTCCTTTTTAGGAATGCTAGCTGCTTTCAGACGTCTTGAGTGCAAGCTGGAATGCACTACATATTTACTCAGATGTTGCGTAGAGTGTTGGTGTCCAGAATTTAGAAGGACACCAAGTCAGTGTAAAAAGTATCGGGTTATCTCTCTCTGCATGTCAATCACTGGGCATACAAATCAAAATCTAACTGTAGAGGAGTTTTCTATCCAAATGTCTTGTATTAGACTAGTGTTGTTTCCATACTGAAAAGAGAAAACAAACTAGAGACCAGGTACAAAACCAGTAGTCCATGTAACAAAATTTGAGAAATTGTACAAAACTCTCAATCCAGTATGTATATTGGATTTACTTTTCCAGAATATTGGTTTTCAAACAGCTTTTTCTTTTTTACATTTTTTTTCTTTCATTAGATTTAGAAATGCGTAATTAATATGTAATATTTACAGCAAAACGTTATTCGATGCAAAACAACTTTAAATTAATTAAAACTGGAATTTAGTATTGATCTCTAACAAGAATTTGTTGGTTTATAGCTTTTCAGATTTAATAAATTTCTAATACAAGCGTATTCTACTTGAACTCCCACTTTTTTCTTCAGATTTTAAGTACTACGTCTTCAGCTTTTAATTCTCCCAAACTTAAGCAGGCGAATCACCATGCAATTTCTGACATAAGCGCAAGGTAACACTTCGCTTAATTAAATGTTGGCGGTTTGGCACTGTTCATTTTCAGTGTTGGCAACATAACACTAATTTGCATAAAACAGACAGTGAAACATTAAGTTGTCGCTTGCCATAGAAATAACGAGGAACGCAAATGCTCTAATAGGCAGCCCGTTCACGTACCGCTCGCTATTATAACTTACCTTCGTGCCAGTTTAAAACCCTTTATTGCTGAAAAATTCAGATATTTAAATTTCCCACATAATAGCTTATGAAACTGTATGTTCAGACTGTTTAAAGTTTCAGATTTTAAACTGCAACTTAATTATATAGTTTTAATTCGTTAACTCTACATCAAGTAGCTACAGGTGCGAAATATTTTTTTCTGAAACGCTTGCGTTTTGTTTGGAATATTTGTTTGGAAAGAGAATATTTTCTTCAGAAGCGGCACTCCACTTTTATTGTAGTACTAATACCAATATATTCGCATTTTTTGACATGGCTTCCCTTTTCTTGATATTCTTTGTATTCACACTTTATGCAACTCATGTCCATCTTTCTGTATTTCTACAATTTTGAGTATTTTGATGACCTATTAGCAGTTTGCCGCTGTAGTGACGTTTCTCTAGCTCCGCTGCCTTCCATTTTGCATTATATGTTTTTACTTCCTTTTACAATAAAGGAAGTATTGGATTCACCCCAAAAATTCGAAATTGAGTTTTCAACAGATCTTCACGTTTTAGAGTCCCCTGATCCGAAAAAACATATTTTTTTTCATTGGTCTGTCTGTGTGTCTGCCTGTGAACAGAATATCTCAAAAACGGAAAGAGGTAGGGCGTTGAAACTTCATATATAAGTTTTGTGTACTATGCAGATGCGACAACAAGCTTTTGAAGGAAATCGCATAACCGGAAGTAGGTGTTTACTCGTGTGATTTTTCAGTTTTTTTCGATTTTTTCAAAAACGGCTTTAACGATTTTTTTTAACTTTACATTTTTATTAAATTTTTAATGTGTATTGATGTGAGATATGTGATTTTCCAGTTGAATACTTCTAAAATGGGTTCCTTCTGTTTTTTCTTTTTCTATTTTTTTATTAACTCTTATTTTAAATAGAACACCCTGTATATTATTACATTTTTGAATTCAGCTTAAAATTCTAGAGAAAATTTGTCTCTTGAACTAACACTCTATTTTGTACCGTTTTTGTAGAATTTGTAATATTTGAAAATGTTTGACAAATGCTTAAAAATTGAAAATAAAATGTTTGGCTAATTATAAGATCACTGTAAAAGGAAGTTGTGTGCGTGTATCACACCAGATTTTTTTATCTAGGTTGTCTTCATGTCTTATATGATCAAAGGAGCGTCAATTGCTGCGTGGGGCGCTTATTATTATCCAAGATAATGCACCATATAAAAGAATTGGAAACACCAGAATTTCTTTTTTTTTTGTATGTTAAGTTAAGTCGCTGTTCTTCCAGGTTTTGCATACATTGTTAACTACTTTGCCGTTTATCCCCTCACTTTCGCCTGCTCTACATTCTACATATAACTGAGAGACATTCAACCTTATATATTAAGCTTGAGATTCTAAATGGTGTCAAAAATGATAAAGCTTTTACTATTACATGATTCTAATACAGTTTGGCTTCAGATTTATATTAATATTATAAGAAATCTAAAACCAATAAATTACAGAGGCAACCTTCCAGTAGTCTAACTTTAAACGTTGTATATACGGAAGTAAACAAGAAATAGCTATATTTCAGATAAAAGTCAACGATGACTAATAAATAATTAACCTAGATACTAATCCACGATGGAATAGCTGTTTCCATTCCGCTATTATATAAACAGTAATTCCAAACTAGGCACAAAGTATTGTTTCCACGCAATTATAAGTAACAATGATTAACTTCGACAGCTGTTTATAATATTCGTGCATTTCGCATATGCTCAAACGTAGGGCGCACCGGACACAAGAGAGCGTGCGCATACGTTCTCGCCCCTCTAATGACCAAATACCATATTAAAGAACCCACCTGTAGTGATGACTAGCCTGGTTCAAAATACTTGAATCTGTTTCTCGCAGGTCAGTCCGGCGATGCTTTGGCTATTGTCTTACTCGATGACCCCACAGTTTTCTTTGTTGTCTGGTTAAACCTTTGAATCGGCAAACTGCAACGTATACGAGATTTCGATAGCTATTTGAACACTTCACTGCTTTCAGAGTTCCTCCAAAAAAAAAGGGAGAACTCTCGCCTATAGCTGCCTTTAGACGCGACTCGTTTCTGCAGGTTCTTATTCCATACGTTGAAGTAAAGTGAAGGACTTCTTGTTTTGTGCCAGACGGAGCAACCTTGTGTTGATACCGCTTGCATTCTGTAATACCCCACTTGAAAGTTCTTTGTCAACTGGTTACACTATTTTGTAACTAAACCATTAGTACGTATTATATACAGCAGCGATTCCTAACCGGTGGTTCGCGATGTAACAAACGCTGCAATGTTGTTCGCCTATATTAGATGTATTTTAAGAAAACCACTACGACAAAAGAAGCAATTTTCGATATGACCAATAGCTATTTTGAAAAAAAATAAACTGGTTTGTTTGCTTGGGTGTGTGCACAGATGATGCAAATCAATGACCGGAAAATTTTCTAGTTTTGTGGTGCGAGTAAAGAAGATCAGCGAAAATATTGAATGGACTCATTGCTGTATTCATAGACAAGCACTGGAATATAAACGTACATAGAGTTGACCAGTGTTTAAACCACGCTGTAAAAATTGTAAATTTTATAAAATCGTGTGCTACAAACTCTCGTCTATTCCAGGCGCTTGTGGGGACTTTGGAAGCCTTCAGGTTTCTTTACTACTTCATACAGAAGTTAGGCAGCTTTCTGGTGGCGAAGTTTTGATCCTCTTGTTTGAATTGAAGTATGAAGTTTTCTCTGAATTTATGAATTATCGTTTCTATATGAGCACATTTATTGTATAAAGACTCATTGGAGCCTCTTTTTTAATGATTAACGGATTTAAGTTTTTGTAAACAACCTATGCCATCTTCACTGTCAGCTACTCACCCTCAAATGTGCCCATGTAATCACGATGGTTTGATTTTGGCATCAAATTTGGTATCAACACGTCTGATGTAGTTTCTTCATGCCACCACACAATGTACTTTATGCCACTTGTAATGGTGTCTTCAACACTATTTTTGTTAAATGCATCCTCACTTCTTCTACATCTATTCTATTCTTAATCACTGATTTTCTATTTTACCTATGAACAGTCAGAAATTATATTATGTCTCCATTACTATTTGTACTAGATAACGGTTGCTGACTAGGTGATTTTTCTTTCCACTTTTGTCTGTTATTTTTGTTTTACTGACTACTGTGTACTATAACGAAGTCTTATAAATCACCCTCTGTTTCTAGGTTATATCATGGAATATTACATTTGTAGTTATCAAATTATTCAAGATTTATTCACAATATTTCCCTATAGTCTCCCGAACCGGTCTATTTCGTTCTCTATTCAAGCATTGAAATCTCCAATCTTTCCTTCTGCTTTATCTACTGTAGTCTGAAGCTGCCCTGTGTATTAATCTTTAGCCCGCGTTAGAGCCGCAGCCTATTATTATACTCCAGATTTCGTGTGTATTACTTGTTAATTCAACTAACTCTTCTATACTAATTCCTATCCAGCAATCTTTTCTTCCCAGTCTGATCGGATTTAACTAGCCATTTTTGCCTCTTCCTTCTCTCCCACGTCGACATCACAAATTAATACTCTACATTCTCTGCATTTCAGACAATCCTAATATTGCAATCTTTGAGCTTTCGAATTTTGATTTAACTTATTTCATGCACCAATAAAAACAAAGATTTTACTTCAGATTAATTTAGATTCTAATTTATATTTTCTTTCCGTTATAACATTTTCAAACAAATGATAACAAATCTTTTGGTTTATCTAATACTAATCTTTTTTTTTATTTGACGCGGCTCCATATGTGTCCTCCTGACTTCTATTTATTATAAAATTTCCATTACTTTCGTAATTTACTCTTCGTCGAAGCCATTTGCAGTGGTTGCCAAGAACCTACATTTTTAATGTACATTTTTAGTTTTTTTGCCTTTACGCTCTTCCTCCAAGTCACTTAGATTGTATTTGCTTTTGTCGAAATCGTAACGGATATCAAAAAATTAAAGGTTTATTAACTTTGTTATTAAATTAGTTTTTCTCAAACCGTTGTTTAATGTAGGCTTTCGATACTCCTTTTAGTATGGAAACTTGATCTGTACAAAAACAATCATGAAAATACCCCCTTTAGTAGTCATGATAGTCATTTGTATAGCAAGACACTGAAGTTGCTTTTTATTACAAATGTGGATTTAGTTGCCGAGCCCCGTAGGGCTAAGGTAAATAATAATAATAATAAAATCTCTATTTTGTCAACTACAGTACAGGTAAGTTCCAACAATAAATAAACGTAAATAGAACATAATAAATTATACTGTAACAGAGTAATGAAATAAAATTTACTCTATTTAGCGTCACTGGAATCATAAGGCGCAATTCAACTGGACCTTAATCTATTTTGTATACAATGTTTTAAACGAGTGCCTAACATAAGAATATTCTGAATTACCTTCACAAAACAAAACAACTTAAAATAAAATTGAAATATGATAGAACTAGTGTTAATAGGGCCCACAAAGGGAACGAATGGTAATACTGAAGTGTATTGTTGAAGACGCTGTCTATGACAAATTCGAGGTTAGGTTTTGCGTCAGTTGGTGTTAGACTGATGAAAACCCCAACATTCTAACCTCTAATTTGACATCGACTGACCGTGCCAGCAACAATATATTATCGCGGCCACGGTTACACCATGATCGCGGCCATGATGCAATTCCTGACTAGGCCCATTGGGGATTGGTTGGAATCTTCCCTCAACTTTCTGAACGACTGCTCATCTCCGGGAAAGTTTCACTTTGTATTCTTTGCAGTTTACACCATGATCATACTTACCTATACCATAAATAAATGTCAACCATGAATTTTGAATGCACTGTATTGTATTTGAAGTACCAGTGTCGAGGCAAGGAGAATATATTTCTGAACAGGATGAAAAATGTGACAGTGCAAGTGTGCTTCGTACAGCATCTTTTTTATTAATTGGTTTAAATATTGCTTATGGGTATACAATAATTTAAGGCTTGTATACATTTATTGATATGTTCTCTATTTCTGAAGCTATTGTCCAAAATAATTCCTAAATTCTTTGTACTGTTGTTTACAGGTAAGTTAGCATTATACAGAGGGTCCCTGAAAAGGAGGTCAATCCGTTAACCACATATTTCTTGAGCAAAAATATGGCGATTTAACTCAACTTACCTATATACAAAGTTGCTTAGTTTAGCCGCTAGAGGGCTTTAAAAACGATTAACTTTTTAAAATTTTTTCAAATAAGTCGAAAAATTTTTGATAGAATTTATTCTTTTTTTGGCCATGACTTTGTACCAGTAAACGACAGCTTTTTGATGAAGGAAACCCTAATTTCGAAAATTACAGGGTGTTTAAAAACTTCGTCACAATAAATTATTCATCCATATTTTTTAACCTCCCGTATAATCACTACCTTTTTTTTCTGAATATTTACTTTAAACTATTTTCTCTCTTACAAAATTTTAGTTGGGTAAACGGTTTAGCCACAAAAAATATTTTCTAAATTTCTGCATGCCTGAATCAGTAATTGTAACATAAAACTAGACTTGTAGGGATTTACAAAAAAAAAAATTTTTTGTATAAACCGTAAACCCAACTAAAATTTTGTAAGAGAGGAAATAGCTTCTAAATTAAAGTAGCTATTCAGAAATAGTATATTGTATGTTAAGAGCTGAAAGTGCATTCTTGCCGCTTGCCCATGAATATTGCTGGTTGAGACGAAGTCGAAACCAGCAATCATGCAAAAGCGGCAAGCGCACTTTTAGCTCGAAACCTACATACTATTTTTTCGACGACTGAGCATATTATTAAAGGAAAATATCAAATTTCGTTTTATCGCACAAATTAATTGACAATCAAGTTAACATTACTCGCGCAGTCTATATGACATGTGACGCGATTATTTCCACAAATGCCGGGCGTTGTCAAGGGAACATTCGGACGTGGCTACCTATTTTGTTCACGCGGAAACCCAAAACGCTCGGCGAGCGGCAAAAAGATGAAAACGCACGCTCAGCGGCAAATGTCAACTTTCTGTTGTCAAATGCCAGTGAGAAAAATCTACTTTCGATGTCAGTCGTCGAAAAAAAAAATTGGTAGTGACTATACAGTAGGTTAAAAAAATTTAAAAAGTTCATCGTCTATAAATCAAGAAATCTTGAAACTACAACATTTTAACCAACTTTTTGTAGGTTATTTTGAAGTCGGTTGACGTTTACCTGTCACACCGCCACCTACAAAAAGTCGTAAAACAATAGATTATTTCACTGCCGATTTCTCGCATTTTAATAACGATTTCGACGTTCTTCACTGCCGATTAAAAAAAGTTCTTTACCTAACTTAAATAAATAACAATTAAATCTTCACAAAACAGCCATGAAAATATTTTCTTGATTAGTCATGAAAATATTTTACATGACTCAAATGAATATCTACAAAGTTAAACAAACTTTTATTTATTTTTATCATTAATACTAGTACAGGCTATTTATTAGTCGACCAACATTACTCGTACAAAAAAATTGAATTATTTGTGATAACCGATTTTTTACTTGAAATGTAAACGGTTTCAAAATAAATTGTATACCTAATATGTCAGGAAAGTGTCCTTGATAGACCTAGCGGCTTCAAATACTCGTCCTCGTATCTCAAACAGGCACCTCGCCCTGTAAAACATCACTTTCCTGACTTGTGATATGTAATATACTATTTTTTCAAAGAACGCAAAAAGCTAAGGCTAAGCCATATCTAGACATTTTGAGAGACCTAATATTTGCCTTTTTTTAAATAAATCCGTTAGAATAATTTAGCTTATAATATTAGAAAAATTTTACTGACATCTAAGCAACGCTCTTGTTGCCCCGCAGTTCTGCTACGCTAGCTGTTGCTCTCCTTCGGATTCACTTTCGATTTACGAATGGAGAATTTACTACTATATCTGCTCCTGCCCGCTTTGTTTGTCGTTTCGAATCGTAATAAAATTAAATTCGAGATTGTCGCTGTCGCTGTCGGGATAAGTGAAGATCACTCGGCTTACACGACTGCTGCTGCGAATTCTGCACTGCCTGGGTCTTGGTTGAGTTCTTTTTGAGGACGCAGGAGTAGATGATCTATCTTGCGAAATTCCACATTATCGCGAGTTTTAATTTCGGAGTCATTCGTCAAGAAGTCCAAGTTGGAGAAAATGCTTTTAGACGGCTGCCAAGCTGAACTATAATTTCTGGTTTTTTGAAACTCGCGTTTCATCTAAATTCCGTCGATTTGTTATCATCTATTCAAGCTGTTAACGTGGTACCCATGTCATGCATATTTTCATAAAATATGTGTTGTAAAAGCTGACGAAAATTAAATAGAAAATTATTATTCTATTGATTGTTCGGATAACAGCATTATACTTTTACCTGAAAATGGCAAGAAAGTCAAACCTTCACGGCTATTTTGGGTCTACAAAGTTAACTATTACGCGGCTAGTACAGTAATATTTTTACCTGACTGCTATTACTGTACTAGTCGTGTAATGACTAACTTACTAGAAACCTAATGTTCTTTAACACACCTGATCACTAGTTTTTTAAACGATTTGCAAAATGACGTTTTCAAAATCTCAAGGCATTCGATGACTAGTTGTCATCGCGAGTAGACGTGTTAGTGAATCGCAATGTCTGAAGCTAAGACACGTGCTGCATTGGAAGAAGAAAAAAAGAACGAGGCACTTATCCGAAAAATTGTTGAAAGTGTATTAGAATCTGATGAATTTTTGAATAAACTTTTCACACAAATGCAGAACAATTTTGAGCGTATATATATAAAGGCCGATTTAAAATGTACGATGCTAAGGTCATCCAGCTGGAAAAAAAAGTTGCAAGTGCAGAAGGAGATCTTTTGAACACAGATGCTAAGGTTAGCCAAATCGAAGAAAAACTTACAGGTACAAATGAAGAGCTTTTAAAAAGCAGTTGAAAAAAGTTAAGCAGGAAGCTACTGACTCAGCAGATTCTCTAGAGCGGTACTCAAGGGCGAATAATTTAAGAATTTTTGGAGTTCCGGAAACATCAAATGAAAAAACAGATGACAAAATAATCAAATTATGTAAAGATAAACTGGGAGTAGAAATTACGGCCGCACACATTGACTGCAGTCATCCTCTTGGTAAGATAGGCGAAAATCGTCCTATTATAGTAAAATTCGTAAGTCGTAATACAAAAAACACTGTTTACAATAATAAAAGGAAATTGAAAAATTCGAGTATAGTTATCAGAGAGGACCTAACTAAAAGAAAGCTCCAGCTGCTTTAACAGGCTGGTAAGAAATATGGTGTAAGGTGTGTGTGGACATATGGTGGTAATATATTCGCTAAAGTGAATAATGAAATTACACGTATACCTATGAATAATGCTGATTTGGGGAATGATTCATAAATTTATTTCTATTTTATTATATTGCGGTTCTAAAAATTACATTTTATTTTAAACGTTTGGTCGTTATTTTTGCACATACCGTAGTTATAAATATTTACCTTAGTTATCAGTTGTGACTTTTAAATTTGCAAATATTTTTATTATCAGCTATTTTATTTCGTGGCACTAAACTTGTGGTTTTGTTGATTTCTTTTTATTGAGAGAATTTTCTTTGGTTGTTAAATAGTTCGTATTGCAAAATGATATTGTAACATTTCGTATTTATAGCAGGTAATTATGAATAATCAGTTGAAGGTAGCACATATCAATATACGGTCGTTGGTTCTTAAGTTTGTTGATTTGAGTAATTATGTTCTTGAGTCAGATTTTGATATATTTACTATAAGTGCTGAATTCCGATATCAGCAATGATGCTTTACAGATTGATGGCTATAATTTGGTACGTAAGTATCGGACAGGCCGGGCTGGAGGTGTATATATATTTATCAAAAATATTTTTAAATATAATGTAATAAAACTGAATCATTCCATTGAACAATTGTGCCTTAGTGTATCTTTCAAAGAATTAAAACTTGCCATTTGTGTGGTATACCGATCACCCTCTCTCTTGTACAAAACATTTACCGATGAATTTGAGCAGAGTTACACTTATTGTTTGTCAATATGTGATCAAATATTATGCCTAGGAGATATGAATATTGACATGTCTAAGAGAAACAATTTAAGTAGTATTTATTTCAACAATTTGTTAGAGACTGTTGATCTTTATCAAACTATCGAAGCGCCCACAAGGTTAGCTGACAATACAACAACACTAATTGACTTAATCATTACGTCAGATACAATTTTAGTAACACAGTATGGCACATATACTTTGAATTTTTCTGATCATGAGCTTATTTTCTCTTAAATTAGCAACAAAAAAGGTATTAGTTCAACCATATTCAGAACAATTAGATGCTTCAAAACTTTCGATCAAAATCTGTTTTATCAAGTACCCTTACAATTGCCATTACATTCTCTGATGTAAAAAAAATATGTTAATGAACAATTACTTTGCCTTTTTGATAAGCATGCTACTGTCAAAACAACTACAATTACAAAAAAGAAAGCACCTTCGATTACTATTAACGTAAGATTAATGATGAAACTTAGGGATAAAGCTAAAGTTCAATATTTAAAGGAGAAGACAAATGGCAAGTGGGAGTATTATAAGTCCTTAACGAATCTAACTACGCGGGCTATAAAAAGTGAGACAAAAGCTTACCTTAAATTTAAATTTTCAAATTCGGATTCTAAGGCTATGTGGAATGAATTAAAGTCATTAAATATCTCAGCAAATAAGAAAAATGAACTACCTGTCCACCTAAGTAAACCAAATGAAAGTAATAACTATTTTCTAGATAGTATAACAGGAATTAATAACAATAATGATAATACCTTAAATTATTATGGACATAATACCTTTTCAGATACTATCGTACCAATGGAATTTACTCTTGTAGATTGTAACATTATAACTGATATACTAATTAAAATAAAAAGCAATGCTAAGGGTTCTGACGAATTAACTATACAAATGATAACATTTTGTTGTCCACATTTAGTTCCATATATAACTCACATCATTAACACTTGCTTATATGAAAATATCTTTCCATCTCAGTGGAAACTACATTAGTAACACCTATACCCAAAATAAAAGATCCTACTCAATACAAACACTTGAGACCTATTAGTATTCTATCTACACTATCGAAGATCCTAGAAAAGATAGTTTCACTTCAGTTAAAGGAGCATTTAACTCAAAACAACATCATTCCTACTAACCAGTCTGGATTTCGGTTGGGACATAGCTGTGCAACAGCTTTATTAAACGTAACAGATGATTTGCTCGAAGCTGCGGACCAACGCAAAAGTATCAGTGCTAATATTATTAGATTTCAGAAAGCCATTTGATACTGTGAATCATTCAATTCTTTTGTCTATTTTGCACTATGTTGGTCTCTCATATGGCGTAATAGAAGTTTTCAAAAGTGATCTTAAAAATCGATCACAAAGTGCTGTGCTGCCTTGTGGTACATCAAATCCGAGACTTGTACCAGGTGGGGTGCCGCAGGGATCCGTGCTTGGTTCGTTACTTTTTTAGTGTATAAATCATTATTTCACAAATACATAAATACATGTAAATTTCACATGTACGCTGATGATACACAGGTTTGCCATTCATTTACTATAGCTGACTATCAGCATGCAATTTTAAATATTAATTCAGAACTTCAAGAAATTGCTATAGTATCTAAACAAATCATTTTTAATTAATCCTGCAAAATCTATTGTCCTCTTATTCGGTAATGCTAAAAATTGCCCAGAATTAAAAGAAGTTGTTAACTTACAGATAGATGGAGTTACTATACCGGTTATGGAACAGACATGGAACCTTGGACTGATGGTAGATAACACGTTTAGATACAAAACCCAAATTATGAATAATATTAAGAAATCTTATATGAACCTTAAACTTATTTACCCTCATAGAACTTATTTTTCAAAACATATGAAAATACACCTATGTGATTCCCTAGTTTTGTCTAATTTTACCTTTTGCACGAAGTTTACGGTTGATGCTTAACTAAAGATCATATAAATCAAATTTAGAGAGTGAAAAATTCGTGTCCCCGACTGGCATATGCCATTAGAAAATATGATCATATTTCTCATAAATTACCAGATGCAGGCTGGTTAAATATGGCAAATAGACTAAACCTGCTTGCGGCTACTTTATACAACAGAATTGTTCTGTATAAGAGACCAACGTACCTCTATAATAAAATTACTTACCGCACAATTATTAGGAACATAAACACCACCAGCTCATAAAACTGCACTCTATAAACGCTTCTTTACTTACCTAATAGCAAAGGTATATAATAATCTTTTTATATTCTTGAAGTGTCTGTCTGTAAATGCCCTTAAAAGACAACTTAAGATCGAGTTGCTTTGCCAACAATAATGTATTTATACATTTATATTTATGTTACTTTTACAACTGTGATAAGATGTGTTACATGCTACTTTATTAATTATTTCTTCATAGCCACGACCAACTGTCGTCGAATTGTATTATTTTTTTGTGTATAGTTTTAAGAATTATATAAATGTAAGAAAAAATATTTTTTATGCAAGGTTCGGGTGGTAGATCAAGAAGCGGCATATCGCTGCAATTGAACCTGGGCCTTGAGGTTTCCCTATAAATTAATTGAAGTTATGGTTATTTTTTTGTAATTGTTTTTCTAATTTTTAATTATATGGGAAATAAAGCTGCTTATTATTATTATTATTATTATTATAAATCGGTTATATGCTTTAGTTCGACTTCATTGGCGATTTCAGGTAAAATTTTATACATACAACGTCTTGAGAGTTATTTTACTGGACTCAGGAGTTTAAAAAACTCGACCTTACAGCCTCGTACAATATGCTTTTTCCTCCAGTAAAACACAACTTTCATGACTTAATAATTTATGTAAATAACTATATATTATACAAAGCGGTTTTACTAGAAGAATTGAATATAACCCAATCTATTGCCTCCTATAGACTTTAGACCTGGACACTATTTAATGCTTACGTTCAAAATTTGTTAAGTGTTAGTTCGCTTGCAATACCATTCGCGTGTACTTATGTTGTTTCTTCCTTTTCGTCAATGGTGGCTTATCTCCACTGTCGTTGATGCTATGGGACGAGAGATATTTAGGTACATAGTTTTAATTGCACGTGTGGGCCGAAATGCGTGAAACCTGCCATAGCTGCACTGCTAACAACATAAAACTGCTTTGCTCACTCGGTTGAACCCTCAGTAACAATATGTAGACCCAGCTTTAAACAAGGTGTTACACCAGTTATATTGAAGACTATCTGCGGGTTCTAGAAAAGATACCAAATCAAAGCAATATTGGTATGCTTATGCTCATGCATGTTAGTAAACTAATAATTCAAGCAAACTCTAACGGCTACAAAAATCCGGATTTGGCAACCCCGGGTCCCCATAAAGAGATAACAACAACTAGTGATTTACACTATAGACAACGTTTTATAAATGCAAATTTGCTGCCCTGGCTATCTATACAGTATTCGTTGACAACAATCTACCAAGAATTAACATCAATAGTATCCTACTCATGATTAGATAATGCTGGTTTTTAGGGTAACTTCCGTGCGTTTAAATCTGCAGGGACTTGAAAGCCCTCAATAAATATAACGATTTTATTTTACTCGAAACATCGACTAAATCCACAAATATAGAATGCAGGATTATTTAGATTTGCCGACCAAACATTCTTATTTCGATCGACGGCTCGCGTGAGGGATTTATTGCTCGCCCGCAGCTTTCGACCGTGCGTGCGACATTTTCGGAATTGAAAAATACGCGGTCCTTAGCCAGAAACAGAGGCCCGGAGAAATATATTGTGGCCAATATCGGCGACGCTGAAGATGAGCGGCGTTAATAATACAGGCCCTTCAGGTCAGCCGCAAGGGACGCAATGTTGTGGGCGTTTGATTCGTCGCTTTATCGCAACGATCGGACAGCCAGATCTGCGATCAGTTTTCTGAATTGTTGCTGGAATTGGCTCAATGCGACGTTCGTAGCATTATTCTCGGAATTTATGGCACCTGTTCTTCTAAATTTCGTCGGCGGCGTAATAAAATTGCTTTATTTGTCTGATACATAATTTCCATGTTTCTGTTTCTAATAAAAAATTTAGGCCCTCGCATGACAGCACGGGAAAAGTCGCGCGAGCGGGCTTCTAACTTAATGTTGCTTCGAAAATATTAAATATAAATGCCTACCTTTCGGTAGTAACCTAAAGGAATGAGTTTGGCTTCAAGGTATTGCCCTTGTGTATAATATAAATATTCGTGATATTTTCAAATACAAGTTCAAAATGTTGTGCATTATAATTTATACCGGGTGGCCATAAACATCTGAGATCCCGGTAGCCATGGAATTAGCTACTTATAAATGTTGGTTAGCATTATACATATTTCAATTATAATAAGTATTGGTATGAAATGTAATAAAATGCAAATAAGAGGAGGGGAATGTGCCCCGGATTCTGCAATTTAGCCTACGACTCGATTATAAATATGTCCTGTTCTAACTTCAATACTTATTGCAATCTGTAATAATTTTTGACAGATAGGAATTTTAGTTGTGATGACATTAATGACATTTAGTTTAATTGGATGCATCACTTTAATAAAGCGGTGTTGATTCCAAAGGTAATGTGATATCAGATATTTATGGCTACCCGGTATAAGGAATATAAGAGTGAAAATACAATTAAGTTATATGGTATACTAAATTTATTAAAAACTGACGAATATAGCATTATCTACCATTCCTGTACGTAAGTGAAGTTTAAAACACCCCTCAATATACACACACGATGTAAGCAAACGCATTATTTACTCGAAAAGAACGCAACTAGGGGTTGCCTTTATAGACCAAGTCCGATAAAAGTCATTTGGCACGTTAGCTCTTCTGGATTTGTAAACAAAGGTGAATGTGTGCAATCGTGGCTCTAGCTGTCACGTACCTGGGTTTTGAGACGATTGGAGGTACCACAGCATTTGAATTTAATAACACATCTAATCTTGCATGCCCTTTGCTTTTCTACATCTTGTATACCTACCATGTGCCTTATGGCAGCTTTCGTCGGTTTTAGTTAATCGTTATATTTAAACTGTAGTCGGGGTTAAGTAGCGGATAGGAACTGCACTGAGGATAGTTCTTCTTATAGCCCAAGTAAATCGCTGATAATTCTCTTTGATAAGTTCTTACATATATTGCAGACCAATCCAATTTGATTATTTTTAATCACGTGAGTCAGCTTGACAAATCACATCACACTTGAAGTGATTATTACACACAACTGTCACATGACTGACATCAGCCAATGAAAGCCATGCATTTTTTTAAAATCGACCAATCCCGAACTGATAAGCGCCCGTGGGCTGCTTACCAAGCGATAAGCGCCCTAGGGATGATTATCGACTCCGTGGATGGTGTCATAATTAGAAATAGAAATGCAAGAAACAAGCAATTTTAGTTTTTTGGCATTGTTAGATCAATTTTAAATCATAATTCGTATACGGGTTTCGCGTAATAATCTCCAAAATATAAACGCGGGCAACACACTTACATATAATTTTGCCCGTGCCAAGAGTCATCGTGCTGGTTGCCCTTAGAAAACTGCCCTCGGGCAAGCCCTCGGGACAGTTTTCATTGCAACCAGCACTCGACCCTTGGCGTGTGCAAAATTATCGGTAAGTATGTCTCGCCCTTGTTATATTACTATTGAAAACGACCCTAGGGTGATTTTCAATCACCATGAAAACTACCTAATTAAAATTCAGTAGTATCATATGACAATGACAATGACACTGTAAATCTAAGTCAAATTCGTGGTTAGCAGGTTAGGTTTTGCGTCAGTCTGTGTCAAAACTCGCGCAAAACCTAACCTGATAACCTCGAATTTGACCTAGATATAGAGTGCCACCAACATATTATTATAATGAAGTGTCAAATTAATTGGTCAGAAAAATGGTGTCTCGCTTAGGTAAAAATTATTAATTTATTTAAGAATTTATCTTCCCGAAAAATAATATCCCTCAAGTGCGTTACCTTTAAGAAATAACCCTCCGCTCCGCCTCGGGTTATTTCTAGGCAATGCACTTTCCGGTTGTTATTTGTCAAAATTATTGCGGGTGATTATCACTGCCCTTAGTAAATTATAGCTGAAAACAAAAACTACACAGAACGTATATCACATGATTTACGCAAATCTATTGATAACTCAATTTTGCCAATTGTGAATACAGCCCAGAACGTTGGTCTACGTTTTGATATATTAATAATTGTATCAGAAAAGCTTATTCTAATCTAAAACTCATCTATTCAAGTACTTAAACTTCAGTCAAAAGAAAATGCTTACTGTGTCGCTCATCTTCTTCCACTTTAATTACTGTTACACCGTTAACAATGCATGTATGAGACTAATTTATGGATTTTCAAAGCGAATACACGTCTCTTACAAACTTTTTAACTTAAAATTGCGGAACATGAAAAACCGTAGGCTGTTTTACTGTTTTTTTAACACACGATATAAACAATATATCGTGTGTTCAAAAAAAAAAGCTCATTTAAGGTAGGTCTTGGAAAGAAAGATAGAAAATCTAGTCACGTCGGTCGTAACTTAAGTCTGTAGGGGAATGTTAGATTGCAATTTGTTTATGAACACATCTGTCACTATGGCAGATAAAAGTTTACACTGCATTAAATTTAATTGTATCAAGCTAAAAGGAAAATAAGATAGTATGTACACAAAAACAGCGAGTGTAATAATCATAACGGTCAATAAAAAATGTTTTTGTTGAGTGTTTTGTATATTTTTAGGAAAATATTTCAAGGTCAAGATGTAATTTAGTTCTCTCTGACTTGGTAGTTCATTTGCATCAATGGGTAAATATCAAGTTACGGAAACCTTCAATTTGATCATGGCATGCTGCGAATGAGAGAAACACAGGATATAATAATAGTACCGTGTGTTCCAAAAAAAAACTAATTTAGGGTAGGCTTTGGAAAGAAAGATAGAAAATCTGGACATGTCTTAACTTAAGTCTGTAGGTGAATGTCAGATTGCAATTTGTTTATGAACACATCTGTCACTGTGACAGGTAAAAGTTACACTGCCCGAACTAATATAAATAAATAAATATTTCAAAAATTACCTTTATCGGGAATTGACGTCTACTTCAGTTCCTGGGCATCAAGAAAGCTAATGTCAAAAATATTCGAAAGCTAATCAAATTTTGAAGTACTTTTACTCCGCCAGCATGAACGTAATCAATTTTATGCCAAATATAAAAGTGACGCATTTACCTTGAAAGTCAAGTCGCCTAAGTTGTCACTTTTATGACGTTTGAAAATGAACTTATTTAGTATAAAACCCCTAGCCTTCTCTACAATAAAACAACATTCCGTACGGAGGTGCATAATGTCAATATTAGGAATAAAGGTCATCTTCCATCCCCTTTACACCGCACCTGTTTATTTCAGCGTAATTTTTCTTCATAATAATTTTCCTTCTTTTGTGAAAGCAAGTAATTCAATAAAGACAATCTATTATTATTATTATTATTATTATTATTTTAGACGACATTTTACCAAAACTAAGGAAAAACTATGGTAAATCCGTAAATTGGTGGAAACGTTTTATTGGGTGTGCTAAACAACACACTAAAAGTCAACAAGGGCGTAACTACTATTAGCTCAGGAAATAAAAGGATGATGTCGAGAATAATTAAGGGAGAACACTATAAGAGAGCTACTTTCCCAAAACCTCCCACCTCTTCCACTTGTGCTTCTTCCCTGCGACACCTAAATTTTGCAATAGGAAACTCTCAAAAGTACATTACATCTGCATGATGCTAACTTGTTTGGTTGAATTCTTAAATGATGTACTAGCAACTTTTGTATTTCATTCTGTTTAGTACATATCAATAATTTTGTCTTTGTCTTAATTTTTATGAACGCTAAAAAATGTGTTTTGGTTGTGCGATTCGAGGTTTTAACGGTCTAGCTTGTTTGAAAATAAGAATATGAAAATGTGTTTAATGTAAAGGTCTGGTTTACAAGCTTTAAATTATATACAGGGAGTTTATTATTAACTTGTTATTATTACCTGAGAAGCAAGAAAATGGAGATATATTTTAGGAGGACGAGATATATATCATTCGACTCAGCTTGAAGAGTAGATTCCAAAAATATATAGAAACCGGAAATCGGATTTCTTTTCCGAGGTCGACTTCCGGTCAATTTTTTTTTAACTTTTAACTTTTTCCTTTATAGCTCCTGCAGTTTTTGAGATATTTAGCTCAAATTTGGAATACAGGTTACGCTGCAGGGCTTACATCATTGAGCATATCAAATGGTCGTGAGAATCTACAGGGAGATATTTTTTCAGGGGTCATGCTTCCTTTTCTCCCCCTGAACTTTTTTGCGGTGCGCCGCTGTTAGATTCTAAAATACAAATTGAGTTTTCTGTTTTGTTTAGAATCTTTTTGTTCTCTTGCAGTTTTTTCGTATATGCAACCGTTATCGAGAAAAAAAGTATAAAAACGATTTTCTGTAATTTGCTAGACGAAATTTAAATTTTTAAAAACTGAGAAGCAAGAAAATGGAGATATATTTTAGGAGGACGAGATATATATCATTCGACTCAGCTTGAAGAGTAGATTCCAAAAATATATAGAAACCGGAAATCGGATTTCTTTTCCGAGGTCGACTTCCGGTCAATTTTTTTTTAACGCGCAATGTGTAAATGCGTTTATTTTAAAATGCAATATGGAAACAGTACTGAGTGTGTAAAAACATAATATATTCTACGGAGGAATTCTGTTAATCAAATGTTACAAAGGCTTCAGTTTACAGCAAGTATGTGGGTTATTAAATGCCATGTTGTTATTTCTGTTGCTTCTTGTTCAATAAAATTACGGTTCATATATTGCATTTTAAAATAATAGTATTTTATTTGTTCCTCACTTGTAAACATCAATTTATCAAGTCACTGTATTCACCTTGAAAATGTTTCTTAACTGGCTAGCCAGTAAATTTTTTACTGGCTAGCCAGTTATATTTTACAAGCGTGCTCATAGATAAATGATAGCGTGCAAAGCCAGAGTTGTCTTCTTTAGTATGTGTCATATTGATTAATTTAGTTGCTTGTCAGTTTGACATTTTGCATAAATGATAAATTTATAGTTATTTACAAGTGAGGAACAAATAAAACATTCAACAATACACGCCAGGTAACCATTTTTACTGGCTCAAGGATATGACAGGCTCGCCTAACGGCTCGCCCGTCATCCCAATCCTATCGCCAGTAAAACCTGCTTTACCTGGCTTGTAATGTTAAATACTATAACATTACTAGCTTGGTAAGAGGGTTTTTACTGGCGAATAGAAGGATATGACTGGCGAGCCGCAGGCGAGCCAGTCACCTTCTTGAACCAGTAAAACCTGTTACCTTGCTTGTATTGTTGAATATTTTATTTGTTCCTCACTTGTAAATAACTAGAAATTTACCGAGTCTCAATCGAGCAGTCAGAGAGTGCAGACGTGATTTGCGCTATCATATCGCTGTGACCTCGTCAATTTGTGCTTTGGTCTGCTGACCTTTTAAAAAGTTTTTATTTTAACACCTTTATACGGATTGTAATAGCATACTAACAAGTGAAATTGCTACTATTTCACCCACAGCCGGTGCCTCTTAAAGGCGCCGGTGTGCAACACCAAAAGAACAGGAGCCATGACTTCGTCGAAGCGAAAATCAGATGAATTATCTCCACCCGTCAACGATGTTCAAAAGAAATACCAGTGGGTCCCTAACAACGTCTTAGAACAAAACCGGTACTACGTTTTAAGCCAACCTGAATCCTCAAGCCCAAAACCTATGGATGACACAGAAGAACAAAATAAGAAAGTAAAAATTCCACCAATATTTTTAAAAGGAACCTTCAACCATAAAGAGGTTACCTCCGACTTAAAAGCTCTCACTGTAGGTGAGTTTTCCACTGTATTTTCTAATAATGCACTAAAAATTAATTTAAGTTCCGAAGCCGACTATCGAGTCTTAACTAAATATTATATAGAAAACAAAATTGACTACTACACATACAGAAATCAAAATAACAAACCGCTCTCAGTCGTTATCAAAAATGTTCCACCGTCCCTATGTGAAGCAGAAATCCAGGAAGAATTGGCTCAATATAACCTCCCAATAATTAAATTGCGTAGACTGTATAACCGTGAAAGACAACCAATACCAGTGTGCGCTGTTGAACTCACCGCCAACGAAAAAGCAGCAGAAATTTACAAAGTAAATAAGTTGCATTATTCTATCGTTACAGTCGAAGCAAGAAGAAAATCAAGAAATACACCTCAGTGTCATCGCTGCCAACGATACGGGCACACCAAAAACTATTGCCAACTACCACCCCGGTGCATTCGATGTCAAGGAAATCATTTATACAATAATTGTGACAAACCTAAAAGCGAAGCTCCCCAATGCGTTAATTGTGGAGAGGCGCACCCGGCGAACTATAGGGGCTGTAAATATTATCTTGCTAACCTACCACCACCAAATACACAGAGTAGGGTTATCCCACCCAACACTAGCACAAGCGGTACCAAAGCACAAGAACGTCCGAGAAGCTACGCCAGCATCCTTAAAACTAATTTCATCCAATACCATAACCAACCATCTAGTATCCCAACCAATAACCAATCTTCAACCGAAACACTTATAACTGAAATACTTACCACACTTCTAAATCTCATTAAACCCCATCTTGGGAAAATCAAAAACTTCATCATAACAAATCTATTAAGCAATTTCTGCAATGGCCCATAATAATGTAAATCTCTTCAATCTTAAACTCCTAGATTGGAATGCAAATGGTGTTAAGAACCAACGCTCGTTACTTGTTGCTTTTCTAGCAAGATATAAAATAGATATCGCGTGCATCTCAGAAACGCATCTGGCTCCTAATGAACAAATGTCAATATCTGGTTACAAAATTTACCGCAACGATAGAAATGCATCATTCGCAGCAGGAGGAGTAGCAATCATTATCAGAAAGCAATTAATCCACAACGAAATGCCTAATCTAAACTGTACAAATCTCGAAACCGTCTCAGTACAAATCTCGAAACTGTCTCAGTACAAATAAAACTTGCAAACGGCAGCCAACTTATTGTGGCTTGTGCTTACAAACAACCTAACAAGCAACTTCTCGATGCAGATATGAGAGAGATCTTCGGATCTTCTAAACCTACTCTCCTAATCGGGGATCTTAACAGTAAACACACCACTTGGGGCTGCAGAGTTTCAAATGCAGCCGGATTACGGCTCTATAACTTCGCTGCAAATTATGCTTTTGAAATCATGGCGCCTACCGACTATACTTACTACCCATATAGGGCCGACTATCAACCTGATATACTCGATATAGTAGCTCAAAAGAATATTAACAAAGCGATTCATCAAAGAGTCATCACAGAATTAGATTCAGACCACCTGCCAGTTATAATTACATTTGAAACTACACCAGCTTGGTATACATCTGAACCGAAACTTGGAATTGGCATAATAAACTGGCAGCAATTTGAATACGCTTGCAACCAAAACCTTACCACTCACGTAGCCTTAGAGACCAAAGAACAAATCGACAACAGAGTTCTTGAAATCACCGAGGCAATTACTACTAGTGTAAATCAATCAACTAGGACACGCAAAGACAAGAGGTCAGTAAACTACCATCAGCCACCAAACTACATACTCAACTTAATAAAAGACAAAAGCGCCGTCCGCCGTGAGTGGCAACGTACAAGAAATCCCATACTAAAAACTACTGTTAATAATCTCTCACGCAGAATTAAAAGTGAACTCGATAAACGAAGAGTAAATTCTTACCAACACTATATCAGCTCATTGGATCCGGGCGAACCTGGAATGTGGAAAGCGACACGAAAAATTTTACGAATTCCTCAGGAATTACCCACAATTACTACGGAAAATGCAACACATACTACTGATGAGGAAAAATGTACAGCCTTTGCAGATCATCTGGAAAAAACCTTTACGCCATTATATCATAGTCCACCTCATTTTACGAACTATATAATAAATTACAGCGAAACCAACGTACCAATCCCAACAAGCAAGATCAAACCAACCAGTCCTAATGAACTAACCCAAATAATAAAAACACTACCAACAAACAAATCGCCAGGCTCCGACCAAATAACCAATGCCATGCTGAAACACCTACCAAATAAATACCTAGCTTATCTATCAAGTCTATTTAATGGTTGTCTGAGACTGGGATATTTTCCCCTAACGTGGAAGCATGCCCACATTTTAATGTTTCACAAACCAGGGAAGCATAAGGGCGATATCACAAGCTATAGGCCAATTAGTTTGCTAACGACGTTGTCTAAACTGTTGGAAAAGTTAGTTTGGACCAGGCTGAATGATGAAATCAACGAGCTAAACATCATACCACCATTTCAGTTTGGATTTAGACGAGGTCATTCCACTTGTCATCAGCTCCAGAGACTTATCGACCACATCGAAACTGGATTCGAAGAGAAAAAGTATACGGCGGCACTATTTCTAGATATTTCACAGGCATTTGACCGAGTATGGATTCATGGTCTAAAATATAAACTTCTACATGTAAACATACCAGATTATCTCAAAGCAATACTTTTCTCTTTTCTAGAAAATCGTACATTTGTAGTAAAAGTCCATAGAGCTCTCTCAGTTGAAAAGAATATTCGCGCAGGTGTGCCGCAGGGTAGTGTTCTGGGCCCATTATTATTTAACATATACATGCATGACATCGTAAAAACCCAAGCTAACTTGGCAATGTTCGCAGATGACACAGCCTTGCTAACTCAACACCAACACCTGCACATAGCAGTAGATCAGCTCCAGAGTGCCACAGATAAAATCATGAAATGGTTTATGAAATGGAATCTTAAAATAAATACCTCTAAGTGTATTGCAAAAATATTTACACTTAGGAAAATAATCAATCCGACTCCAATTATCATCAATGGCAACATTATCCAGTGGAATGCAAAAGACGAACCAGCGAAATACTTAGGAGTCTACCTGGATACCCGGCTGACCTGGAAATACCACATCCTCCAGAAACTCAACCAAGGATATGCTAGGTTAAAACAATTATATCCCTTAATTAACCGAAAATCCTCCCTAAAAATCGATTGCACCCTTCTTCTTTACAAATCCTTAATCCGACCACAAGTGACGTATGCATGCATGATCTGGGGTAACTCGTCCAAGAATAATCTAAATAAAATACAAGTACTACAAAATAAAGTGCTTAGGATCGCAGTGGATGCCCCTTGGTTCGTCACAAACAGACAGCTACACAATGAATTGGGAATCGATACTATTGAAGAGTTCATTAAAAAATGTACCACAAATTTTCACAACAATATCAAACACTGTGAGAATGCAGACTTCTATCAACTAGGAAGAAGAAAAATTCACTCCAGGTTAAAGAGGAAATTACCACAAGACGTTTACATTATCAGTGGTGATAGTGAAAGTGATAATGAATGACTTGTAACAATATTAAATTTTTAAACCACAGTGTTCTCTACGGGTGAAGAAGTGCCCCTACGACATTCTTTATTTTAAATTCTGTAACACTGCCATGTAAAACAATTGTAATTGTTGATCTGGTAAATTAAGTAAATAAAAAAAAAAAAAGAAATTTACCATTCATTCAAAATGTCAAACTGACAAGCAACTAATTTTATCAATATGACACATACTAAGGAAGACAACTCTGGCTTTGCGCGCTATCATTTATCTATGAGTACGCTTGTAAAACTGACAGTTACCTTGTAAAGATTTTACAAGTTAGTAACTTGTTAAAATAAACTTTCTTGATTAATACAGTGACTTGATAAATTTATGTTTACAAGTGAGGAACAAATAAACGCATTTTCACATGATGCGGCGTACCCTTAGAAACCAATAGCAACAATCAAGTCCTCATGGAAACGGGAATACCTCATTGTGCTTTAAAATAAAGTCACTGTATATGTTCAAATATTTTCAGCCAGTATGGGTTAAACAATGACACGACAGAGCGGCAGTAGCGTCGTGACCAATCTCTATCAGCTACTTCATGTAAAATGACGTCATCGGGACTAATTAGGGAATATCTAAATTTTGGCCAGTTGTTAGACTACTACACGTGATAAATTTCCTAAACTGCCCTCCACCTGTGCTTATTACCCAGCGCTCCTTCAAATTTTACATTCGCAGAGCCAGAAAGCTATCGCCGGCTAAAGGTTTTATGCCTAGGGTTAAGGATAAAGCCCACAATGGCAGTGACGACGGAGAAGTAGAACATCAGTATCATGAAACAGCCAAAGGTACTGTTAAATCAATATATGGTTTGTCCCGTCATACAGAGACAATACTGACACGGTCCGTAGTCCACTGCAGACTTTAAGTGATCAAGGATTGCTAAGAATATTGCACGCCCAGCCAAAAGTAGATAATAATATAAGTTTTAGTTTTAAAAATGGTACTTGCAATGTGAAAAGCTTTACAGTTCTAACAAACTAGATAATACACTCGACAAGAAGGGACGAATTAGCCTAGACGTAGTTAATATCAGCGAAGGACGATGGCCTGGAACTGCAAGATGCACTACTGACAAATCAGCTTTATATTAATCTGGAAATAATATATCCAATTACTACATTGGGGTAGGCTTGATAGTAAACCGGAAAACCAACGAATTTGAAACAAATTTTAAGTCCAAATAGTGATGTGAGATGAAACGGTCCTTGACCCGTTATACAGCCTACAGAAATAATAATTAATGACTTTCCGGTATACAGCCAATTTTGTTTGTCTGTTTAATTATTTAAATGTATGCCTCTCCGTTAGACTAAATTCGAGGCTTGAAAAGGCGTTTTTGTTAAGGTTCGCCGGAAGAAAGTTGAATGCGAAATGCGCAATCAAAAACTGAAAAATTTAACTGGCGAACGTTAAACAAGACAGATGGTCCTACGTGCGCTTAAAGTAAGTGATGCCACAAAGTTCATTTTTATTGCGAGGTGTTAAAATTAAGCCTCTTCTTCGCAAGCTGATGTTGCCGGTTGGCCTCACCGTAATGCTGTGTACCTATAAGAGACGGAGGCTACCTACAAAGCTGACAGCATCTTCAACCTAAAGCTGCGAAACTTCCAAAGGATGGTGCTCGTCTGCAAGCAACGATAAGGTGTTATCCACAACGTGAGAATCTGCATATTTCATTCCGAGACGCAAGCATGAAGTTGGGTGACTTTCATTTGAAATAATGACATTTTGTAAAATTACATCACTCGAATCATACATCCCGACGCGAGAATTTTTCTTTGGGTATCCAAACATTTGGGCGACTTTTGACGTCAGACACGCTCACCTTTGGGATTGAATATCACATTTCTTCACGCACTGGCCGTAAGATTTTCTGTACGTAAAAGGCTAAAGATAATAAATAAATTAATATCCTTCTTCAGCCACGGTCCACTTCATAGAGATTTGAGTTGAAGGTTTAAAACAATTTGGCAGATTTTCGTTCAATTATATTTAAATGTGTTAGTGTTGATGGTATGCAATAGCTACCTTACTATTAAATGCTCGTAGACACATTCAATAGTACTCCTAGTCCTAGTATCAAATTGCATTAGCTATCACCTTCTGTATTAGTAGTGTCCATGTAATTTAGGTGTTTCATTTGATTGTTTGTTTATATGTATGTATTTAAAGCCAATGCAGATGTGTAGTATTTCTATTGCAAACATATTGGCTTCTAGAAGTGTGGCCTATCTAGTTTTAGGTTTTAATCTGTAGCGAGTCGACTACTGAAACATTGTTGAATTGATTATCCGTACCCTCGACTGTGAATTAATGGTAAGAGTTTTCTTGTTGTAAACTCAGCTAGCTGACAACCAACAGGGCAAATAATTATTTGGATATTAAGGAATAGGATGCGTCTTGCTTCAATGCGGCTGGTAACGGGGGTCCGAACCACAGCAGAGCTAAAGAAGCCGCGTTACAGGGATTAACGCGAAAACTGGCATTGAAGACCTATTAGAACAATTCCAATTAAGGGAACAATACACAAAACCCGATAATAGCAAATGTGTGGATTGAACTACCGCCAAAAGTCTCTATACATGGCAGTTCCCACAACATGCTTCAGACCATATTGTAAGGACATAAATGGACTTTCTGCTGATCTACAAAAGATGTAGACATAAATTCCACCGAGTAAGGACACATTGTTAACAGACATTTAGTAGAAAAATACATTAAACTTCTAAAGAGAAAATTAATGATTAGTAAACCTAATGGCGTGAAAAACAATTGAAACCGACTCAAAAATATTACTGCCTCCAACACGAGTGATGCCATCAGGACGGTTAAGATAAAAAAGAAGAAGAAATTGATGACAGATGAGATAATGCTGTTGATTGATGAAATAAGAGCAAATAAAACGAGAATCTAAAACAAATATAGACAACGGCTAACAAAAATTATAAAAGAAGTTCGACTAGTAATATAAGAATCTATGAAGACTAGATGTGAAGAAATAGAAGAACTAAAGGTAAAGCACGATCACTTTAATATGGGAAAATTTATAAAGGAACCTATGGGATGCTAAAAGACTCGCAACTTAACTAGACTCGTCAAAGCTAACAATAATACTATAACAGATTAACGAAATATATTATACAGAATTGATGACAAAAGTATTGGTATCGTTGTAAAACTGCTTAACATTATTCATTAAACAGGCCCAATATCCTAGGATTAATGACTAGATTCAATCTTCATCTCAACACCAAAAAGATCAATTGCCAATAATTGCGATCAATTTCATAGGATAAGTGTGATGATTCAAATGTTACAGCTACTTATACAAGTAATACAGAACAGAACATATTGCAAGTGTGAGAGAGGCATAAGTGATTGTCATTGTGGCTTTTGCCAAGGTTTTGGTACCAGAGCAACACTGTTCAGCTTCACTATACTACTTCAAAACTGAATAAACTCTCAAAAAAGCGTATCAATTGTGGTGTCAGGAAATTGATGAAAAGGGCCTCAACCTCCTGCGCCCGTACGCCTACAAAACAACACTACCGAAAGTATGCCAATTGGGAGGGCGATACGACAAAACCCTGTTTTATCTCCTCTTTTATAAAGCGAATGTAACGACTATAAGTAGAAGGCCAGGCGTACAACCAAATATCCAGTTTACCGAAACTACACAAAAAAACTAAAAATTCAAATACTCGGACTGCTAGATAACGAAAGGAAAAACGAAACAGAATAGAAAAAGCTAGGGCTACTGTTCAGGGTGAAGCTTGTAGTGGACTGTATGAATTTAATTTGGACAGTTGCAGGAATATCTTAGGGGTGCAGGAATTAAAAAGGGGTGCAAACCAACGGTCTCGTGCGGTCTCATACGAGATGATGTACCAAAAAAGACCTGGGGCCGTTGGTCAGCGTGACACAGTGAAACAAAACTTCAAACTGTATGTTTATTGACTAGAATATTTTTCTATTTATACATATAAAAATACTGACTTAGCTTACAAAGTTTAATATTTGCCCTAGTTTCAGCTCGCATATGCACTTGCGTATTCAATTTCATAACAAACAAACTGGCAAAGTGCAGAATTGCAGGCTGTTCACCGGTCATTCGAGCACTGATTACATTACTGCTGACGCTTTGTTAAGCATTTTCCGTATGCAATATGTGTTTGTGAAATATTCGCCTAATTAAATTAAAAGGATTAAAATTTATGTTTGGTTCCTAAACATTCTGCCGAGCGACAAAGGGCCGGGATGGTGTGGCTGAGGCTGTCTCTCCATCTTCTTCGTCAGGTGGCAGTGGTTGTAACCTAAAGCTCTCTGACGGGTCTGAATTTGGGCGTGGCTGCGGTTTCCTATTCTTTCTCCAGTACTTCCATAATGTCCAGATGATACAAACTGATACCAAGATACCGATTGTAGTACCAGTGTTCACCATGATGGTATGTTGATGGTGCCACAATGGATATTCCTGATGTAACTGCAACTCGTCTTCTTCTTCTTGTAGGCGTTGAAAATGATCGGACGGTAGCAACACAGGTTCCTCCATTTGCAGTTGAGGGTGGGTGCTCGTATTCTGCAAAGTAGTGTTAATAATTACTTGCATTGGTTTGTTGAACCCAGCTACGACAGGAATAGTAGTGAATAGCTGAGTATGCAAGGTAGTCCGTTTGGTGTATATAGTACAATCTGGGGATATCTGGATTATGCCAACATCTTGAATCTTCACATCTTCTCGATTCCCGCTGCATTGTACTGCTGCTGTTGTGGGTTGATTGGGAATAAACAACCATGTATTCGCTGCGTACAGTTTCTTCCATACCAGTGTCTTAACTGTAAACTGATGGACCAAACATTTGATCTTGTTTAATCGTTGATAGATTTCGTCAATGATGCAATTAGGATTGTCTTCAATACTTCGAACGGCGGATGGCCTACATAGGTAAAGATGTTTTCCTATTGGCTCGATCTCCTTTAACTTGTCCTCTTGGATTTCAAAATAGGTTTGTTCGTTGTAGTTGATAGCTAAGAACTCCATTGGCAAGTTCAGTGATGCGTAGGTTCCATTTCCTTTCTTTACTGGAATAGGAGTTGGTTTTATCAAGTTGTATTCCCGCTTCTCAGTTATGTGAAAATAACTGAAGATCTCGATTGATTCATTGTTGAAGCTAACTTCCATCTTGTGCGTTGGCGTAGTAAGAATCTCTAGGTTTGCTGGAAGATTGACCATTGCATTAGTCAATATTCTGTCAAATTGTGACGATGGAATAAATTGCATGATGTCTGCCCTTTTAAATTTTACATTTAGAAGTTGTTTGTACTTCTCACCCATCTCTTGTAAGTAGTTGGTGGCCATCTGATATGATGTCAACACATGTATGTTTAACTTGTTGTCGTCCGTCTTCTTGTACCAAGGTTCCATCTCATTGATTGCTAGCAACCCTTCATTGAGTTTTCTTCGAAAATTATCCAACTTCTGGGATATTCTGGCTTCAGTCTCATTTAGAGTTGCTGCAGTTGACAACATGATCTTCGTCTGACGATTAGATGAATGTATTAATTCTAGTTGATTTTTCTCCAATGATTCGATGTCATGGTAAACTTCATCGTTGACTCCAAACACTGAGGTTATTAGCTGCCCGAATAATCCTCGCTTGGTTCTGACATCTTGACTATAAATGCTTCTCATATTCCAGATGATCTGTCTTTGCTGCTCTCTCAGGTGATGATTTAATTCTTTGCAATGGGATTCTGCAGATAATACCAGTGCCTTGTCGCATAAGGTATTCATTTGTTGGATTGTCTTGTTTATATCTTTTTCATCTACTTGGATGCTGGAGATGTTCACTGCTACTTCGATCCTGAAGTTTCCCCTCGAGAGTTTTGCGTGGCCAAGTTCTTCAATGAATAGACCAGGTGACGGATACTTTACTGTATACGACCCCTTGGTTGCCGAATTTATGGTGCATAACGTAAGTAAGAGTGTTATAGTTTTTGTTACTGTTGACACTCCACTACCCCTGCCTTGCTTTCTTCTTCCTTCCTCTGCCTCCTGTCTTGTTACCGGACCGAGTTTGGTAACTGGACGCTTGAGAATTGTATCTTCCTTTTTCTTAACAGCTGCAACTCTGACAACACCGTAGGTGCCTGGATGCACTTCTGCTGCTCTTGCTAAAGGCCATCGATTGGGAGGACTGCTGTCATCCTTCTGTAACACTAGATCTCCCACTTGCAAATTCTCTTCTTTCAAAGTCCATTTTGTTCTGCGTTGTAACCCAGATAGATATTCCTTAGACCATATTTTCCAAAAGTCGTTTTTTAACTTTTGAAGTAATTTCCATCTTGTCAATTTTCTTCGGATGTATGCCGCTGTAGCTTGACTTCCGACATGTAGAAGCTTCCGATGGACATCTCTCACTATGAATTGGTCTGGATGACTGTTATGGGGAATGAGAATAGGATGTTTTTCATTATATGGCAACATTGAATTTTGAAGTCGTCCTCCCACTCTAAGAGTTCCTTCATCATCGATGAATGGTCGTAATGGTGCCAAGGAACTTTTTGTGTGAACCGAGATGTTTTTCTTCTCTGTTGCCCAGCTGCGTGCTTGCACTATACGGATGATTTGAATGAGGCAATTGTTGAGTTCTGCTGCCGTAGGGTATTCGGTCGGAAACGGTTGTCTTCTGCATTTTTGAGCAAACCTGTTACAGTATGCAGTGACCCGCAGTAACCTCTGCAGTGACGAATATTTGGACAAGATGTCCAATTCTTCTTTTGATGCGATAAACGCTTGGACTTGGTGAATTTTTGCCTCTTCTGTAGCTGTTATGGGAATAGTTGTTTCCGTCAGTGGCAAAGGATTAGTTCGTAACCATTGCGGCCCGTTCCACCACAATAGATGATGCTGTAGTTTGACAGGAGTGAGCCCTCGGGATACAGCGTCTGCTGGATTGTCCTCTGAGCGCACATGATGCCAATTTTCGCTGGGGGTTACTTCCAATATTTCTGTTACCCTGTTTGCAACAAATGTTTTCCATTTCTCCGGACCTGCTCTTATCCAGGATAAGGTTATCATGGAATCTGACCACGCGAAGATGGAGATGCTGGGGATGTCCAGTGCACTAATAGCTTCCTTCAACATTTTTGCTGCTAACGATGCAGCACATAACTCCAGCCGTGGCAACGTTTTCTTTATTTTTATAGGTGCAACCTTTGACTTGGCTGTCAATAGACTTATTTGAATGCGTCCGTCTTAAGACATTACCCTGCTGTAAATTACAGCACCGTAAGCTTTTTCCGACGCATGACAGAATGCATGCAACTCCATTTCCCGGATGCTGCTGTGGTACCCTAACCATCTTGGAATGGATATGCCTTCAACCAATGGTAACTCTTCTTGAAACTGCTTCCACTCGTTTATTATTTCTGTGGCCACTGGTTGATCCCATGATTGCTGTTGTAACCAAAGTTGTTGAATTATTAATTTGGCTTTTATTACAATTGGCGCCAACCATCCTAATGGGTCAAACAAACGGGATATTTCTGACAAGATTACCCTCTTTGTAGGATTTGCATCAGCTCGGAGACTGACTCGAAACTTAAATTCGTCTGCCTTTGGACTCCAGTGTACTCCCAAGGTTTTCCTTGTTTCTCCTTCGTCGATCTCGAGTAAATTCTTGTCCTGTAAGTTATCTGGCAATTCTTCAACAAGAGCTGGGCTGTTGCTTGCCCATTTTCTGAGGGTAAACCCTCCATTTTTTAACATATTGATTAGACTTACTTGGAGATGCCTTGCTTCTTCTACGGAGTCAGTTCCCGACATTAAATCATCCACGTAGAAGTCCTTGGTTGCTACTTCTGCAGCCATTGGGTATATTTGTCTTTCATCCTCGGCTAGCTGCAAAAGGGTACGGATTGCCAGGTATGGTGCTGCTGTTGTTCCATAAGTTACAGTGGTGAGTTTAAATTCTTGAATAGGTTCGTCTGGAGAAAACCGCCATACTATCCTTTGGAGGTCCTGATCTTCTTCGGCTATCTTAATCTGACGATACATCTTTTCAATATCTGCCGAAAAAACAAATTTGTGTTTTCTCCACCTCAGCAGGATATGCTTCAAATCTTGTTGTAGTCTTGGTCCAGCAGTCATTAGCTGGTTTAAGCTAAGTCCAGTAGTGGTTTTTGAGGAAGCATCATAGACTACCCTTAATTTCGTGGTTGTGCTGTCTTCCTTTACTACTGCTTGATGAGGGATGAAGTAGGTTTTTCGTAGATTGGCTCCTGGTTGAACATGTTTCATATGTCCTAGTTCTAAGTATTCCTTCATAAAGGTTTTGTATTCTTTACCTAGAACTTTATCTTCTTCTAACCGTTTCTCCAGTTGAATGAACCGTGCAATTGCCTTTTTTCTTGAATCTCCAAGCTTTTCTATTGGTTCCTTGAACGGAATTTTCACTGTATATGTACCATCAGCATTTCTCTGGTGGTTGCAGTTGTAGAATTCTTCGCATTCCTTGTCTTCGTTGGACATCATCTTTTCTGGTACAACTTCTTCAATCTCCCAAAATTTTGTGAGTTGTTCATCTTCTGCAGCACATGCGACCATGCTAAGAATTTTCCTTTCTTCTGATGGTGCTGTTGCATTCCCCGTGATGATCCATCCAAGTTTCGTGTTTTGCGCTAACAGGCCTCCGTTGAATTTTCGTACTCCTTCCAAAATGATTTCCTTATAGATGTCTGCTCCTAGGATAACGTCTATTGGTCCAGGTTTCTGAAATAGTGGATCAGCCAACACCATATTCTGGTTTTTCTGGAAGTGACTTGGTTAGCTGTGGCAGTATCAGCATCTCACATATGGTTGTGTAGTTGCTTGGAAATCGTGGACGTAGGTTTACAGTTAATCGTCCTCGGGCTGTACCTGCTCCTTTCTTGCCTAATCCAGAAAATTGCACTCTCACCTTTTCTTCTGGTAGACCCAGCGTTTGAGCTGCATTTCCTGTGATGAATGATGCTTGTGATCCGGAGTCTATCAGGGCTCTGAGATACTCCAAACTCCCTGAGGATGACTGGACCTTAATTAGGGCAGTTGCAAGCAAAACGTTGCGATGCTGTCTTCCTACTAGGCTTGCAACAATGTTTTCGTTCTTATTGGTTGCTGTCGCACTGGAAATTGCCGTTGTGGTCTTGGGAGGCTGTTGTTTGCTAAAATCTTCGTGCAAAAGCCAATGATGTCTTTTATTACATACCTTGCATTTCCCTGGGCAAAAGTGTCTGGAGTTATATTTTCCTGTAGGCTTGAAGCAGTTTAAACATAATTTTTTATTCTTTATGGATTCCCAACGTGCGGATATATTTAGATTGCTAAATTTTGGGCAGGATTTAATGCTGTGTGATCCTCCGCAGTGGAAGCACGATATGTCAGCAGTGTGGTACGTCTTCACTGCCCACCGATCCTGGTGACTTTCCCATGGTTTCCCAATTCCTTGTTTTCTGGGTTCGAGTTTGTTCCGTCTTTGTACAGCTTCCAGCGACTGAAATCTTGTTTCTAAGAAATTCAGTAGCTGCTCGAATTTTTGCACTTCTCTTGGTGCCGTTAGTGACTGCTCATACAGTCTGTTGGTTTCTTTGTCCAACTTCCGTGTCACTATATGACACATGATAGGCCCCCATGTGGCCGTTTCAATTCCTAAGTTCTCAATTGCTCTTAGGCATTCTGCAGTCGTGTCATGGAGTTTCTTGATCCCTTCTGCAGATTCGTTCGACAGGGTTGCCTGGTTGAATATGTCATCCAAATACTTCGCAAGTAGCAGCCTGGTGTTGTCGTATCTGTTCCTTATAATGAACCATGCAGACTCGTAATTGGCATCAGTTGCCTCCAGGTGTTGCACTAACTTGCTGGCTTCCCCTCGTAACTGTGACTTTAAGTAATGCATTTTTTCCGCCTTACTTAGTCGTGAATTTTCATGAACAATTCTTCGGAAAATATCATGAAAGCTAGGCCATGCTTCGTAGGTCCCTTCAAAAAATGGAATATTAAGAGTAGGCAACACTATATTCGCATGGCTGTGTTCCTTGACACTTTGAACCTCTCCATCCTGGATGTGTTGGTACCGGACTACAATTATTTCGTTGACCATCTTCTTGGTCTCACGGAACTCCTTGTCGTCGTAGCTACCGTGGGATAGTATCTCCTCGTTTAGAGCTCTGATGTCATCCCAATCATCCTTAAAATTCTTAATGTTGTATTCACAATACCTTTTACTGCATTCCTCATTCAACCTATTCCAGACTTCCTGAATGTCGCTTTGGAGTGAATTCACCTTGATCTGTAGCCTTCTTATTCGAAACTGTCCCTCCTTGTCAGCACGTGCGGTCGTATCTTTTTTTGGTCCAGCTGGCTGCTGTGAACTTTCACCTAGTGTGGCTAGATTTTCTTCGCACTTGTCGAACAGGGCAACCCCTTCATTGTAAACGTCTTTGGTTTGCTGAAAAAAATTGTTTTTAAAATAAGGGTGTTCTTCCTCGACTTCCTTCTCCAGGTCTGAATGGTTGGCCTCAAATTCTTCCCAAAGTTGTTTTAGGGTGGATCTGCGAGCGGTGATATATGCTGCATTTTTTCTTGATGGGCCATCCTTCCTCACGTTGATAATCTGCCTGCGAATGGATTCTGCTAAATATTCTTGGGTTGTGAAAATCTCCCGTCGCTGCGCCATCGTAACGGTCTTGTTCGATGAGGGCTGGTACGTTTTAAGGGATCACTGGACCAAATACTAGGGGCAGGAACGTTGAAAGGCTCGAAATATCAAATACTAGGGGCAGGAACGTTTTAATGGCTTGAAGGACGAAAATGTTCAGGGCAGGAACGTTTAAAGGCTCGAAAGGACCAAAATGTTCAGGGTGGAGCTTGTAGTGGACTGTATGAATTTAATTTGGACAGTTGCAGGAATATCTTAGGGGTGCAGGAATTAAAAAGGGGTGCAAACCTACGGTCTCGTGCGGTCTCACACGAGATGATGTACCAAAAAAGACCTGGGGCCGTTGGTCAGCGTGACACAGTGAAACAAAACTTCAAACTGTATGTTTATTGACGAGAATATTTTTCTATTTATACATATAAAAATACTGACTTAGCTTACAAAGTTTAATATTTGCCCTAGTTTCAGCTCGCATATGCACTTGCGTGTTCAATTTCATAACAAACAAACTGGCAAAGTGCAGAATTGCAGGCTGTTCACCGGTCATTCGAGCACTGATTACATTACTGCTGACGCTTTGTTAAGCATTTTCCGTATGCAATATGTGTTTGTGAAATATTCGCCTAATTAAATTAAAAGGATTAAAATTTATGTTTGGTTCCTAAACACTACATTATTAATATGGAAGATTTGTTACGCAAAGGTTTAGCCTTGATGTCTAAAACGCACGAACCAAGATAGAGAACGGAATGAGAATTTCAAAATTAAATCATTTCCAATACGTTGTATTTTAAATTAAATTAGGGTTCCGGCTGTTTCTTCGGGAAACTGTAGAATCGAAGATTGCATAGCTGCGCTGTTAAATACAGTTTCAAGGAATACTCGTCACCGAGAATCGGCTTAAGGATGCTCGCCACTGAAAATCTACTAGACGACAGGTTCAAGACTTCAAAATGGATTTGGAGCTCTGGAACTCATCTTATGGTGGAGTCCTGACTCAAATTCTCTCAGACTGGTGTGAACTTGCTTCGCAAGATGGAGCAGGGTGCGCAGGACTCCACATCCCTTCCTGGGCTGCGGTTGCTGCGCCGGATGAAGCTGGACTCAAGAGCGGACTCAAAAGTGACTTTAACAGGCGGGGTATTATTCTTTTATACCTGTTCGAGCCTCTTTCTAGTTCGGCCATCTTCTAAAGGAACAAAAGTGGGAAAGAGGGGGCTGCTGTGTAGTTACTTACTACGCGAAATCGGGCATCACTGGGGCTTTGCTTGAGTCACCAAGTCCACGCACGCTGAAGGGCAGATATCTATATGTCTATATTAGAAGGGTTAAAGGAAAAGCAACATACAGCTGTAGTTGTGAAGTGGCTGGAAGCAAGAGCTAGTAGAACAACTTAGTAAAAAATATTAATTAACAAAGTTGAAGAGTAGGGGGTTCCATAATACAAAATAGCTGGGAAAGCAGCTAAAATAATCTTACATTTTTTCGAATTTCCATTTAGTACTGATTAGTAATATTTCTCTTATTGACAAATATGTAAACCAACTAACTGACATTAAAGCTTCAGCATGTGTTGAAATATAAATGCTACGGACGATCTAAACTCGACAAAAAAAACCTATAAAAAATTGCTTTATATTATCTGTAAAAGCAAAACAAATTTTTCTGTGGGAATTAAATTTCTGTCATCGGATTCATTCTATTCACTGCTGACAGCAGTCACATTCGTAGATCATTCAAAGCATGGAAATTGTTTTTGATGTCTTTAAATACTTTTTCAATAATAGTCTCCTCGGAAGTCTACTACGTAACTTTATATTCATGACTTTAATTAAATAGCTTGAATGATACATTATGTACACATTAAACACTCCATTTTATTGTAATCTCAGTTTTACAGAAAGTTATCACAGCTTCAGACGTTAGTGATTGTGTATTGCAAGTTACCGGTTACCTAAAGAATTGCTTCATTACGGAACATTTTGCTCAAAATATTCACATATAATCTCACAAGAGCATTAATTCTTTCCGGATTTTTTTTTGAGTGCGTTCCAACAACGTCGTATTAATTTGTACGAGCGGGACGCGAGGGCAAATTAGGACGTCGTTGGTTGCACGAAAAATAATTTCCGAATATGAATTAATGCTCGAATGCAGATTCGGTAAGAAAATCGTAACGACACAAACCTTAAAAAGAAGCAATCCATACCTACAAAAAATTTCCAAGAAATTTTGTTGTTGGCTTGGTTACGGGTCGTGAACTAATTTTTCTATTGGTCCTTAATGAGTGTCGTACGATTTTCAGAACAATTTCGTAAAAGCTGCCTAGATTTTAATTCCAAGTTCTATTCACCCTTAATTTCAGAAATTTAGAGTAGATTTTCTTACACTCCCAACAGGTCTCTTCTTAATGACGTTGGTTTAAAGCTCGCCTAACGTTACTGCTTCCATAAGCAATGCTGACTGAGGCTTTCAAAAATTTCCATGCGAAACTGGATTTTAGCTAGAGTAATGGACGCTCCTCAGCGCTGCATTGAAGGGCTCTAGAAAGCTTTCCCGAAAACGAATTTCGCGGCGAGCAGCACAAAGCTCTTGTGCTACATGTCCATTAACAGTTGTAGTTTGTTTGCGAAAATTGAGCTGTTGTAAGCGAAACTAGGAACTTCGATTCCTCTTGTGGGAAGCGCGGAGTGGGCGATCTGTCGCGTTCGAGACAATAAGGCTGCTTGCGCTGTGTAATTAATAATACAAGTAGTCTCTGTTACGCTTCGAGAGTTCTGTAGACAACTGATAGTTGATTCGTCGAAGTTTCGAAGAACTCGAACTAAGATCTGACTAATTTACCAGTGCAACAGGCACTTTACACAAGGAGGTGAGGAAAGCTTTGATCTTTCCCATATTTTATATCGGTTTTCGGTTTCTGAAATCTACAGGAATTACTGCAACATGCTACATACACTAGAGCAAAAAATAATGCATGTATGATTTGATTCTACATCAACATCATACCATCAGCCTTTTCTATCCAATAGTGGATATAAGTTTTCCATAAGTGTTTTCGTCGTCCTTTCTATACCTCCTCAGTTCTGAACACTTTCTGAAGCCATATCCCTATCTCTTTCTAAGTTTTCTTATACTTTGGCTCTTCTTAATTCTAGGGACAAGCTCTATTCATGATGTCTTCACTTTTAAAAACCATCCACATTTTTAGCACCTCGAAAATCAAATAAATTTTCCTTTGCCTTTAATTGCTAACAGAGTTGGTTTCCGCTTTCATGATCAAAATCAAGTTCACCCTTCAAGGGCAGCAACTGCATGCAAATTGTGCGAGCCTGCGAAGCGAAATAGTCGTTAGAGCAGTTGGCAGCTTTCCGCTTGATTACCGCTTTGCAACGAGCGCTTTTAGGGCCGGTAATGTGTTAACGTTTACACGATTACAGCTGTGCTGACCCACAGCAAGAAGTGAGGTATATTCGATTTCGTAATGACAGTAAAGCTAATTTGAATAACTAACCTTTATATTGTTATGCTCTAGATTCTGATACAGTAGTAATGAGCTTCGTGACTTCATGCCTGTTTTAATAATTAGTAACATTTTTAATTTGAGTGATACTAATGAAAGATTCTGTGAAAATATTTTTCTATCTTACAACTGGCAATTAAGCCCAAATGTTTTAAAATTCCGACGCCGAGAACGGTACATTGAATGAATGTCCCTCTAATGCTGTGGTATTTACAAAGTTGCAATTTTTATAGAGTAATTCTACATAAAAAACTAGTAATGCAGATGCCTAGGTGTATAATATAGTTTATTGTAAAACGTTAACATATATAGTTACTAGAAAATTTATTGATTAATATATTCTTACCCAACTTCTTAACTGCATTAGTAATCTCTGTGCTAGTTCCCCAATTCTATGTAGGTTCGTAAAGATGTATAATTGTGTTACAATAGTTTCGAGCAAACCAATAATAACTGAGGTGACCAATATCAACGTAGTAACTTCTTAATATTTTAAACAACTAGATCAAACAGAATATCGGTGTATCGTAATAAATGTATCTAGTTGTTATAAACAGTAGTAAACCAATAGTTATAGGCGCCAGGTTCAACACGAACTGCCGAACCATACGGAGTAGTTAAAAAGAGAAAGTACCTACATGCCAAAGAAAACAATTAGAGCTACGTTCAAACTCTTAAGAATTTAGTTTGATCATAACATTAGTATAAAATTATAAATTTAAATTAAAAGTCTAAAGTGAATGAAGGTTCAAGCAAGCTGTATAGTTCGAATGCAACTCATAATTCAAATTATTAACATAGAAATTATTACAAAATATTTAATGCACGAATAATATACGGGTCGCGTATGGACAAAAAAGTCTGATTTGGTAAAAGCGCAAAGAATAAGTTAAGCCCAGTAGTAAAAATGCCCTATATTAAAGATATACCTAGATTAAAGTGATCACAGGTGCTATACGTTTGTGTATTCGTATTGTGGCCACAGTAGCATAGTTATCTCTTTGTCATGTTTATTTAGAAGTAGAAAATATTCATTATTTTATTTTGTTTCAGGTGAGTAGCAGATGCACTGAATAATTTAATTTGGTAAGTTACTTAACCGATTGCATACAAAGTAATAGCCAATAAACTGGACTTGATACATATTGGTTGGTGTAGGTAGTACTTTAGATTGCAGAAACCTGTAGAAACTATGTTTTACTTCAATGCCAAACTTTTCAGAAGAGAACAGATGATAACTTATGCATACTTACTTTCACATTGATAAGAACCACACATTCTTTCGTCGTCGGTTGAAGAAGCCAAAATTAATAATAAACATAGTATGAATTGCTGCTCGGCAAGTCCTGTTTTTCTTTAATTTTGTAAAGCAATTTCTGTGGATAAATATAATACGGACTCAACAAAGTGTGCTCAGCAACGGCACAATAAAGCTAACTAGATATTAAAGAAAAACAATTAAGTCATCGTAACCACACACTTTTTTAAAATCATAGTGGAAAGCAGACTTTTGCGCTTATAAAATATAATGCAAAGTAGACATTTGCCGAAGATTGTAACTTTACCGCTTTAAATCACCAAAGTAAAAAATTCTGTCGCGAATGTCAAAAATCCCTCTAGCTTTAAAAACTATATTGCGGATGCGTTACCCATATATAGAGGGATGTCCATGTCATGCTTATTTGGCTATGTAATAACACTGATATCGCTAAAGAATGTCATTTTGAAATTGTTAGAAATTTTGAAGGCAATTATATGATTGCAATAAAAAATCTTGTATGTAATTCTTGCAAAAGTAAAATGCCGATTAATGCCGACAAATGGCTTTTGCGATATCTAATTTATACTCTATGTTTACAGAATTGTCGTCCTTCAATACCAACTCGCGGACTTGGTGTTACAAACTTTTCGTTCATTTTAATTTGTTAATCCATCCACTTGCATCAAGACATCACCCCAACAAGCTGCAGAGATGTACAATTTCCAAAATCTTAGTTGAAGGTGAAACATAAACTTACCGTATCAATATTGCCTGAGTTTTGCTTTTATTCTATATGTATATCAATACAAAGATCAAGCGGAAATGATGTTTCTTTAGTCTTCGCTTCAAAATTGCGTTCCTGTTACTTTTTACGCTACTTACAGTTCATCCTTACTTAGAGAGAGTAGTATAAATAAAAGATAATAGATCGAATTATTATATTCTCATTATACAGTGTGTTTCACTTTACATGGAAGCACCCCTGTATTTTCTTTGTTTTTGTATGAATCGATTTGAATTCGCAAATGACGTTATTAGCCTGGCCTACTACGATCAAGAACATGGGTCGCATTGTCAATATTTTGCATCGCGTTAGAGTTACAGCAAAAAGTTATTAAGAAAAGTTGTTTAGAATCAAAAGAATACCCCAGATACCGATTTTCGTTTAATAATTCAAATTTTTAATTTTTATCCATAAATTTGTCCCAAATTTCAACTTTTAATTTGGTATCAAATGGTGCCATGGAGAAACAACCTTTTTATTATTGTTGCAAACGTCATTAGCTTTTAACTAGCAGTCAAGAACACTATACTAAGGACACGCAACTCCCGTTTCGAAGCGGACCGCTAAAAGCTGACAAGTAAGGCGGCCGTGGTGTACAATTATTCATTCACAAAACTCGTGAACTGTCAATGTCAAACATTTGCTGAGTGTAACTGGAAATTCGGACCATGTTTTAACAATTAATAACACACTTGAAATACACTCCATTGGATTAACAACCGTAAACTGACTTTTAACCGCGATTACAGGTTAATTTAGCTCGCTTCCAACTCTCGAACGGCAGTAAACGCTGTCGACAGCGCCGCGACGGCTATCCCCGACATAAGGGCCGCTTTTATATACAGCCGTCATAGGAAGTTGCATCTCCTTAGTATAGTCTTCTTGCTAGCAGTCCAGTGAGACAAATGTCTCATTTAACGCGCCTTCAAACCTCGATCGGTTAGGCAACCACCCAGACCTGGAAGGTGTCAAAGTGGTTGCCTAACCGATCGAGGATTTAAGGCGCAGAGGGTCGCAGCTACGTTTGGCGGCCGAACCAGTTTTTATTTAATACGCGTTCTATTTGAAAAACGGTCTTTTTGTGATTTCTCGAAAACCGGAAGTGTCACGTGACTGAAATTCGGTTCCTGACCTGACATGACCATTCCAAACATATAACTTTTATAACTTTTTTCTCTATCTCTTACGGCTTGGCTGCTGAAACAGCGTCCCGGACGGACCAGCGTCCCGGAAAAAACAGCGTCCCAGACAGACACGTCTATTAGATAAAGGGTAATGGTTGAATTACGTTTAACTGTTGCTGAGAAAGTAGAAATAATTAGAATTACTTGTGAAAATTCAAGATCCAATAGAGAAGTAGCTAGAATATTTAATGGAAGGCATCCAGGGCGTGCACCTATTTATCCTGGCACTTAGTTTTTGACGATGCAAGCAGCGCCCAATTTTCGATGGTGCAATAGTTACATTTAATGCCATATCTCTTAATACTAGTACGAGGGTTAGCGTCATAGCCGCCAATATCATTTTCTCCGAGGGATGCTCTCGAACTATTCTTCTTGGTCTGGGCTTAACAACATTTCCAGTTAAATTAAAAACTTCATTAATTTTTGAAATAGTTCCAGGATAAATAGGTGCGTGCCCTGGATGCCTTCCATTAAATATTCTAGCTACTTCTCTATTGGATCTTGCATTTTCACAAGTAAATAATTCTAATTATGTCTACTTTCTCAGCAACAGTAAAGCACCTCTATAATACGAGCATGCTTGTCAGCCATATTGAATCACATCACAAAAGCGGCAAATTCAAAAAATTTGTTACTTTTCAGAAAATGAAAATACGTTAATGTGTATACATTTGATGCAAAGCATAAAAGGCAAAAAACACAGGAAAACGAAGACAGCTGGCAACTCAAACACGAGGTTAGAAGCTAGAACAGCGAGAATAGATAATATAAAAACCCACAGCGACTAAAATGTTTGACATTCTAGGGTTATGTTTTGGTTGCATCATGGCCACCAACATGTAAACGCGAAAGTATTGTGATGCAGGATTTTATGCAACTTGTGCGACATGCGTCTGCTTGTATTATAAAGAGCTCTAAGCAACAGTTAAACGTAATTCAGCCATTATAAAAGCTAATGAGGTTTGCAACAATAATAAAAATGTTGTTTCTCCATGACACCATTTGATACCAAATTAAAAGTTGAAATTTGGGACTGTGACAAATTTATGGATAAAAATTAAAAATTCCAATTATTAAATGAAAATCGATATCTGGGGTATTCTTTTGATTCTAAACAACTTTTCTTAATAACTTTTTGCTGTAACTCTAACGCGATGCAAAATATTGACAATGCGACCCATGTTCTTGATCGTAGTAGGCCAGGCTAATAACGTCATTTGCGTTCAAGGACATGAATAGATGCCTCTTGGTGAGTTGTACAACTGGTAAAAAATTGAAATCGATTCATAAAAAAACAAAGAAAATACAGGGGTGCTTCCATGTAAAGTGAAACACACTGTATGTAAATTATAATCATAGTCAGATAAATTAGCTATCACTGGAAATGTGTGCGAAAACTACCTTTCTTATGCAGAAATCTCAAGGAACCTTTCAAAATTTTAAAGGATATTCTACTCAATCATACCAATCAATTGTTGCTCTCAAATTATTTTCCAGTACGAACTCCAAACGTGCCAGCCACCTTCCTGCCGGTACCAACGGCGGGAAGAAAGTTGCATCCGACGATATCTTAACGACGAAGTAGGTTCCTTGGAACAAGCGTATTTTATTTATATAGTACACAACCATTTATGAATTTATTATTACTAGGAGTTGAAAAATGCCCATTTTTACTGTAACTTGACGAAGATTTTGCCTATTCCCTTCTGGCGTATAAGTATAAAAAAATATACAGTGTGTTTCAGTGGCTACCAGACATTTAACCATTAACATTGGGAAATTATATAAGGATAAGAACTATTGCCATGAGCTATATGTTCTTTCTGAGTGGCCAAAACAAACGATTTAAAAGAAACAGAAATTTACTTCTGTCAAATAACTTTCATATTATATAATTATTTAAAAGAAATTTATTTAAAATAATTAATACTACATTTTCAAATACTTAACAATGAATATGTATACAACAGAAGAAAGATTTCAAATGGTAACATGGAATTTATCAGGTAACAGTTTGCGAAGAACTTTTTAGTGTTTATTTTAATTAACGGCCTATTCCCTGCAAATACACAGTTGCACGAATTGTAAAACAATTTCGAGAAACCGGGTGCGTCAATAGCCTTTGCAAAAGGAATAGAAACGAAAACCAGAATGTTAACAACCAAGTAGATATTTTAGCAGCTGTCGAAGGCGATTCCAACGTGTGGGGGAAATTGCAAATAATCTCGGTGTGTCTCGCTTGTATGTTCACCACACTCTTAAAAAACACAAACAAATATTCCACACAGCAAGAGCTATTAGCAGCAGATAGTGAAAAACTGAACACATTTTATGAATTGATGTTTAATAAATGTCATGCTGATGAACATTTTTTTTTAAATATTTGTTTTATTGACGAGTGACGAGTGACGAGTGCACAAACTATTACGCTTTCTGTTGTATGTATTACTGAAAATCATTCAAATTTGTTTGTACGTGTACAAAACTTTATTATAAAATAAAAAATGGGTTACGTTTGTTTACCCACGAACACTAAACTTTAACCTTACTTTCTATTTTATTTTTGCATTGCGTAAATTATTATGCTTTTATACTGAATATTACTTACACAAGGTAATTACTATACCACATTATTTATCAAATATTGATAATTAACTGGCGATAGTTGTATTGTGTCAGCAAATTCTGCAACTAATAGCAATCTGACAGTAATGTAAATTTGATTACTTCAACTACCTACCTGTTGTTTCATTTGTGACAATCACATTTTTAGATACAGACACAGCAATAGTTGATCCTTACATAATTTCCCAATGTTAATTTTGCCATATCTGGTAGTCACTGAGACACATTGTATAAACATTGCTATACTTTGATTCTAACATAACAAACTCCAAATACACTTAAAAAGAAGCATATATTTTGGTTGTCGGATTGGCCATGTCCTCTTTACTATTAAAGAGTTAGTAGTGCAATAAAAACCTATACTATTAGAGATTGTAAAGCATCTCTATTGGCCGTTTGGACCTTACCACAATAAGAATGTAAAAATTCTAAAACAATCATTTATGAAAAACTTTTTCTCTCTTCCGTGGTTTGACATCTTATTGTTGTTTTGTGTACCTTAATTACCAATTTCCACAACCACATAATCGCCCTTAGAGGCAATAATACTCTAGCTTTTCTTACTTGGCAAAGGAAGCATTCTGCAAAAGTGGACATTTTTAATATTATCACTATATCAAATGCCTTATTCCTTTTGAAACAGTTTAATATACGAATGTCAAAGCGTTTCGGCCCCATTCGATACTCATTGCTCCTAAATTAAAATCCATTGACTTGTATCTGCAACAACGCATTGTCATTTGCTATATAGTACACCTAAACAATGTTTTACCTCATTTTGAGAAGCACAACGGCATTATAAAGTTTGAACAAATTCATAAACAGGGGCAGTAGGCCACTAAGATTACAGACCTGGGCTGCACATGATATAAATACACTTAGTCATACATCTAGTCAGTTACACATTAAAAATTACTAGCACATTTAAAATTTGATTTACAATAATTTTATTAGCTATTTGGCCAACATGGCCGTCAATTTAGACCTCCTCGGGCACCTAAGGGGCCAAAGGACGCCGCCTGGATCACACAACTACCAAACGTACGCTTTCTGCAACGGGCTGCGATCAACTGCCCAGAGGGAAGCGCTGCCACAGGTCACATCGGTCGCGTCCCCACGTGACTAAACCTCGGCAGCCAATCGCGAGGCGATAAAATGAAACAAATTAATTCCGGCGACAATGGTAGCACGCCGCAACGGCGTGTTTTCTAGAAGATTCGGAATTCTTGCGAGCGATAACGCTCGGCTGCCAAAGCGCCATCAGAGGGGCGCTCCAACCGACCAGAAATACTGCGTTTCGGGCCAAATATGTGCAAAATCATGATTCTGGAATTAGGCGATGGAGCCAAATAAGTAACTAAAAGGGTTTAGCATACGGGCACGCTGCCCTAAAGCCTAGGTGGCTATTTAAAATACCAAAATGACCTGAATCAAATGTGCGGAAGATGAGATTGTACTTGTGCGCAAAGATTGAAAATGGTTTTAAAATAGCAACAAGTTGCCCTAAAAGCGTGAAATGCAATTAAGCATCTACAACAGCAAAATGACTTAACAACACTACTAAACAAAACAGTCGGTCTCGGGGTGAGCGCCGCCCCTCGTGCCGCCCAATTAGCCACCAGCAATATGAAATTTGTCTCGATCTTGCAATTGGACCCGGGGAACGTCCGGGTTGATTTCCAGTGCCCTCGATAAAAATCCACAGAAATGCGCACACGGCCAACCTGATGCTTGAATTTGTTCTCGAATTAACTATCACCCAGGATGTCGTCCTCCTCGTATTTAACTACCAAACTACCTGTAATGGAGAAACAACTCTGCAGCATCGAGTTTTACTCCTAAAGACAACAGCAATCAGCTTCTCATACATTCCATAGCATCACAACATCAATAACATATCAATAAAGCGATTTTCTATTCAATATTCACATCCGATACCCAGCTTTTTCGTCCTACAAAGTGTTGTGCTTTCAACAGTTTGCCCTGTAAAGCGTTATGCTTTCAACAGTAAGCTCGTTTTCTCTTTTGTCCTGTAAAGCGTTATGCTTTCAACAGTAAACTCGTTTTCTGTCCTGTAAAGCGTTATGCTTTCAACAGTTTGTCCTGTAAAGCGTTATTCTTTCAACAGTTTGTCCTGTAAAGCGTTATGCTTTCAACAGTAAGCTCGTTTTCTCTTTTGTCCTGTAAAGCGTTATTCTTTCAACAGTTTGTCCTGTAAAGCGTTATGCTTTCAACAGTAAGCTCGTTTTCTCTTTTGTCCTGTAAAGCGTTATGCTTTCAACAGTTTGTCCTGTAAAGCGTTATGCTTTAAACCATTGTAAAAACCAATACATACTACTATTTCCATTCACAAAGAATACCACCGTAAAGCGTTCTGCTTTCAACGAATTGGTTTCTCATCAGTTTCACAGCAAGCAAGAATGCTCGCTAGTTTCACAGCAAGAATTTTTTTAATCGGTCTCACAGCAAGCAAAAATGCTCACAAGTTTCACAGCAAGAATTTTTAATCAGTCTCACAGCAAGCAAAAATGCTCACAAGTTTCACAGCAAGAATTTTTAATCAGTCTCACAGCAAGCAAAAATGCTCACAAGTTACACAGCAAGAATTTTAACAATGCTCAGAATTTTCACAAAATGCTCACACAATTTTAACAATGCTCAGAATTTTCACAAAATGCTCACATAATTTTAACAATGCTCACACAGCCCTTTCTACTCACCGTTACTGAATACTTAGTCGGAAAATTCTTCTGGCGAAAATTCTCCTGGCCAAGTTCGGACCATATCTTTCCCAACTATTCTCTTCCGGGTAGTAGCCAAGTTCTGAATTTCCAACCGATCGTTAGGTAGAAGCTGCAGCACTTCAAACGGACGTTCATATTTTCGCTCGAGCTTGGGTAAATGCGAATTTCCGGAGGGATGGAAAATGAAGTCGCCTACATTTATTGTTTTCTTGGTTCTTCTAGTCTTATCAAATCGTCGCTTAGAATAATCTGCTTGTTTTTTTGTACGCCCGTGTGCCAGAGCTCGGTCATTTTCCAAATTAGTATTAGTTTTTTTTGGCAACATAAATTCTGTCAGGGATCCTATTTCAGGTAAACTACTGTTTTGACCGGTTAGTAAGTAAATAGGTGAAAATCTGGTATTTAAAGCTACTTGCAATTTAGAAGCACTGGTCGACCATTCTGACTTATTTTGAATTTCTATCCTTAATAAATCTAGTACTGTTGAAACATATCTTTCCACCTGTCCGTTGCCACGGGGTGCACTTTTTGCTATAAGATGTTGCTTGATCCCTAATTTTGTCAACAATTCTTTCACAGTTTTATCAGTAAAATTTGTGCCTCGATCAGAAATAAGTCGTTTAGTAGTTCCGAAAATATTAACATAAATTTGTAACATATTATTGATTTCCAAAGAATCGGCATTTTTTTATATTTAGTAAAAAAAACCTGCTTCGGCTAACGCACGCAAAACACATTCTAATCTTCCCAACCCTTCTGAAATGATGTCGCACGGAACTAATAAATCGTCGAAATACACAAAAACATCTTTATCTTTTAATTCTTTTAACCGATCGATCTGATCATCAATCCGCGGCAGGGGAAAACGGTCTTTACTTGTTATTCGATTAAGTGCTCTAAAATCAACACGGACCGGACTGGCGTATGGCGAATTGCTCTCATGAATTATTAATTTTTTTTAAAGAGGTCCTCTACGATAGTTTTGACTTTTTCTTTCTCACACGTAGCCATTAGATAAGGGTTGTATCTGATAATTTTGTTTTCCTTGAGCCGAATAGACAGCTTAACGGTTTTTATGGCTTTGACAGAATTACCGGTTGTGAAAATGTCACCGAAGTCCCTCAATAATTTTAGTAAGTCAACCATATCTTTGCCTTTTAATGGGGTATTAATTAATTCAGGTGAAATTCGATTAATATTCTTAAGGACTGATTCAAAATCATCCTCAAAGCAAAGTCGAGTTCCCTGCGAATCGGTACAAATCTTCACACCCTTATAATTTAACAAATCACGCCCTAGAATAACATCTGGTGACATTGCGGAGTCATCCACAACATAAAACACAACCTCAAAGGCGGTACACTTTTTTTCTATTAGTAAGGAAGTTTTGGATGGGTCGGAATCAAGTTACCACCAATGCCTTTTAATATAACGTAACTTGGTTCCAAATGGCAGTGCAACTTCTTGAATATTTTTTTCTGAAATAAGACTGCATTCGGCACCTGTATCAATGAAACAATTAACATTTAAATTTTGAATTTGGAAAATAGTAGAAAAATCTTTGTTCAAAGTGACACAAAAATAATTCACGCCTAGTCAAATATTAAGTTTGCGGTTAGAGCCAGTCAAATTTTTATCACGCCTATCCTTTGCAAAACATTTGTCACTATATTGCCCAAATTTACCACAAAAATCACAAACAACAGGATGAAGAGTCATTTTTTTTAAGAGTCGCTTGTCGAGGCTTTTAAATTTAATGATTCGCGACAATGGCGACTTAAATGACCGGGTTTGTTACACTTATAACAGAGCTTCACCGACTTGGAATCTTTTGTTTCAGAGAACGGATATGATCGCTTGCTTGTTTGACAGATTTTCGCGTTTAAATAGCTTGTAATTGTCAAGCAAACGCAACAAATCAAGGATTGAATGAACGTTGCCTATAAAGGCTGCAGTTTTTACATGAACATCTTTTATGTCGCCAATTACAATTTCTAATATTTGGTCATCCGATAAATGAAAATTCAAAGTGTTTAAAAGAGTGACCTTTCGTCTGGCATACTCACAGTAAGTAGTGGCTGCATCACTCGAATACAAGCTGGCCTTGGGCAATTTTTCGCTTAAATTCTTTTTCGGTGGATACAAATTCTCAAAATCTGCTTTGAACTGCGTCCAATTTTTGATCTCCGGTTCCCACGCAGAAAGCCAATCTCGCGCTTCTTCGACCAACCCACTGGAAGCTCGTGCAAGCTGTTCAACTTCGGTCCATTTAAAAGTGGATCCTAATTTCTCGATTTCTTGACACCATTTTACAGCTCCGTCGTTATTTACCGTTGGATCGAACCGTGGAACATCAACGGCAGTGACAGAAATAGGAACTGCTGGACGATGCGAATTCTCCTTGATTTCGGCCAAAATTTGCGTTAACTGTTCCATTTTCACGCACAACTCGAACTATTTATCACACGTAGGCGATCCCACTTCTGATATGAGATTTATCTCGTATTAATAGGGGTAAATTAAACACAACACGCCCTGTTCAACCACTGCTCTTTATTTTCAAGAGTTTTCAGCTACAAGTCAAACCCCAGAATGAATATTGAACAGAACTGTCGATACTAATAACTTCTCGTTTTTTATGAGTCTTAACACTACTAAACAAAACAGTCGGTATCGGGGTGAGCGCCGCCCCTCGTGCCGCCCAATTAGCCACCAGCAATTTGAAATTCGTCTCGATCTTGCAATCGGATCCGGGGAACGTCAGGGTTGATTTCCAGTGCCCTCGATAAAAATCCACAGAAATGCTCACATATATTTACTTATATATATATATATATATACATATATATATATATATATATATATATATATATATATATATATATATATATATTAATATTACGAAGGTTTTCGCGGCTGATATGTATTAAAGGTAAACATTTCAGGGTGTCATACCGCTTAATAAATTTGAAGATTTCTTCAACTGGTTGAAGAACATCTTGAATGGCGTTTGGGGTTGGACGACGTTTCGACGAAATCACATTCGTCATTTTCAAGTCCTTGTAGTCCGGGTTTGGCTTCTAGTTATGCGGCAACACGACGGACTGTCAACTTGATGCACAGCTGACTGAATAGGTTGTTTATCAATTACTGTGGCAACTAGCATCGAGGGAGCTGTACTGCTAGGACGGATGGCTGGTGTTCGCAGAGAATGGCCGGCCGTTGCTTGTAGTAACGTTGGTAACCACGATGCAGGTAATCGGCTTGTGTCGTCGCGGGTGTTCATACAATTCGGACGTTTCACGATTTCGATGGCTTCTCGTATGATGCATGCGTTTTTGTGTTCGACGCTGGCAATGCTCTTGGTGTTGTCGAAATCAATCTTGTGCGAAGTATCCCATATATGATGCACTAGCGATGAAGTGTGTTCCATCTTCTTAACATAATTCTGATGTTCTTGCTTGCGTGCCTTTATTCTCCGGTTGGTGTGGCCTATGTAGCTGCTATCGCAATCCCGACACGGTATCTCGTAGACTCCTTGGTTTTCCAAAGGGATGTACTCTTTAGGATTCCTCAGTATGGACTGGATTTTTCTATCCGTGGTAAAGGTTGTCCTGATGTTACATTTTCTAAGGATTCTTCCGATTTTCTCTGTCGTGCCTCGGATGTAAGGCAGGTACGCCGTGCCACAAGGTCTCTCCTCTTCTGCGTCTTGCGTTTTGGTCTTCGGTGGTCGGAACGCTTTCCTAATCGCTGCTCTGCCATAACCATTTTGTTCGAATACTCGAGCAAGGGTTGCTAATTCTTGTCTTGTATTCTCCTTGTCGGCTATCCTTTTTGATCTACAAACCAGTGTTGTCAGGACTGATTGTAGTTGAGCAGGGTGGTGGTGTGAATTAGCATTTAGGTAGCGATTGGTGTGCGTGGTCTTCCTATAAACCGTGTGCCCCAATTTTCCATTCTTCTTGGTGATGAGAACGTCTAGGAATGGAAGGTGGTTGTTCTTCTCCAATTCCATCGTAAACTGGATCTTATTATGGATGCTATTGAGATGGGTAAGGAAATCAGCAAGTCGATTCTTACCATGACCCCATATGGCAAAGACATCATCGACATACCGAAGCCAAAGTTTCGGTTTGTAAATGGTGCTGTCCAGTGCTTTCGATTTGAAGTCCTCCATGAAGAGATTCGCAATGACGGGAGACAAAGGTGAACCCATCGGCGCTCCTTCTACTTGCTTGTAGCGTTGACCATTATAGATGAAATATGTATTCTGGAGACAATGATCGGCAAGTTTGATGATGTGTTGAGGTGGATCATACTTCTGTTTAATGACTTTTAGAGCTTCGGCAACTGGCACTTTAGTAAACAGAGAGACGACGTCAAAGCTCACGAGGATATCGGTCGGTGTAATTTTCTCCTTTTGCAGCATCTCGATGAAGTGGGTAGAATTCATAACGTATGAAGCCGCATCTGCCACATGCGGCTGCAGATGTTTAGCTACGAACGCTGCAAGTCGTTGGACAGGTGATCCTATGGAACTAACGATAGGCCTAAGCGGTGTTCCATCCTTATGAATTTTTGGGAGACCGTATATCTTGGGACATTTAGACGACTTTTCTCTAGGTATAAGTTGATTTTGCACTTCAGTTTCTATGTTACTCTCCTTTATCTTCGACTTGGTGGTCTTCTCCAAATACGTTGTTGGATCTGTGGAGATACATTTGTAAGCACTGTCCTGCAGTAAAGAAATCATTTTAGAGTGGTAGTCACCACCACCCTGCTCAACTACAATCAGTCCTGACAACACTGGTTTGTAGATCAAGAAGGATAGCCGACAAGGAGAATACAAGACAAGAATTAGCAACCCTTGCTCGAGTATTCGAACAAAATGGTTATGGCAGAGCAGCGATTAGGAAAGCGTTCCGACCACCGAAGACCAAAACGCAAGACGCAGAAGAGGAGAGACCTTGTGGCACGGCGTACCTGCCTTACATCCGAGGCACGACAGAGAAAATCGGAAGAATCCTTAGAAAATGTAACATCAGGACAACCTTTACCACGGATAGAATAATCCAGTCCATACTAAGTAATCCTAAAGAGTACATCCCTTTGGAAAACCAAGGAGTCTACGAGATACCGTGTCGGGATTGCGATAGCAGCTACATAGGCCACACCAACCGGAGAATAAAGGCACGCAAGGAAGAACATCAGAATTATGTTAAGAAGATGGAACACACTTCATCGCTAGTGCATCATATATGGGATACTTCGCACAAGATTGATTTCGACAACACCAAGAGCATTGCCAGCGTCGAACACAAAGACGCATGCATCATACGAGAAGCCATCGAAATCGTGAAACGTCCGAATTGTATGAACACCCGCGACGACACAAGCCGATTACCTGCATCGTGGTTACCAACGTTACTACAAGCAACGGCCGGCCATTCTCTGCGAACACCAGCCATCCGTCCTAGCAGTACAGCTCCCTCGATGCTAGTTGCCACAGTAATTGATAAACAACCTATTCAGTCAGCTGTGCATCAAGTTGACAGTCCGTCGTGTTGCCGCATAACTAGAAGCCAAACCCGGACTACAAGGACTTGAAAATGACGAATGTGATTTCGTCGAAACGTCGTCCAACCCCAAACGCCATTCAAGATGTTCTTCAACCAGTTGAAGAAATCTTCAAATTTATTAAGCGGTATGACACCCTGAAATGTTTACCTTTAATACATATCAGCCGCGAAAACCTTCGTAATATTATTATACGTCTCTACGGGGAGAATATATTCCATCAAACCAGAAGTTTTGAAAAACTGCGGTCCAAGAAATGTAAAAATCTATGCGATTTGACATTCCTGCAACGCTGCAGAGATCAGAACATCATCCCGACCTGTGCTAGATTGTCATTCCATCGAAAAACGTATCGGACCACGAACATTCTGAACAAGGCAAGTGCTGCTCTTCTTCGAGATTCCATCAAAGAGACGAGACACATTTTGGCCAAAATAAATAAAGAACTTCTTGATTTGCATCTTCACCTCAGCGGGATCATCCACCCTATGATCTGGAACATCATCGACCAATTAGCAGACTTTCCAGCGGAAACTGACAGAAACCTCTACACGATAAAGCAAAGGAAGAAATTCGACCATCTTTATTCAACGCAAAAAGGGTATCGTACTACTAATCTGGATATGTCTAAAGTTGTCCGTAATATTTCTGATATTACTTTGGATGAATCTGCGATATCTGCACTTGCTAAAGGTTTCAACTACGCCATAGCTCCAAAACGTATTCCAGTGGAATCTATCATCTGCGGAGTAGAAACTGCGATTTCGAGACTGGATAAGAATACCGCCGATCTCATCCGACAAGATACCTCTCGAATCTTACGATTGGCTAAACCACCCAAATCGAATCTATCCCGTGATGAATCTTTGGCACTCAAGAATCTTCGTCAGAACAACAACATCATTATTCTTCCTGCAGACAAAGGAAATGTCACCGTTATCATGAACAACGATGACTACCACTCTAAAATGATTTCTTTACTGCAGGACAGTGCTTACAAATGTATCTCCACAGATCCAACAACGTATTTGGAGAAGACCACCAAGTCGAAGATAAAGGAGAGTAACATAGAAACTGAAGTGCAAAATCAACTTATACCTAGAGAAAAGTCGTCTAAATGTCCCAAGATATACGGTCTCCCAAAAATTCATAAGGATGGAACACCGCTTAGGCCTATCGTTAGTTCCATAGGATCACCTGTCCAACGACTTGCAGCGTTCGTAGCTAAACATCTGCAGCCGCATGTGGCAGATGCGGCTTCATACGTTATGAATTCTACCCACTTCATCGAGATGCTGCAAAAGGAGAAAATTACACCGACCGATATCCTCGTGAGCTTTGACGTCGTCTCTCTGTTTACTAAAGTGCCAGTTGCCGAAGCTCTAAAAGTCATTAAACAGAAGTATGATCCACCTCAACACATCATCAAACTTGCCGATCATTGTCTCCAGAATACATATTTCATCTATAATGGTCAACGCTACAAGCAAGTAGAAGGAGCGCCGATGGGTTCACCTTTGTCTCCCGTCATTGCGAATCTCTTCATGGAGGACTTCGAATCGAAAGCACTGGACAGCACCATTTACAAACCGAAACTTTGGCTTCGGTATGTCGATGATGTCTTTGCCATATGGGGTCATGGTAAGAATCGACTTGCTGATTTCCTTACCCATCTCAATAGCATCCATAATAAGATCCAGTTTACGATGGAATTGGAGAAGAACAACCACCTTCCATTCCTAGACGTTCTCATCACCAAGAAGAATGGAAAATTGGGGCACACGGTTTATAGGAAGACCACGCACACCAATCGCTACCTAAATGCTAATTCACACCACCACCCTGCTCAACTACAATCAGTCCTGACAACACTGGTTTGTAGATCAAGAAGGATAGCCGACAAGGAGAATACAAGACAAGAATTAGCAACCCTTGCTCGAGTATTCGAACAAAATGGTTATGGCAGAGCAGCGATTAGGAAAGCGTTCCGACCACCGAAGACCAAAACGCAAGACGCAGAAGAGGAGAGACCTTGTGGCACGGCGTACCTGCCTTACATCCGAGGCACGACAGAGAAAATCGGAAGAATCCTTAGAAAATGTAACATCAGGACAACCTTTACCACGGATAGAAAAATCCAGTCCATACTGAGGAATCCTAAAGAGTACATCCCTTTGGAAAACCAAGGAGTCTACGAGATACCGTGTCGGGATTGCGATAGCAGCTACATAGGCCACACCAACCGGAGAATAAAGGCACGCAAGGAAGAACATCAGAATTATGTTAAGAAGATGGAACACACTTCATCGCTAGTGCATCATATATGGGATACTTCGCACAAGATTGATTTCGACAACACCAAGAGCATTGCCAGCGTCGAACACAAAGACGCATGCATCATACGAGAAGCCATCGAAATCGTGAAACGTCCGAATTGTATGAACACCCGCGACGACACAAGCCGATTACCTGCATCGTGGTTACCAACGTTACTACAAGCAACGGCCGGCCATTCTCTGCGAACACCAGCCATCCGTCCTAGCAGTACAGCTCCCTCGATGCTAGTTGCCACAGTAATTGATAAACAACCTATTCAGTCAGCTGTGCATCAAGTTGACAGTCCGTCGTGTTGCCGCATAACTAGAAGCCAAACCCGGACTACAAGGACTTGAAAATGACGAATGTGATTTCGTCGAAACGTCGTCCAACCCCAAACGCCATTCAAGATGTTCTTCAACCAGTTGAAGAAATCTTCAAATTTATTAAGCGGTATGACACCCTGAAATGTTTACCTTTAATATATATATATATATATATATATATATATATATATATATAAATCAATCGCCGTGTGTTAGTAACGCAAAAACTCGAGAACGACTCCACCGATTTGGATGATTTTTTTTGTTTTGTTCGTCTTACTCCCGAGGTGGTTTAGCAAAAAAGAAAATTCGGAAAAATCCAAAGGGAAAGCCGGAAAATTGGAAAATATCGAAAGTGTGTTTTTCTATACACTGTACGACTTTCTATTTGCAATCATACTTTTATGATTCTGTGCTTAATGGTTTGAAAGGTTTTCTCCATCATGTCATAATCCAAAACAACGTTTGCCGGGTCAGCTAGTTTCTTAATAGAAAATATCCTCTATTGTGTTATAAACTTGTTTATTAACTGCACAGGATTATGTGAGCAACAAGTTGTATGCATAAGCAGTACAGAGCGATTAAAAATAAAATTGACGGCGGAAACCCATGAAAAATATGACCACTATCTACATTGCTCTTTGTAGAACTACAATTAACTGTATTATTAATTCATGTGGCTAACGCAGTTTACTAAACTACACAAATATGCAAAACTATGTAATTTAAACCAAATTTATAGATTAAATTAATAGGTAACATTTAAATAAGACGTGGATAAGTTAAAACAAGATGTTGAAAATGAATTTTAAACTTCAAAAAAATTTGAAATTTCTATGTCAACAAAAAGCGTGGAGCAGATTATGCAAGTTCTATTGATTCCAATGGCTCCCGCGATCAAGTTTATTTTGGATTTATCTGCATTTACTATTTATTTTGCTAATTGGACTAGTCTGCATTGATATTGCTGCATGGAGCAATGGAAGAAGCCATGCGGGTTTTCATTTCTTCTTTAAGGTAAGACATAAACAAATATATGATTCTAATTTCTTTAACAATTAAAACTCTAACGTCAAAACTTGAACAAAAACCTTCCAGCCTTCAAATACTCAATTTTTCTCGATACATGATCCGGTTGGCTATTTGCTAACTGCATATAATTAACTAAACATTGTTAGAATGTTGCAGTTATGTACACGGGCGGTAGCTTTTGTTATTTAATAGTTTATAATATAGTACGGATGGGGCCATAATTATACAGGGTGTAGAAATGCTTTACGCACCATAGGGATTTCAATGGTAATTTCTTCATATGAAAATATTTGCTTCCCTAATTATTTTAGAGCAAACTTGTATTGAAGTTTTTTGTAGAGAACAAAATTCTGTATCCATTTAAGCCAGAATTTGTCATGTTACATTTCGGAAAACCGAAAATTTAAAGAAATAAAATACCATTTTTAGACAAATCAGCGGTGCCTTGAAATTACTAAATCATCTCAAAGCATCAACAAATTAGTTTGCTGTTTATTTGGTTGCCGTTACATTTGACAGATGCAGTCTATTAAATAAACTTACCTGCGTAAAGATATTAATTACTGCAAGCGACAGTTCTCATAGCAATCAGCGCAAACCGATTAAAGGCACCACACTTTTTCCAATATTTACGTAAATTATACATATTGTAATCGTTGAAGAACTAGTAGCAGAGAGTTGTTTATGCAATTTACTTTAAAAAGGCTGAACGACTCCAGTTGTTGAAAAATATGAAATATAAATGTTATTAACATTTTACACTAATTCCAGAAAATCATGCTGAGATGTAAAGTAGTGGTATTTAAATATAACCTAGATTCATCGTACGTTTTTTCAAAGAAAAGAATTAGTTCGTCGAATCATTCTAAAAGTATGTAGTAAAATTAGTATCTAACAATAGGCTGGATGTGTTCACATCTTCAATTGCCTTCACAGTGGCGATATGTACGTATTGTTATTTTACCTAGAACAAAACTACTCGTACGTTGACATGACATGATTAGGATACTCTTTGTAGAAGAATCCAAATCTAGATTTTCTCATTTCACGCATTTTACGCTTCAGCATTGAATGAAGAATTAAATTTAATTAAGGATTGCATAATAAACGCAATTTTAGCCACAGAAAATTGCCAACCAAAAGCGGTACCTCTATTCTCGTCTTCTATCTGTTCAAATATATCATGATATCTAAAGTAAACAAAGAAAGAGATGGCCTTACATAAATACCAATGCGTAAAACAAAAAAGGGTGTTGCGGTGGCAATTGAACATGCCTCATTTCGAATGATAAAGAATTCAGTGTACCTTAAAGCACGGAAATAGTATATTACAATTACACAACAAGTTTAGAAAAGTAAAGTTTTACTAAACGAATATAGCTTGATTGAGTACGAGCGAGCGAAGCGAGCTCTTCTTACTAAGTGTGTATACTATTTTTTCGCATTTTGTATTAGCATTTATAAACAAACATTTATATAAAAGCATTATACCAGATGTCCATTAAAAAGGTGGCTGTGGAAATTCACACTTATGAATAATACGTTGGTGGCACTGTAAGTCTATACCAAATTCGAGTCTAGCAGGTTCGGTTTTCCGTCAGTTTTGACACAGACTGACGCAAAACCTAACCTGCTAACCTCGAATTTGACAGTGAGATTACCATATAGTACAGTGACATTTCTATGCACCAAAGTGCCACCTTATTAAAAGATTTTGAATTTAGTAAAATGGCATATTATCATACAAACTGCGAAAAAATATTTTTTAATGCAAAATTTTATTTTTTTTTTAATTTTTGAGAAAGATATATCTTAAGCTTTAGCCTCGCGTTAGAAAGTATTTTTTCCTATAAAATTCTTAGATTTATAAAAATATACTTAGAGAAATCTGTTTATCATAAATTCTTGCCCTAGAATTTAATTTTTTTGCACTAGTCTCAGAACGCACCGTTATTGGGCTATCTCTAGGTCGTGAAGTTGATTTTCTACACCACGGGAGAGAAAGTAAAATAAACAATTTTCACCGTGGTAACTAATAAATTGCTAAGTTACCAAATATGACTATTTTAATTTTGACGTTTCAAAGAGCTGTATTGTCAGGTTGGCAGTTAAAATATTTTCGAAATTTATTGGGAATTTAGGTATTAAGCCGTTTGGTAGTGCAAAAAAATAGTATATACACCACGGTAGCGAATCGTCTTATAACCTTCGCGCTCAGGTTATAATACTGTGCTTCGCTACCTTGATGTATAATATACTATTTATGGAACTTAAAAGGTGATAAAAAGCGTATTGCCATGGATAATGTCAAAATGGTTAACAATGCTAACTTGAATGAGAACGAGTTATATGAAAACAATACACTTGAGTTTGTACTTGTTTGGTAACATGTCACACAATAAATTTTTGAAAATGATGAATCTATTCAGTGCTTACTTCAATTACGATACAGTAAGACCATTTTTGTAAAATAAGCCTGCCGGTTACTAAATAAATTATTCGGTTCGAAATATTATCTTAGGAAAATGAGAATTTGAATGGTTTGCTTATTTAAAGAATCGCAACCTCTCAAATATTATTAGCAAGATTATTGAGAAATCACCTTCATATCTCATTTATAAGTCTGAAATAGAATAGATCAATTAATTGATCTAAACCATTAAGAAGAAAGTTTAGAATAGTAAATTGTTAATTTATAAGATAGGTTTATTAATCACAGATCTCGTACATAATTAGTTAATACAACTAAGAATATATGCAGTTCAATTAGCACGATGAGGATCATTCATGATAGTTAGGTATTTTGAAACATTAAAATAAGAAATGCTTGAATTTATATTAATTTAAATGTCAGAAAATATATTTATGAAATATTTATGTATTTAAAGAAGTTTAACAATAAATTTGGATCATATTAATGTCGAACTTAAGATTATAAGTTGTAAAAAGGGATTTAGTGTAAAATTCAAGAATCACAAGAGACTGCAAGTTTGGTTGTGAATTTGAGCGTCAAGAGTGTAGCATCTTCCGTATCAAAATGTACTAAAATTTAAGCTTTATCCATTGCTATAAATTTTCTAATCGTTAAGTTAGCTAGAAGAAACAAATTATAATTTGATTAATTATTTCGAAATTCTTAACTGAGAACCAATACGATTTCTGTATTTTAAACAATGTTGTTGTAAAAGAATGACCTGTTTTTACCCGAGTCCATGAATTTAATAGAAATTGAAAATAAGAAGTTGCAGCCTTACCTGTTTGCTGCAAGCAAACGTATAAAAAATAAAATAAAGCAAATATTCTTCGTGTCTGAGAGACTATGAAAAATTAATTAAAAAATGTTAAACGTTGAGAAAAGAAATCATAGTAAACATTTAACAAGCCTACGTCTAAGCTCAGTGGTAGATTCCACAATGGCGTCAGCGTAAGAAGGGGTGTGGGCGTTACCCTGGTCGATGCTGCTAATTGATTGGTGTAAACTTTTAATACTTTTATTTCTACGGCCACTCTTATATATACAAACAAAACTTAATATTATAGATACACAAAAAAAACATGAAAAGGAATATATATACAAAGGGTCATCTAGACCCGGGCGCTGGGGGCGCGGGAGGTGATGGGGCGGCCTTTCCTACTGGCCGGAGGCGGGGAACGCGGCCTGGACGCAGTCCGGGGCACGGCTTGTAGCGGGCGCTGGGAAGTCCTCCTTGGACGTCAGCGGATCGAGTAGGCCTCTCGGGGACGGCGGCTGGAGCGGGGCGTTGCCGGGGCGCGGGGTCGGGCTTCCGCTAGGGGAGTCCGGGGACGGGTGGTCCGTCGCCAGCGGGGGCCGCGACGTGGGCTGCTATCGGGGCAGGTAGCCCGCCACAGGGCTTCGAGCTCGGCTTCCTCGGCGTCCGTCAGTCTCACCTCGAGGTCCCAATTGAGGATCCGTGGACGGGGAGTCTGGGGGGTCGGCGGGCGGCGCAGCCGGGCAAAAGGTGCGTCTCGCAGGTGCTGCACCAACGGGCTCCTCTGTGGGGTGCCGAGCTCCGGATCGCTCTCGTCCGTGAGGCCAACGAAATCCGGGGTGAACGCCCTTGTCGGCGTCCGTGGGCTCCCTGACGGCAGGCGTCCCTCCCAGTACGGAGGTGGCCGGTTCAGCTCCTGGATCCGGGCGCGGGCGATCTGGGCCAAGGGGGAGGCAGGGGGCGTCTGGGGCGATGGGCCGAATAATTCCTCGTGGCGGCGCTTTCTGGAACACAAGGCTCGAACTCAGGCGGCGGGCGCGAGAGGAAACCTCCAATGGTTCCGGGCTGGCTTACGTGTCAGACCTGGGGGTGCCCATGGCGGAAGTGGCTCGAGTTCCCAACTTTGCCCGAGGACGGAAGGCAGCAGGGTCCAATGCGGAGGATTGGCCCTAAGTCCACGTATGTGATAGGCTCTGGAAAGGGCTGTGGCTGGTAGGTCCTTGGAAGGCTGGAGCTGCTAGCGGGGCCGAGTGGATGCTGCAGAAGACAAAGTCCAGAAGTGGCTGGAGGCTGCAGAAGACAAAGTCCAGAAGTGGCTGGCTGCTGCAGAAGACAAAGTCCAGAAGTGGCTGGAGGTCCTGGAGAGGCTGGATGGTTCCTCGAGCTGAAGTGGCTACTGGTGGACTCTCCTGGGTTGAGTAATTTCCTACTGCCAGCGTCTGACTATTTAAAGGAGCCAGTCCTTTGTCAAACGCGATCTCGCAGCTCGTTGGTCGAAGTAGAAGGGATGATTTGCCCGTTTTCGATATATTTCGGATTATAGCGTTTAATTGAGCGGCGCGATCAATTATCGACTTGATTTGAGTCGCAATCAATAGTCGTTGAAATGTCGATTCTAACGACACCCAATTTGCTAGGTTTTTGTAAAGATTAGTTCAACTTGGAATTTTTAATTCCGTGTTCGGCGTAAAACTTAATTAAGCATTACTCTTCTGGCGTATGTTAATAAGTTTATTATGCTTCGATCGGTTGCGCGCTATTTTTACAGGAATTTTGAAACTATTCACGCCTTCCTGTGATGCTTCCTTCCGCTAATTAAAATTTAATTTGTAATTTTGCATCCTTGCCCGCTGTACTCGGTCGTGGCCCTGATTTCTTCGTTACAAAATGCCTTTCCCCGGGCCGCTGTGTATGCTGAATTTCGGCCGCTCCGCCCGCATGCATTCGCTGGCCGATGGAAAAATTCGTTTTTCTCGATCTGCCTGGGTGCTAGAAACTTGGGATTGATTTTATCAGGTGGCGGCTTATTCCTCCTATCGGCAGGTATCCTTATGTGGGATTAAAACAGAGCGCACTCTGTTTTAAGAGCGTTTTAGTGAAAATTTCTTAATTCAATCTGCAAACATTCGTGAGGCGTATTTCGCTTGCTGTCACCTTTCTTGGCCGGCCGGTTCCAATAAAGTTTATGGTTGCAATCTTGCTGCACTTTAGAAATTCGTTGTAATTGCACTTATTTTTATGATTTTAGGGTTTTGAAAAATACTTTTGCGTAGGATCGCGGCGGTTTGTTAAGCAGATGTAATATTCTTTGTTCTTCTGGCGCCTTTCGGGCGGCGTACGTTTCCTTTGTTTTTTGGATCTGTTTAACGGTTCATATCACATTATTTATTAAAATTGAACTTAACATTATAATTCAACAACTATATAATCGCCTCAAAAAATATATGCTACGTTAAAGAAAATGAAAATAATATTCATGTACTTAACAACATTGCCGCACTGTCATAGCATGGTTGAACCCATTAGAAGTCTTATGGCGGAGGTTTAAAATTTGTAGTAACACCGCAGACATAACTGTAATTTTTTTAACATTTCGAGCACACGAGTGAACATACAAACAGCACATGTTGAATGCATGTTGCATTTCTAATACCCTTGTTAGTGTGCACATACATGCGCATTTGCATACTTTTAAGCTATTTATAATTTCAAAAACCATTTTCCCAATGCCGACTGACCAAAATATATGGCAAGTTGTTGAAACAGCCAAGATTCACGTGAGATTGTAGATTTACAGAGTGTATTAGCGACAATCATTGTATAGAGGCTTACCGGTGCCTTTAAAATGTAATTTAGGTGTTTTCGAATAGAAGTGTGGTTATATTTTCGCTGTTTTGATAACAGCTAGCACCGAACAAATTATTTACAGCAAATTTGAATAATTCAGCAGGGGTGTAGCTAAACTTATTAATTTTCTAAATATAACCCATTCTTCTTTCTTTTTTTATTCTACAATCTAGTCTGATGTTACGCTATAAATTCTACTTGACATTTGATTGCCCGAAGGGGAGGCAAGCGATAAAATATCTCTTCCGGTCGTTTTAGGATAGCCCTTGAGAGAGGGTGGTTTGTTAAACTCGTAAAGTCCGGTTCTGTTTTCGGATAAAATGACAAAATAAAAGATAGTTATTATGGTTGGGGCGCCACCACAGATCACCAACCTTGAATGGAATTGCCTCGTTACGGTCAAGGCAACTAGGTCTCATACAAAATAGTTACTCTAGAGTTTTATTGCTTGTTTCTGACGCCCACCTTCCATTACAATCTGTCTTCAAAACATTTTTACACAAGAAAAGATTGAATTACACTTGACACACTAAACGCACTCGAGGAGTACGTACTTTATGACTTCAGCAAATTATTCAATAAAAACAAAGAAGGTAATTCAAGAAACGTACTTTATTCTATTTTGAAATTACTAGGGTTAGAGGCAGAAACAAGCAATAATATCTACGATATGAATACACAAATAAACTTGTCTCTTTAGGATATACACAAAAATAATCGCATAATACAATCAAAGAGCAATAGCATAAATTCAACGTGCACCCAAAAATGTTTGACGGCCCCCAGCAGCATTGAAACAAATAGTTTTCAAAAACTAAGGCTAAATATCGCGTAATGGGATCAGCTTCAACTGTACCAGGCTACAATAATTTCAAATTGAAGCTATGCGCCGAGCCCCCGTTCTCGATTGAACATACAATAAATTTAGCTAGAGCTAAACGCCGCGAAAACAAAATAAAAGGAGTAATGACTACATTAAATGTTAGCGCAATTACTTACTTTAATCGCTTGAATTACGCTGCACACAGGAGTCGCACCACTAGTAACCTTCAAGCGACACCAAAAAGGTCTAATCACAAATTTAGGGAATGAAACTCACTTGTACAAATATCTAGTAGCAAGGTTGATACAGGCAAAATCTGTTCGGATTTGGGGGACCCCTGATAGTGTGCCTTAATGTAAGAGAGGCATTTCAACATGAAGCAAGTTTTATTTTGGAATTTAGCACGAGAATACCTCCAATAACCTCCACCCCTGGCTTTTCTTTTCCTTTCCATACACCGCCATCAGGCTGGCTCACGAGAGTTGTAGCGCCTTGCTGAAGTCCGCAAATTGCGAAGAAGTGCTCTTCGTAACGTAAATCTTCAATTAAATTAGTGAAGTTAACCTTAATACCCGGCCACCCCGTATAATTACAAAATTAAACAGGCTAATCACTCGTAATGGGCGACACAAAAAGTTTCGACATCACCACTTCTTACGTGTTTGGTCTTCAAGGCGCAGCGCTCAATTCAACCCAAATCAGCTATAAATCGTCAGACAGCGGCGTCTCTAGCCATCTCTCTCGTACATATGTGCCTTTCGAGCGTTTCAAAACATTGCACAACAATCCGTAACAAACAGACAGTGTAAAACGGTCCCCCTCGTCTTTTCCTTCCCCTCCAGGGTAGAACCGACAGTGTCTCTAGCTATCCCACTCTAATCATTGTCCCAACCTTGTCATACACACGACAGTCTAAAGTTTTAAGCACCGTATTGCTACTTTTTTTGACGCGGCTGTGCGTCGCATGTGCTCTGCATAAGCCTTTCACAACAAGAGTAAACAGCGCCTACGGAGAAATTCTACCAGTATTTCACAACTTGAATTTTTAAAGCAGGGTGACTCGCAGTCACCCGGGAAGCCATTAAAACTAAAGCAACGCATAACTTATTTCCGCCGGCACTTCGTTGAACAGCGGGCTACTCTGTCATATCCAAATTTAGCTTGTAACCGCAGCGAAAACCGCGTGTATGAATTGATTTGAAACCGTATATGGCCGAACTAAACCCAAAACGTTCAGATAAGAATGCGTTTGGAGTAAAGATGGGCGCGTGAGTGAGTTTTCACTTACGTCACGCACGTTTCACGTTTGCTTTAAACACTCACGTTCTTGCACGCTCACGTTCACACACGTTTACGGCGTGACCCGCCACTCACGACTTCACCCGCAGCTTTTATTTCAAAATTGAGATTCAGATAGAACATAATGTTTAGTTTTAAAACCAATAAAAATCTGTAAAGGGCTTTACCCAGAGCTTTCTTGGTAAGTGGACACTAAATAATTGTACAAATCAAATTAACCTAAGGGTAAAAATATTTTTACGTCTACATACATTTTCAATTTAAAAAATCGAATTCGAAAACCAGGCGGCTGCATATGCGATTTCAGCGTTTTGTGGAATATTGCAAGCGAATGCGCTGTTCCTTCATGCGCTACAAAGCACTTCTTGTGTCCGTGCGTCCCGGCTGCCTTAAATATAACCTTAGAATAGAAATAATTATTAATTCCCAGGCAGGACGCCATTGACTGTGCATAGTACACACAACGCTCCCCACAGCTCCATGTCTAAATCTTCCACATGGGAGGGCAGCGTGCAGGTGGAGCAACCTGCAATCTATTATTCATTACTAAATATTCAACGTGACATAAGTGAAACGTGAATGACGCTTTGGAAATTTTCACTCACGTTCACGTCGCGATTTTCAAATATTAGTCACGTGCACGACGGGACCCGGCGTGACCCGACGGTTTTCAGGTCACGCCCCCATCCCTAGTTTGAGGTAAACGGAAGAAATGTCGTTAATAGTTCTATTTATTATTTAAGCTGCGAAAAACGCATTACACCGGTTCTTTAAAACATAAAAATACGTTTTACAGTTATTAGTAGCTTCAGCGTACTTATGCGAACGTTTTGTCCGTCCGTCCGTCCGTCCGTCCGTCCGTCCGTCTGTCTGGATCGCCTGTAACTTTCGAACGGCTACAGATATCGAAATTTTGAAAGGGGGAAAAGTTGTTGCTAAGGTCCCGAGCACCTTCATGGGCTATTTGGTTTTGGCGAAAGGTGGCGATTTTCCACTTTGCAAAATTTCCAAGCATTTTAGCACAGCGTCGGCTTGTCCACTTGGCGCCATCTACAGAACTTCGGTGGTCACGTTTTGAACTACACATTCTGGGTGCACTATAATTCCACTTGGCGCCATCTACAGAAGTTCGGTGGTCACGTTTTGAACTACACGTTCTGAAGCTACTCTTTAGATCTGTAGTTGAGCAGTTTATTATAATATTATTTACTGTTAGATAAAATTGTAGAATAGTAAACCACTAATATTTGATAAATAAGTTCTTTGCTTCCATATCAACATATTTGACAACTCAATACAAAGACTATATGTAACTAATCGATAGCAATGTATTCAAATTAAAAATGAGATTTTAGAGGGTTGGGATCATTTACCAATTTATAACGGAAATTAATACTCAATTTATCTGTTACTTTTTAGACTACTTGCAGTTTATCTTTCCGTAGAGGGTTATCTAGTAACCTTGTTTTTAAAACGGCCAAAAGACGTTTAAAGAAGGAGTAGTATAAATAAAAGATAATAGCTTTACTATTATATTCTCATTATAAGTAAACTATAACCATATTAGGATATTAAGCCATTGGGTATTAGAGTGAGCTAGATTAACTATAACTAGATGTGTGTAAAAACTATCTTTGTTAAATAGAAGTCTGAAAGAACCTTTCAAAATTTGAAAGGATATTCTACTCGAACATACCAATCAACTGTAGCCCTCAACTTATTTTCTAGTACGAAATTCAAACGTACCATCCACTTTCCTGCAGGTATCAGTGGCGGAAAGTAAGTTGCATCAGGCGATATCTTATTAATGAAGTAGGTTCCCTAGAAAAAGAACAGAGTATTTAATATTGTATAATTCACAACCATCTATGAATCGCTTGTTATTAAGCGTTGGAGAACAACCTTAGAATAAAAAAATGCACAGTCAATAAAGTTAGCCCACTTTACTGTAACTTTACGAAGATTTTGGCTATGCCCTTCTGCCTTATAAGTATTAAAAAATGTAACACTGCTATGCATTGATCCAAAAGTAATAAATTCAGAAATGCACTTACAAAGAGCATATATTTTTTCTTGTGGGATTGTCTATGTTTTCTATCCGATTAAAAATCTAAAGTCGTTGTGCATGTAATATATTTTTACTATTAAAAGATTGTAGAGCTTGTTTATTGGCCATTTTAACCTCACAACAATAAGAATGCTAAAATTAGAAAACAATCAAATATGCCGTTTAATTTCTGAAAAATCTTTGCTTTCTTCGCTGGTTTGACATCTTCTAATTATTGTTTTAAAGTAACTTAATTACCAGTTTAAAATTCACAACCACATAATTGCCCTTAAAGGCAATAAAACTCTGACGACCTAGTTTTTCTTACTTTGCGTACCGGGCATTCTGTAAAATTTGACATTTTTAATATGTTCACGATGTCAAACGCCTGATTCCTT
>OW679194.1:217817364-218069295 GCA_940337035.1 Agriotes lineatus | reverse complement strand
GCCTGATTCCTTTTGAGGCAGTTGCATGTACGAATGTCGAAACGAATCGGCCCATTCGGTACTCATTGCTCCTAAATTGAAACCCATAGATTTGTATCTGCAAAAATGCACTGTAATTTACTGTAATTTATACCTAAACAATGTATTACCTTGTTTTGAGGAGCATCAACGATATCAAAAAGAGCTGTGTATGTTACGTTCAGGGCGCCTGCTGTTCGATTTACTTTATAAAAGACGAAGTTAATGTCCTTTACCGTCTTGTTGTCCACATTAGAAAGTTTGGCGTATTCATGGATCAGCGTATACTGGTGTTGCTACAAGAAGCAACTGCATTACTAGCCAAATTCTGCATTTTCTGATATTAGAGTATACAGGGTGCCCAACTTGAATGTACGCAGCTTTAAGCAGGTGAGTATTCAACACACATTACATTTACAGTCTAGATGTAATATGTGTTGCATACTCACCTGCTTAAATCTGCGTACATTTAAGTTGGGCACCCTGTATATGTGTGCGGTGTACAGAAATTAGTGTGTTACAAAATTTCTTATTAACTGAGCACGATTCTGAGGCCAACGTAAATATATAAGTTGCATGTATCAGTAGTATTTACTGTTTATTTTTCTGACTTCGGCCAGCCTTTACTGACATTGTTGCATCAAGCAATTATATTGTTTGAGGCGTTCGCGATTGCTCGAATTATTCTTATTAAATAGAATTTCGGCTTAGACCTGGTAGTCTTTATAGATAAACACTCAGCATTCTCTGGCTTAATGTGCCTTGCATCTTGTGAACTCGGGCAAGGACCCACGCGATGGCCATGCAGTTTGGTGGCTCGTGTTGTTTGAGTACCGTGAAAACGAGGATACGTAGGCAGATTTGGCCTTGTTTGTGCGCCCATATCGACTAACGTTTCGCAAGACATTGCAGCTCGTATCATCAGACTGAAAGTCTGTCTTTGAACTGAAGGTCAGTGTTGAGCTATTTATGGTCCTCTGTGCCACCCGTTCGAAGCGACGTAACGCTGATTTATCCTTCAAGTGCAGGGCAGGTTGAATTCATGGGGCATAGCCTACATAAAGCACTTACATCAGTTGGAATAACAAAATATATGGACAAGTCGAAGCCGTGATTATTAATTCACCGCTATCACCTGTTATCGCTAAAATTTACATGGAGGCATTTGAAACAAAGTTCTCGAAGGTAGACGATATCTTTGTCATCTGGTCAGACTCTTTCTAAAACACCTAGATTCTTTATATCACAACATACACAATATAATGGAAGTGGGGGAAAATGGTATTCCGATTCTAGACGGTCTGTTAAAACGTAAATCAGATGGTAGTTTAGGACATGCAGTTTATAGAAAGACAATACACATGGACAGATATCTACATGCTAACTCACACCATCATCCAATACAAAAAGCAACAGTTCTAAGACATTGGCGACCAGAGCGGTTCGTATCTCAGATGCAGAGAATCTAGAGAGATAAAAGGACCATCTATTTGACTCTTTACAAAACAACGGATATCCAACTTCCGCCATATGAAAAGCGCTAGACAAGACCATGACACAAGAGGCTAAAGAATAATTCCGACCTCTGGAAGTCTTAGCATTTCTACCTTACGGTAAATGCTCAACTGATAAGATGGGACGTGTCCTGAAACGACGCAACATCAAAACTGTTAAAAATTTAATTATTTGACTTGGGTAAAAATTGGATGAAAAAATATTTTTAGGAGAAAAATATAGTCAAAACCAACGACATATTGTCGTGAAATATAGTTAATAAAAATATTGATATGAAATTTTTAAACAAGACGTTTCGCCATTTTTGATGGCTTCATCAGTAATATTATGAAGTGTAACTAATTAATATTTAATACATTCTGAAAGAAAAACAATAGGATAAGCGAACAATACATTTTTTCCTCAAGTATGTGTACTTACATGATTAATATGGTTTATTTTTCACGACATTTTTCAAAGTATGTTGGTTAATTAATAAAACACAGTCATTAAGTGCAATCCATATTAATTTTTAATTAATAGCAAGACACGTAATACGAGCTCTTAAGCAGGCAAAGTTCAAATTTTACAGATAAAGGAAGCTTGCAAGGTTGTTCACATATTTATGTTATCAATGCATGCGCAAAGGTAGAAAATTCGGATAATACAGGTGACTTGGGCAGAGACGTATTAGGTTAAAATTTGATTTACTTGAAAATTAGTTTTAAATTTAATAACAATGAATATGAATGCAAAATATTAAATTTGATTAAGACAAAATGTTATTTAAACAAATTATGATATATAGAACTGAAGTTATCAATATCAGTTCTATAATTTATAGCATTGGGGGTTTTTTGTATTTCGATCATTTCCAAGCATAGACGTTTTTTTAAATTACTCTCTTTATGTAAGATCTTAGGAGTATTAAATTTGAATTTATGTAGCGAATTATTGGCGTGGTCTGTCAGTGCTGTTTTTTGAGTAGAATTAATAATTTATCTCCTTCTACTCAAAAAACAGCACTGACAGACCACGCCAATAATTCGCTACATAAATTCAAATTTAATACTCCTAAGATCTTACATAAAGAGAGTAATTTAAAAAAACGTCTATGCTTGGAAATGATCGAAATACAAAAAAGCCCCGATGCTATAAATTATAGAACTGATATTGATAACCTCAGTTCTATATATCATAATTTGTTTAAATAACATTTTGTCTTAATCAAATTTAATATTTTGCATTCATATACATTGTTATTAAATTTAAAACTAATTTTCAAGTAAATCAAATTTTAACCTAATACGTCTCTGCCCAAGTCACCTGTATTATCCGAATTTTCTACTTTTGCGCATGCATTGATAACATAAATATGTGAACAACCTTGCAAGCTTCCTTTATCTGTAAAATTTGAACTTAGCCTGCTTAAGAGCTCGTATTACGTGTCTTGCTATTAATTAAAAATTAATATGGATTGCACTTAACGACTGTGTTTTATTAATTAACCAACATACTTTGAAAAATGTCGTGAAAAATAAACCATATTAATCATGTAAGTACACATACTTGAGGAAAAAATGTATTGTTCGCTTATCCTATTGTTTTTTCTTTCAGAATGTATTAAATATTAATTAATTACACTTCATAATATTACTGATGAAGCCATCAAAAATGGCGAAACGTCTTGTTTAAAAATTTCATATCAATATTTTTAATAAACTATATTTCACGACAATATGTCGTTTGTTTTGACTATATTTTTCTCCTAAAAATATTTTTTCATCCATCAAAACTGTGTTCACGACCAATGAAAATTTGAGTAACGGTTTCAGATCAGTGAAAGACAAAATTCCAAGGTCAAAAACCGATGGCGTATATCATATTTATTGCTCTTGTGGCTCGAGTTACATAGGACATACTGATCGTTCCATTGATCTAAGACTTCAAGAACATAAAGGCGATTGCAAACACAAACGCATCACTAAATCAGCCGTAGCTGAGTATGCATCTACAAATGAGAACACCTTAGGATTTGAGTACGCCAGAGTACTTGCCAAAATACCTCACTACTTCGCACGAGTGATACGTAAAGCCATTGAAATAGAAAACATCCAAATAATATAAACAAAGAAGATGGCTTTAAACTAAGTAGAACGTGGACTCCTGTGATATACGATCTAAAGCATTACAACCACTGTGCGTCCGACGGCTACGTCCCACAGATTCAAACTGCGCTGCACTTGAACGATCAATCAGCGTTACGTCGCGCCTAACATCTGGCACAGAGGACTATAAATAGCTTAATACCGACCTTCACTTCAAGGACCGACTTTCACTCTGATGATGCAAACTGCAATGTCTTTCGAAATTTAGTCAATATTGGTGCACAAACGGCAACAAGGCCAAATCTGCCTAGGTATCCTCGTTCCCACGGTGCTCAAACAACACCAGCCACCAAAAAGCATGTCCATCGCGTGGATCCTTGCTCGATTTCACAAGGTCGGAGGCACATTAAGCCAGAGAATACTGGGTTTTATCTACACAGACTAAGCGGTCTAAGCCGAAATTCTATTTTAACAAGAATTATTCTAATTTGTTTAATAACTAGAACCAGAACTAAGGTGAACATTTAAACGAAAACTTTACAGTCTTTAAATGTTCAATCTTTCTCGACACATAACCTATTTGCTAGCTCACATAATAATTAATTAAACATCGTTAGAATGTAGCTTTTACATACACAGGCGTAAGCTTGTGTTGCTTGCTAGTGTTTAGAAATGTTTATCTAGAAATCCACTAAAGTCTATCAAATAAACTTACTTGTGCAGACATATCCATTACTGCAAGCGACAGTATCAACAGAAAACAGCGAAAACTTATTAAAGACATCGTGACATCAGGCTTATTCCACTCAATCTGTAACAACCACACCTTTCAATTAAATTTGCAGTTATACATTACATCTTATTTAAGAAGCTAATGCTGAGAGCAATAAATTATATTTAAGTCTACCCTAGATTCCTCACACGTTTTGTCAAAGAAGACAAGTAGTCTGTAGAACGACTCTAAAAGTATGTTAGTAATCTTAGAAATAAAAGTCAGATAGTCTTAACAGTCATGTGAGGAACATCAATTATACACCATACGGGAAGAAATAATAACTACCTTGACATAATTAGTATACTCTTCAAATTCGGTTTTAGCTTTTCATTTCTTGCCATAGTTTTCGAAATATTGAACTTGCTTACTGCTTTCAATGTATGTTAAGGAAGTATGTGACACTACTGAATTAGCGTTCAAATCCCAGCAGCCGTCGTCGAAGGACGAGTCTGTGGACGTTCAAGATAGCAGCAATAGCCGAGAAGCAAAGAATCAGCCAACTGCATCCGCGAAATCTCCATATTTTTCTCAACTCACAGCATGACCGTCAGTTGATTTTTTTTCAATATTGGGTGCCTAGTAACACACTTTGCGCGCTGCCAAACGAAATTCCTGGATTTTCCGAACTACGCGTTTAGACCAGTCATTATAGACATTAAAATGAACAATTTAACAATAATTTCAAAAGTTTTAGAACTTTGCTGAACCTATTGGCACACCGAGAAAACAATAAATCTAAATTTTCAGCCTTTTCCAAAGTCCGGAACATTGTTAAAATTGTAATTAAATCGTTTTTTATGTATTTTCCCGAAAAGAATTCCAAAAGTGCTGCAAACTTGAAGTAGAATTAAATGTGTTATTTCATACCATGTACCAGATTTACAACCATTTTAAAGATATGGAACGTTTTTTTTTTATTCCAAATGTTTTTCTCTAATAAACTGGCCGACAAAATTTCAAAAGTTCTGCAAACTTGAAAGATGCATCACAAAAATTTCCTGAATAGTTGCGTAAATTTGCAACCTTTTGCGTTGATCGGAACATCTTTATTTATAGTATTGTTTATCGGTGGTCATTTTTTTGAGCAAGGTTGTCTCGGAATAATTTCAAAAGTTTTGAATTTTGATGCAAATACTTAGAACATCTATTGTGACGCATTTACAAATTTGCAATCACAGGCGACCCGGAACCTCGTGCGATTTCCAAAAATCGATTTTTTGGATTTTATCACCCTCGAAATAATTGCAAAACTTTTGCAAATTGATCTGATAATTTTATTTGGGGAGTAATGTCAGTATTCGTATTTGCAACCTCGCAGGGCACCCGGAACCTCGTGTGATTTCCAAAAACCGATTTTTTTGATTTTATCACCCTCGAAATAGTTGCAAATCTTTTGCAAATCAATCTGATGATTTTATTTAGGGAGTAATGTCAGTATTCGAATTAGCAACCCCGCGTGCGATCCGGAATTTGGAGTAATTTGAAAAAATCAATTGTTTGAATTTTTGCACTGTTATGCATTTGCATGTCATCCTCCATATTTTCAGTATTGTGTCTAAAATGTTATCAGTGTATCAAATGAAAAACTGATATCTTTTTGATTTTATTTTAAATGAAAAATGACGAAACATTCAGGAATTGGAAAATTGAATTGATAACTATAGTTTATATCTCAGTAAAGTTTTCAATAAGGTATACAGAAATAATAAGCGTTTGACTGCATACATTACGAATTATTACTCGCAAAACGGAAATATTACGGATGTAGCGATGTTGTACTACTGTGGATGCAAAACTATCTCAACGGACGCAAACAGATGGTTAAAATACAAGATAAGCTATCACAGGAATTGCAAATAACACAAGGTGTGCCTCAAGGAAGCATCCTGGGACCTATTTTATTCACATTATTCACCGCTGACCTGCCTCAACAGCTATCCACCAGTTGCAACATCCATCTATATGCCGACGACACGCAGCTTTACGTATCTTGTGATCCGTCACTGATCAACTCTGCAATGGGAATAATTAACACAACCTTACAATGTATTTTAACTTGGTCCAAGAATAACGGCCTAACCATAAATCCAGCAAAGTCGGTGTGTGTGTGCGTTGCTCTGCGGTAATGCGTGAAAAAGCTCTTGCTAGTTTACAATCAAGTGTCATGATTGGTGAAAGTGTAATTACATTTACAGAAAGTGCGAAGAATCTCGGAGTGTTGCTTGACTGTAATTTAAATTTTCAAAACCATGTTACAAAAAAGTCTAGATCGTGCTTTGCACAACTTTCAGCTTTGTACAAATTTAAGAATGTTCTACCATCTCATACCAAGTGGTACATTGTAAATAGTTTAATACTCAGTCAGCTAGATTATTGTAGTTCGGTTTACTACAGTTTTCTAACTCAAAAATGTAAAAATAAGCTGCAACTCCTACAAAACAGCTGTTTTAGATACTCTTTCGAAATAAATCATATGCAGCACGTTACACCTCACTACAATAATCATGGCATACTGAAAATCGAAACAGATTTATGTTACTATATAATGTTATCATTTTTAATGTTTTAAGTAGTCAAGCTCCTTGCTATTTACACTCTCTCTTAAACCAAAGAGGAGATTCTCGTGAAAGAAATTTAAGACACAATGAGCAATTCTCGTTACCGACTCGAAATTCTGCCAAATTTGAACGTTGCTTTGAGATAATAGCTCCCTCTGCTATAAATAGATTTCACGAGTTGTTCATTGGTTCTGGCAGCCTGGTATCTTTTAAAAGTAAAAATAAAGCACTTTTGTTAAAAATTCAAGCATCCTAATTAATACCATTTGTTTTACATAATTATCTGATAATCTTATTAACTTTCACATCTATTTTTCCGGTAGGGTTGAAAAACGGCTTGTCCGATACCTCGCCAATTGAGAATTTAAATATATATATATCTGTTTTATTATTATATATAAATAATATAAAAATATTCTCTTATTATACATTTATATATATAAAATATTAGTATTCTCAATAAAGCTTATATTATTATTATTATTATTATTACTCCAAGTTTGCAGAACTTTTGGAATTTTGTTCGCGACAATGTAGCAATATTTTATTTATTGCAATTTTAATAATGTTCTGGACCTCGGCAAAGGTTGCAAAATTTTATAGTTTGTTTTTATGCTCTTCCTGACCTTACATGAATGTTTCAAAACTTTTGGAATTATTGTGAATTGATTGTCCTGACTGACTGGCCTAATTGGTGAAAATTATTCGAAGGGGGCACCAAACATTGAATTAATGTCAACGAAATTCAATGGGCGATTACTAGTCGTCCACTATTTTCAGTACCTACATGACAGATTTGCTAAGATTGTTGCAACAAATTGAAATGTTTATTGTTGCCTTAAGTGTAAACATGGTAACAATTAACTATTTATGTATTTCGAATATTTGTTAAACTACTATATATAAGTTGTTTGTACTTAAGCTTGTGTTACAGCTAGCAAATATTCTTAAAATTAGCATAACATTGTGTTTGTTCTCATTGCACTCTTGAATATTTCTATTAATTTTACTAGTAGGTATATCAACTTATTCTTATAAAATCGCAAAGACAAATAACTAAGTTTTCAAATTGTTACACAGCCTACTATGGTGTTCACTTAAAAAAATTAAATTGCTATATCTCAGAAGCAACAGGAATGTAAATCAAAATTTAAAGTTATTAATTTTGATTACAGCTGTTCTTTCAGTAGTCATATATTAAAATTGACAAAAGAAACTGATGTAATTTTACTTTCATTAGAAGAATTATTCAGATAAAATGGTGTGTTTAATGTACGTTACTAAAAGCTATGTTGAATTAGTTGCGTCAAATTTTCATTTTAAAAAGAAAAGAAACATGTTAACGTTACGTTTCGCTAAATATATTTAGCTTCTTCAGACAAAATTAAAACGAGAATTTTACAATCATTTAAAAGACATTTGACAACTAAACATAAAACATTTGGTTATTAGGCAGGTGAAAAAATAACTCCTCAATTTGTTACCTCTTCAATTTAGCATTATTTTAATCCATGTTTTGGTTCCTTCTTCCGATTTAGCCAATATAATGTTTCGTCTATTATATTCATATTACAAAATATTAATTTAACTAAAAAATATGTTTAATTTTCTGTACAATTTTTCTTTTTTATATTTTTATTGATTTTGTTATAAGTATGTCCTCTGACATGGATATTTGTGGACATTTATATTCATTTAATTGTTTAACCAATTTTAACTTCTGGTTGAGGTTTCAATTAAAATAATTGCATACATTAATAAATTGTAACAAATTGGTATTATTTTATTTAGTGTTAGATACCTGTAAGGGTTTTTAGGATAACTAAAATATTATGGTTTACCTTTTTGATTATTTAATACGGGGTTTTAGCCGTTCTTTGCTGATCGTATTCCTTAAGAATTTGCGTTTTATATTTTTATATAATTAATTTGGTTGAGTTGAGGTTGGTGTATGATCAGGTTGACATTGTACTTTGGAAACTTTTTTCCGCCGTTTTTCCCTTTTTTGATCTGGAAAATAGGTAGAGGCAATTACTATTTGATTTATTGTTGAATAGTAATTTACTGACCTTCATTTTAATATTAGAACGTGATTATGTACGGTTAATTTTTAATTAAGTTCAGGTGTTCATTGTTTTTTTAAACTTAAGCCATCTATCTTGGTTCAATTATCCAAACTGTTTGTTTCTCTGGTTATTGTGTAGAATAATTTTGTAATGCTACTGTTGAAATTTATTTTAGTGTAATCGAGAAAGCTATATTAATAGTTTCGCTTACTTAAATATCGTATACCATTTTAAATTGTTGTAGGCGAGAACAGCTATCTTGTTCTTATAAATTTTTGTCGACCATTAAAATCAAGGTGTTAGCCCATGCGTTGTTATGTCTCGTGTTGGATAAATGAAAACCCATTTGATCGAAATTTTATTTTGCATGATATTTGTTAGAAAAATGTTTTGATTTCATTATATTTTGATAGTATGAAAAAGCATTTATAAGATTTGCGTCCAGTATTTTTATAAATTTTATTTTAATTTTTTTTTATATTTAAATTTTTTATTTTGTCAAAACAAGTTATTTAGGTTAGTACTTTTTTAAATTATTGTATATATTGCTTAAGGTTTCAGTGGCAGTTTTATAATTTATAGCGTTGGGTAACCTTTTCATTTCTATACATTCTAAAGATAAACTTTTTTATGTGTTTTATTATGTAAAATTTTTGGGTTGTTTAAATTAAAATTACGTAAATAGTTGACAGCATGATCTGATAATTCCGTGTTTGATTTATTGGGTATCAACAATTTTGTATTTATTGATCGCTTATGCTGGGCCATTCTTTTTTAAAATATGGTTTGGTTTGGACAATAAAGGTTGCATCAAAATTATTACATTGTACTTGGTATACTATATGAGATTTTAGATTTCTGTTAGTTTTATCTTTCAAGTTTTTGTAAAAAATTTTTAGAAGGTATTGTCATTTTTAAATGCTGTATTAATTTGATTTTTTTATTATTTTCTTATTTTTTCGGATAGAAGTGGAATGTATGTTATTGTGGTTTAGTATTTATTTACTTTTTGTTTGTTGTTAAAATCATCATTTAAAAAGTTTTGTTGTAAGTTTTATTTGTAACATTTTTAAAATTTGTATTCTTGTTTTAATATTTTTCTTAATGAAATCTAATGAAAAGGTATGTGTGTGGTTGTTTTTAAATTGAAATTATGATGTTTTTTACTTGATAATAATATTGCTCTGTCTAGTAGTCCTGATATTACGCTTTTTTATATTTAATTGTCGTGCTTTAATTGAAATGAAGGTATGTATTTGTTTTTATTTGTTTCCTATACCAATTTGTGCTAATTTTGTCTTTACTTTCTCCGGTTTCTCGGGTTAGATCGCTTAAATTTGTTAAACTGCTTTCAATGTTTATAATGATTATATGGAACATTGTTAGAGTCGAAAACATTAAAACTAGGTTCATAATTAAATATCTATTTACAATGCTTAAATTTGAATTTATTTATTTTCTATGTTGTTAGATAATTGGTTATCGAGTTAGGTTCTAAACTATTCAAGTTTTTTTAACTTCGTTTTTGGGAAAGTAAAAGTTTTTTATGTTTATTTGGTGATATGGTTTTTTAATTTGTTATAATTTGATTTTTTTTTGTAAGGAAATGGCTGATTATATTTTTTGGACATTTGAGTTCTAACAATGTTTTGCAATTGTCAATTTTTGGTTTAAGGTGATTTTCTGTGGCTTAAGCATCATTTATCAAAATTGATAACGTTTTATTGGTGAATTCCATTCTTATACTGTTACTTTTTCCTTTATTTTCTAGATTTTAGAAAATAATATTGTTAAACTTTTTTTTAACAATTTACACCCTAACCTCAACTCTAACAAATTAATGATATAAAAATATAAAACGCAATTTCTTAAGGAGTGTGATCAACAAGCAACGAATAAACCCAGTATTAAATAATCAAAAAGGTAAACAATACTTTACTTAGTAACCACAATATTTTAATTCTCCTAAAAAAAATTTACAGTTATCTAATACTAAATAAAATAATACGAACTTCTAACAATTTCTTGATTTATACAATTATGCTAATTGAAATTTCAACCAGAAGTTAAAATTGGTTAAATAATTAAATGAATAAAAATTTTCGCAGATATCCATGCCTGAAGACTTACTTATAACAAAATCAATAAAAATAAAAAAGAAAGAAAAATAGTGCAGAAGATTTAAAGTAAGTAAACAAGTTGTTTAATATGACTTTTAATTAAATTTTAAAAAATTAATAGGAATATAGTAGAGTAAACTTTATATTGGTTAAATCCGAAGATATCCTATATTTCAAGGAACCAAAACATTGATTAAAATAATGCTAAATTGAATAGGTAACAAATATGGGAAGTATTTTTTTACCTGCCTAATAACTAAGTGTTTTTTAAGATGTCAAATGTCTTTTAAATGATTGTAAAATTCTGGTTTTAATTTTATCTGAAGAAGTTCAATATATTTAGCGAAACGTAACGTTAACATGCTTTTTAAAATGTAAACTTGACACAACTAATTAAACATAACTCTAACAGGCAGTCTTATAAAGGCAACTGATCTGACGTTAACTTTAATTCGCTGTTTTTTTTAAATAAACAAAAGAGCATCAAAATGTGTTTACTAATGAATGAAATGTCATAAGCACTAATGTTTTGAAGCGCTTTTGTTTATTTTAACAGCGAATTAAAGTTAACGTCAGATTAGTGGTCTTTATAAGACCGGTCGTTAGTAACGTAAATTAAACACACCATTTTAGCTGAATAATTCTTCTAATGAAAGTAAAACTACACGAGTTTTATTTAAATACTACTTTTCTGTCGTACTTATAAATTAGTAAAAATTGTTCCTATGCAGTTTTGTTATGTTCCTTAAATAATGTCGAAAGTATAGCAAACGGAACATTTTCCATAAGGTGTCTGCATGTATCTAGTGTGCTATGATTTTTAACATTGAAAATGTTTAAAGAATTGGAAGGGTGACACTAATACGGGGCTCCAGTAGCGATTTGTGTGACGCTTGGAAAGTTAGCAGTTTCGCAAATTTTTGCAAGTAGTACGTATTGCAGATGAATCTGGTTGTCATTTTGAAGATTTCATCAAGAGCGAACTTTCTGCAAAGGCTGGGAAAATGTAAGGGGGCGAAAGTAGGGGGGTTAAAACGATTTTTTGCACACAAAAAATTTCGGTGCAGTTACATCGTATACTTTTTGAAAGATGGCTAGTTGGAAAGAAGATGAACCACCGCTCATCGTACTGGCTGTTTTTGGGGTCTACGATGCACGGGGCTGAGCTACAATGGTGTAAAGGTTAGGTGCGTCTGCAGCAAATTAGATGTTGGCATAAACAGGGGGAAACAAAAAATCTGAAATTTTGCTTTTGGCAGTATGTGGATGAATCTGTGGATTTTTAAGAATATTTCGACCCAGGTAGATTTAAGGGTTGCAGAATGGGGAAAACGTTATAATTAAAAAAAGAACCTTAAAATCAGCATTTGTGTAAAATTCGCTGTTTGGCGACTTTCTACTGGTCAATCGTATTCTTTAAGAGAATTCGGAATACGGATTAAATTGGGTGATACTAACGGAATGTCGGATTGTATTTGTCTCTAACATAAATTTCGTGTGATAAGGTCATTGTCGCCCTGCACTTGTTGGCAGACTGTTAGAATGGTAGATGGTTACTGGCAGCGTTGCGATGTTATTGACAGCTGTTTGTTCTAAAACTTAATGCGGAATTGTAATAGAAAATACTGGTGGGGACTTTAAAAATATAGATATTTGTATATGTATATGTACGGAAAATGCAAAGTTACTTAATTTAGGCAATGTAAAAGTTTCCCAAACAACAAAGTGTAATATTATTCCATTTAACCAACTGTATATATACAGTGTCCGCCAAAAAGTCGACATAATATGGAATATTTTTTATTTTTATTTTTCAAAATAAAAATTTACATCAATAATTTGTGCTTGTCTAAAAACCTAGTTAGCCCCTATCATATATACCGAGTGATTTTTACTTATTTAGAAAATGTAGTATTTCGAAATTGTCAAAACCCGAAAAGTGCTATTTTTCGAAAATTAAGTAAGACTTCAATAAGATTTTTTTGGAGTGTGTTATTTTTAGCTAACTGGACAATCTTAAGGTCAGAAAACCCCAATTTTTTTTTAACTTTAGCTTAAATTAATTTTTCAATTTTTTAAATATTTTTCCAAATTTCACATATCAAGACTTAATATTAAAATTCAAATTCTTTTATGTGAAAAATTTCAAGTTTTATAATTCGAAAAAATAATATAAAATGTTAATTACTCCTCTAGATGTTTTATTATTCACCGAAAAGTAGTACATTTGCATAATTTTTACGTTTTTTACGCAAATAAGAATGTTTTTCAATTCTAATTAATCTTTTTACATGACTTCAAGAAACTCTAATCTAGCGCTGTAAATGAATTACTGTTCTTCATATAAAAAATTTTTAATATTAAGTCTTGATACGTGAAATGTTGAAAAATATCTAAAAAATTTAAAAATTTATTTTTAGCATAAGTTAAAAAAATTGGGGTTTTCTGGACTTGAAATTGTCCAGTTAGCTAAAATTAACACACTCCAAAAAAATCTCATTGAAATCTTACTTACTTTCCGAAAATCTCACTTTTTGTACTTTGACAATTTCGAAAAACTCCATTTCTAAATAAGTAAAAATCAGTCGGTATATATGATAGGGGATAAATAGGTTTTTAGACAAGCTCAAATTATTGACGTAAAAAGTTTTTTTGAAAAATCAAAATAAAAAATGTTCCCATATTATGCCGACTTTTTGGCGGACACTGTATATATAAACCCATAATTTTATTTATGAATGTAACTTTTATAAGTAATATCAAGTTGCATTGGTATTAAATTTTAGAACAATAGACGTTTATCAAGCCATCGATGAAAATATACAAAAATTGCTGTAACCATTATCATTACAGGTTACAGAATCTAGATTGAGACGCGGTGAAAATCGGAATTAATTTTAGAATCTAGTAATTTCAAAGTTTCATATTGGTAACATTTTTACATCTATCATATTGACATTAAATTGTAAACCTTATTTAAGCTAAAGGACACAATAAATCAGAGGCGTACGCAACATTGCTGTACGGTGTACCATCAGTTCTTCAATGTTAAAAGGATTGCGGAAACAATGGCGTTAAGTTGAACAACCAGGCTCTGCTAAACCTTCTATCCCCGCAACAGCAATGTTCACACTTTAAAACACAAAGAATCTGTCATATGACGTTAGTAACTGCGCAAACGAAATCCCTCTACCCACCCTTACTGATCACTTGTTATTTAAAATGTAACCAAACTTTGTATGTTTGACAACTTTCCACATATTGCCAATTTATCAAATATGATCACAGCGCTTTCATGACCTACTTTGAGAGTCAATCTAGTTTCTGTGACCTGTAGGATTTCTATAAAAGAAACAGTAAACTGATGTATAAAAATTACAACAAAAAACTCACCCACTAATACTCTTGGAGTGCAAAGTGATGCAATTCTGCAAGTGAGCTGTGCCACCTATACACAGTTACGGATTATTACCATTACGATTTCCGTCTGTTAATTATCATATATATCATTAAAATAAAACTGTATCCTAAACCAGTAGCGTAACTATACCTTTACAAATTCCCCCAATGCAACCAGTGGCCTACAGCAATCATGGTTTCCATAAACATTTTTAACGTTAGCTTGTCTTGTCTTTTTAGCATTTTAAAGCACGCAAACCAGCGAGATTCTATTCCATTAAGACCTTTTCCTTTTATGTATTGTACATCACAATATCATAAAGTAGTAGATTTAGAGAGTCAGTGTGTTTAAAGAGTATTCAGGTTAGTCCTTATCATTGCAAATACAGAATTCAAATTATTGAATAGTTACCTTTGCAATCAAATTATTTTACCCACAGAAAATTACTAACTTAATGTGATACCGGGTACGGACGTTTCGCCCCCGGCGTTTCGCCCCCGACCGTTTCGCCCCCGCTGTTTCGCTCCCAGCCGTTTCGCCCCCTAACCGTTTTGCCCCCGAACCGTTTCGCCCCCGAAGTTTTACCTCTAGCGTTAGCTGTTTCCAGTTGCACCACGAGGAGGTTCTGCAATTGTTTTTTATTATTTTTTTTTGTTTTTGTTTGTTGGTGTTTGTGTTTTAATTTTAGAGTTTGTAGTAAATACTTATAAAGAAAGGGAAATCTTTTAACATCTATATTTCGACGTGCAACCGGAATACATTCAAAATTCAAAGTTGTACGCAATCCCACGCAAGTAATCAATAACTTGACGATTTTCAAAATCTTCAAGGATTTTTTTTCATACGAGCTGATATTGCGACATACTTTTTATTTTTTGGATTAAAAAATAACAAAACCGGTTGCAGAAATCCTACTAGCTACCTACTCGTGGTGCAACTGGAAACAGCTGAAGCTGGCTAAAGCTACAGGTAAAACTTCGGGGGCGAAACGGCTAGGGAGCGAAACCGCGGGGGCGAAACGGCCAGGGGCGAAACGGCGGGGGCTAAACGTCCGTATTCCCACCTTGTAGTTATATCCAGTAAAATGAGTAAAGTACATAAAAAAAGAGATGGCTGTATCTAAATATCAATGCGTAAAACATAAAAGACGGTACTGCCACAACAGTTAAATCTGACACTTCCTTATAGCTTCAGTTATGAACTTCGAACTCTGTCCATCAACATAAATAGAATGACAATATATCCAATTTAATTTCAAGCAAGGGAAATATGCTTTCGTGAGCGTTTTTCCAGATTTCTTGATTTTTGTAACAAGAGAAATTATATGTTAAGTCTTAACTTTATTTTTAAAATGTATCTTTTTAACGTTCTGAAATGTATAAAATAAATCTCTTGTTATAATTAGAGAAACGTGTAATAAATATTTGTCCTATAATTTAATAGTTTATATGCGATTTCAAAAGATAATTCTAAAGTAAACTGGGAAAAAAGTTAGTAATATCACTAAAATAAATTTGTAAAGTAATCTATGAAAGATTATCTCCATTGTGTTTCTTTTAATATGTACGCTTAGCGCAACAAGTTGAACTTAAGTATGTATAAATAAAGCGCACCTATTAGAATTTGTAGAACAATTTCTTTATACACTCTTATTTCGCTACCTTTAACTTTTTCCACCAGTACATATTATGTTTCTCATAAAGGGAACCCATTAAAATTCTCACTTCGAAAAACGTAGAATTTGTTGTAACGCCACTGTCCCAATAGTCATCTAGATAACATTAGCACAAAACCAGACATGCAAATAGCACATGTTGAATGCATGTTACATTTCTAATACCCTTGCTATTGAGTGAAGCTAAGGAATAAGACAGACATATTTTAATTTGTCGTAGGGTAAAACACAACCTACGATTGTAACTTTAACCTTGAGTATTGAAATACTAATTTTTTTCTCAATACAAGGTTTGTTTACCTTTTTTTTTTATTTCCCTACCTACTACCGTTGCCCCCCGGAACCGCTTACGCATTACTTCAGGGGGCGCGGGCGTCACTTAAACCTAGCCTTAATTAATTAAAAATCTAGACCGCCCGCGCCGGGAGTTGAACTCTCAACGCTCCGGCTCGAGCGCTCCATGATTTTCAATGTGACCTCGGCTGCAACGGCAATCGCCGCTCGCCTACCGAGGTCCCTAAGGTCTGTTTACCTATTTGATAGCAACATGCAATCAAAATGTAGGCATTGCGTACACAGGCTAAACTTTTGTTGCTTTATAGTACATGATAGTGTTTAGAAAAGCTCTCCTAGGAATTTACCGACGTCTGCTAAATAATTATATTCTGGAAAAATATTAACTACCTACTGCAACCGTCCTAACAACGAACAGCGAAAACTGATTACAGAGAGCAGAGATCATACACATCAAACTGATGCCAGTTAACCTGTAATAACTACACATTTCCAATCTCATATAATCTTTAATAATTGACTACCTAATATAAGAGCATTATTAATGAAATCCACGTTCGAATGTCTGTACGACTTCAATTATATTAAGAAATATGAAAGTGAGGTAGTTAACTATGAGTGTTATTAATATTTTACAAAAATCACGGCAAACACTCAACCAAAAGCAATTAAACCATAGAGTAAATAAACAAGAAGTTGTGGCTACCTATTCAACAGCCCACAAATTAAGCCTGTTCGGAACCAGAACCATTTTACAGATATCTCACTTTTTTTTATTCAACAGTGTTGTCGAATCGACAAATCTAAATGTTTTGCTCAAATGGTAGGAACTGACATGCTTAATAAACATGAAACTCTAAAACACACCAGTCGTAGTTGCAAAGTATCAATATTGGTCAAAAACCAGGAGTCTGGTCTCTCCTGCAGTGCTCTCGGGCTGAAACTGACGTGAAACAATGCACAATAAAAACCAATTTGTGTACGCAAATCTATTTACTTCAAACACATCAAAACACAAAAAAAATAAAATAGGATTAAATCATAAAAAGACATACGTGGGACATATCTGGGGCTACTCACGTGTACGTTACAAAGACTGGCTATCTTGATGCACTCAAAACATGTAGTCAGCAATTATTTACTGGCTGCAGACTCCTAGCCGCTTTTATTTAATTCGTCTTTTGGCGATTTTCGCATAACACACTTGAGAGAGCCAGAGGCACATGCATGCTCAATCTTAGCTAGCCCACGACTGCCTAATTGAAGTTATCAATACCCCAAAATTGCAGGTTTCCGTATCTGCATACGCGAAATTTAAGTCCTTTATGCACAGACACGCCTTTTACACTTTTGTAATTCTAGAATACATTGCTCAAATCTAATTTACAATAATAAAACATAGAAAAAACAACTTGCTTACCTTCCAAGTATGAAAATAAGCATAACAGGCAAGGGGTGCTAGATGGCCCCCTTTCACGTGCACTCAAAATGGGTGAAAAATATTTTAGCAGTAGCTCGGATGGATTGCATTTCTGTAGGACCATTTTCCATAAGATTTAGATTGAGGGGACCATTGGTTTGAGAGTAGATATGGAATTAAAATTAATAAAGGGTTTCGTAATAAACAAAATTTTTGCATACGCGGTAACATTAGTTTAAGAAAGTGGTAGTTTTATGTAAACACCAATGTGTAAAACGAAGAGAATGGTGTTGCATGATGGTTAAATGTGACGATAGTTGACAATAGCTTTAAATATGAAGATAGAATACTAGAAGTCTTTCAGTTTGTAAAGTACACCGCGTCATCGATGCGCAGAACGCTAGAAACGTCCGGACGAGTCCATTACGTTCAACAAGGTGATTTCCGCTGTTGTATTCAGTTCATTGCCGTTCGTCTTGTCATTATGTTTGCATGTTTCCATGACTATTAACCCGTTAATAATATCAAAAAGGGGTTTGGGCGAGCACCTTACAGTCTGGTAGCTACATGACATATTGGGGTTAGTCATTTATTTTCCGTAGCGCCATATTCGAACTTTCTCAGGTCGCACGCGTATTCAAGAGCCTTTGGCCTGCGCCTTCTGCCAGATTCCCAGCTGTTGTCTAAAATGCTGCCACGACCAAATAACGAAGTTCCATGCACAGCTTTGGTAAAAATTCACAGCAAAACGCGGAATAGAGCGGGTGAAGCACTGCGAGTCCTCCCGCCGCGAAAAGCGTTTAGCGGAGGGCGGCCTCGCGAGCTTCTAGTAGAGCTTGTACTTCTTATGACATGCTAATTTATTTAGCATTTGAAACCAAAAATAAATCAGCTGAAAAGTTTTCCTTTAAAATGGGAATTTTAATGTGCCTCCCAAAAATACCTATTGCTACGCCACTGATACCGTCTATTGGCGCATAACTGTAGCCACGCCTATGTACTTCTTGCTTTGAAGCCACTCTACCTATTGGCATTATTAGAGTGATAATGAATTTCATTTAATTTAAAGCCTAGAAGGAGTTACATTACTGCAAGTTTTTCCAATCTTCTTTTTAATTTTAACAAAAAGGAAGATGTATCTTAAATATTGACTTTATTTTCAAATGTATTTCATTGTAATAAAATTAATATTAAAATATACATTTTCTTCTTATAACTAGTTAGAGAGGTTTGTAATAATATTTGCTTATAATTTAATAGCTGTTTATAAATTATGATGTTGGTCCTTCGAAAATATTTAAGTACATACAAGAGACAGACCCATCGGAACTCTCACCAACTAAAACTTTTTGTAATGCCACTGTATTAAATTTGATCAATTTAAACTTCTGTTTATTTAACTTTTTCGAACCCAAAACTGTACATACAAACAACACAGGTAGCATTTGTCTTCTCTTTGTTAGTGTGTACATCCATGTGCCACAACGTCTTTTACTTATAATTCCAAAAATCATTCCCCAAATGAAGACGGGCCATAACAAATGATGGTAAGTTGTCGAAACAACCAAAATTCACATAGAGCTGTAGAACTACGAAGTAGTATGTAGTAGTAGTATGATAATTGTATAATTTTAATGTGTTAGAACAACAACTTATAGCCATTTTGATTTAAAACGACGTATATTTTGTCATTTTATCATATGTTTTGAAATGTAGTTTATGGTACCTATGGATTTTTTGTGTGTGTTGGCACTAATCTCTGCACTAGGCTGCTTTCGAGAAACTTTTGTTTTGTTGTTATGAACACAACAAACTGTAAGAACGATGCTTCAGTTTACCAGTAATTTGTAAATAACCGATTTCAAGGAGATTTAGACGACGTATAAAGCAAATATTGGTGCTTCGAATTCGTTTGTATTGATTGTAATCTGCAATCCCATCTTTCGGTTTGACCAGTTACAATAATCTTACAATTCCATCCATCCGCATTACATCCCTTGGCTTCTGTTTGTTCCTCTTTTAAATTTATCTACATTAACGGTGACTAACTTGGCTTTTCGTTTACTGGTCATTTTTGTTGATCATGAATTCGTCTTGGTTGTCATTAAGAATTTAATCTTACGTACTTGAGAGCAGTATTTTCGATTTGGAGTTGTGGTTGGTGACAGAGTTGACTGATTCAGTCATACTGTGTTTTGGCCTTGTGCTCATAAAGTCAGATACCTTTGTATGTATCTGGTTCATGCTACATTGCATTATAAGTCTATCATGCAACCATAGTTTAAATTAGAACTTTATGTTCAATCCCTCCAGGAACTAATTCATGAATTTGAAACTTTACACTGATGAGAAGCTGTTTTCTTCACCATTTTGATGAAACGTGCATCGCAAAGTTCTTTCAGTTGTCAATTAAACATTTTGCTTTAAGATATTGTAATTAATTGTTTATATCATAATTAATTGTTCATATAAATTTGCTTGTTGCATGCATAATTTCATACCTATTAGTGTATGAGGTAGTATTGAGTAATAAATCTATTTTGTTACGTTTGACAGTTTCTATTCGTGACAAGATCCTTAGAGACTTCGTTGTTAAATTGGTTAAGAGTCACTTAAAAAGGAATAATAGAAATAAACATTAATACAGTTAACTAGTATATTCTCAATATATAGAAACCAAAACCATTTTGTTAACCAATTGAATATTACTAACAGTGAGTATTATAGCTATAACTAAAAGCGTGATCAAAAACCAACTTTGTTAATTAAAAATCTCAAGGACCCTTTTAAAATTTAAAAGAATATTCTACTCGGCTAAACCAATTAAATTTTCCTTTCAACTAATTTTCCACGACGAACTCCAAACGTACCATTCACTTTCCTGCATGTAGTAGTGGCGAGAAGTAACTTGCATCTGGTGATACGTTATTGATAAAGTACGTTCCCTGGAAAAATCAGAGCATTGTGTTTTATATAATACATAATCGCCTAGAAATCATTATCATTTGGAGTTCAAAATGTCCTTAAAATAAAAGAAGCATTGGGAAAAAGTTAGCTTTAGCATTTGGCAATTTTACTGCAACTTAACAATATTAGAAAATATGTGCTTATAAAGAAACATGCATTATTTCTTATCGGATTCGGTACGTTCTCTCTACTCTTTAAGAGTTAGTCGTAGCGCATCAACAACATTTATTATTAAAAAATTATAGAACATCTCAAATGGAAAATTAATTACAAACGGTGAAATCATTTTATTTGTGAAAGGTTTTAAAGGAAACTTTATGTGTTTTTCTTGCTTTCTTCTGTCATTTGACATCTTTTGATGATTGATTTGGTGCAACTTAATTATCAACACCAAATCCACAACCAGATAATCGCCCCTATAAGCAATAAAAACTCTTTTCTTACCTTGCGTATGGGACATTTAACAGTTTTAGTATATTTACGATCTCAAACGCAGTATTGCTTTTAACGCAGTTGCATGTGCGAATGTCGAAACGAATAGGCCCCATCCAGTACTCATTAGTCCTAAATTGAAACCCATAGCCTTGTATCTGCAACAATCAACTGTCAGTTACTGTTAGTTACTTATACCTAAACAATGTATTACTCTATTTTGAGAAGCATCAACACTGTAAAGAAGTTTTGTGTATTTTGCGTTCAGAGTGCCTATCATGCGATATATTCTATAAAAGTGGAAGTTGAGGTCCTTTGACGTCTTGTTGTCCACATAACAAAGTTTGGCATACTCATTGATCAGTTTGTTGCTGCAAGGTGCAATTGTGTAATTAACCAAATTCTGTGTTTTGCCTTATTAATTTGAACTCGAGAGCTGAAGTTATATCCCTTTTCACCTCCTATTTAGAAATAATAATCAAAATTTAATAATTACTAAAAAACATTATCCTACTATCTTATAAACGTTTTTATTAAGTACAAACGATTCAGTGAGCAATGTTAAAATATATACGCTAAAGGAATTATTGTAATATTGAAAAAATCACATTCCGAGATTTCATCAGATCTTTACCTTTCAGGGTCCCTAGATGAAGAAAAACATATTTTCTCAGTTCCATCTGTCTGTTTGTCTGTCTGACTGTTGGACGATATTTTGCATGCAGATAATATGTCTACCAGGCATAAAACCGAGACATTTTCGGACAAATATAAAAGTAATAATTTGCACATAAGTCAGGCTTTACACTCGAATAAAATGGGGTTCAACAGATATAGGCTAATGTCGTAAAAAATTTTAAAAAATTTGAACAAGTCCGTTCTGTTAAATACAGTCACGAATCGCCGAGTGAGCCCTCGAAGGGCCCGTGAATCAGGCGCCCGGATTCAAATTCAAGTTCGCAGTCACTGTAGTTCAAATTCTATTGCCGGTAATTTTTTTAAATTTGAAATTGATTTAATTCGCATTACCAAGTTTTTCCTTTTATTGTTTCAGTATTATTAGGAACCTAAAGAAATTCTTACCCCTATTTTGATTTTTAAAATTGTTTAGTTTTACAACTTTTACTTCTGAGGGAAGTTCTGAGTAAAGCCCTTTACATATTTTTTACTGGTGTAATACAACAATTATATGATTGCAACTTTAACTGCATTCTAATTTGTTTAATAAGTAGTTAAATTTCGAATTTTAATGTCGAAATTCAAACAAAAAGGTTACAATATCCAAATACTCATTTTTCTTGATTCCTGCTTCATAAATAAAGTTCGTTAAAATATAATCGTTAGTACTCGGGCGTAAGCTTTGGTTTTTCCCATGATAATGTTTAGGAAATCTCTCTTAAGAGCCTGCCAAAGTCTTTTAAATAAACTTACTTTTGCATATGTATCCACTATTTCAAGCGAAAGTCCCAACAGCAAAGATTAAAAAATGATTATAGACATCATCACTTCAGGCTGATTTTCGTTAACCTGTAACAGTGACACTTTTCCAATATTTATCTAACCTCATACGTATTTTAATCATTGACTACCTAATAGCAAAGACTTGTTTCTAAAAGACTGTGCATAGATTATTTCAGTTTTGTTGAAAAATATGTGGGTGAGGTAGTTAACTATAAGTCCTTTTAACGTTTTACAATAATTCTAGAAAACACTCACACAGAGCCAATTAAGCACTAATCTTTACATAATAAAATAGTACAGAGGTATAAAGAAATAATATTCTTAGATGTATCATATGCTTCGCTAAAGGTCACAGATATTCTGTTGAATCTTCTTGAAAGTATGTAGTAAAATCTAAATTAAAATCCCAACATCTATGTGAGTAACACCAATTGTTACAAACCCCATAGGAAGAAAATAACATTAAATGGGCTGGGTGCTTCATCATTCATTGTCTAAGCCGTTACAATATGAATTATTATTTTACTTAGGACAAAACTGTTATGACATTATTACAATGCTCTGGAAACATTGCAAATCTAGTTTTAGATTTTTAATTTTTCCTATAATTTTCAAGACATTAGCACTAACTTTATAATTTAAATTCATGTTAAGGAAGGATGTGGCACCGTTGTAAACACCTACTTTTATCTTTTCGGGGGTAATAAATAAGTAGCCGGTTTAACGTATGTAACATGAGTTTTGGTACAAATTTCTAACGCAAGTAGAAGTTAATTGAAATTATAAAAACGAAAATAAAATATTGATAAAGGCCCATATTCTTCTATAGGACGCATTTTAACTAGAACTTGACACAGTACTTTTTGGATGACTGAAATACTCATATCACGATTCTTTTGATAGGCTCGTCTTCGTAATTGATCCTCATATTCACCTTTCGATAAATTCACACGTGGAATTTCTTCGTCACCATCCCTAATCGTACGAAAACTAGTTCTATGGAAAATGTTTCGGTCCGAAAAATGTTAACAATTTCTTGTTTGGCAAATTGGCCAATTAAATTATAAATAATTTTACGTCCTTTTATTTTATAAGACCTTCTGCTAAAATTGATAAACGAAATACCATGAATGAATGCGATGGATATTAGGTCTATACCGAAACCCCAGCAAGTCCCGCTATGAAAGGGATTCTTTATTCTTGGTTAGCCTGCCGTGCAAGCCTGTAGCGATACCTGTAGCTCGATCCAGCTTTCAGTTTCAAACGCAGGTTCTTTGGCCACAGCTAGGGCTCCAGTGCAATGCACGATGCATGATCTTAACCCAGGCTTCCAAGCCCTGGACCTCGAACAACTCGGCACCCAAAACACTCATTAACAGTTTTACAATATGCAGAGGCGCCAAGAATTAAAGGAAATGTGTATACATGCTCCACACACATGTGTCGAGCAGCAGAAACAATTGGTGGAGCACGAACAGAACACGGAACACCTGGAGATCAGAATGTCATTGCTACGAAGGAAAATCCAAGTCCAAACGGGTTGGTCGATAGCTTCGGGTTAGTTTTCGAGAAATTTTCAAAGTGGTAAAGAAAGCAGGCAACACAGACAAGGCCATTGTGGATGTAGCCCTGTTAACAAATAAACCTATCAGAAGCAAGAAGATGAGGTGATTGCTAATTGTACTTTGTATTGCTGAAACTAACTCAAACTTCCGATTACCATCCGAGGGATGCAAGAGCATAAGGAACATTACATGCAAGTCCTCAAGCTTTACTGGCATCGGTCAGAGATATATTTTGGCCTATATCGGGTAGAAAAATTGCAAAAAGTATTGTTTACAATGGTGCGAATTGTTATAGAACAAATTATCTTTTGTTGTAAAGTCAATTCATTTGGAGTTGGTGTCTGACCTTAGCAGCTCTTTGCTGCTTTAATTCGAATTATTGCTAGAAGGGGGAAGCCTTCAATATATATTTAGATAATGCTACCAATTTTGTCGAGGCTGATGCCGAGTTTAAGATTTTTAACGTTTAAACAACGTCCAAACAGAAACAGGAAGCTTGGGTATATAAATTACAACAATGATCAATCTCACCTACACAATATTCATGGAGTACCTACTTCAAACTGATAAGGATTCTACAGCACAACTGGGCTGCTACTACGCAGATATGAATGATTATCGTATCGTATAAATAAAAAAATTCAAACCTGATTGGTCCAAATTCAAAATGCGATTTTCATTATACAGGGTGTCTGGGAAAATGTGGGAAATCTCCCGGATATGAAAAAAAGTACGTGAAAGGAATACTACAAGTTCATATAAACTTTTCTCGTCTAGGCCTCCTTTTTGGAGATATGGGCTCCGAAAGAGCTCCAATGGAATCTAGTTTTTTACACATAATTATTGAATCACCAGGCATATTCCATTTTTTTTCATATGATGTATACCAGGTAAGACCCTTCAAATTACTATCCAAGAAAGTGCTGCAGGGACGGAGTAGCTGTGACACTCATGACGCCATTTTTTTACGGCCTGTATGATAAGAACTTTGGACAACGTTTTTTTAATACCTCTAATTATTGACTAAAAATTAAGTACTTTTCATTCATGTCGCTAATCTTAACCGATTTTAGAAAAAACGTCATTTTATTTACACTGTTAGTCCCCTAACTTCTGTCGGGGTGGATATGAAAAAGAGGAATTTTCCCTGTCACTAACATAGTTGCAATAAAAAGTTAAACTTAAACTGCTTAGTTAAAAACCAGGTTGGGGAAATGTCAATATATTTAGCATTAGCAAATTGCATTCTGGTGCAGTGGGACGAACGCATCTATGAAATCAAAAATAGTAAACCATTCTTTTTATTTATTGAGCGGAAAATGAGTAAGTCCTTGAAGTATTATAGAAAGAAAGTAACGAGAACAAAAAACTTAACGAAAACAATTAGAATAGTTATACTTTTTTCTAGTCAACATATTCTGTCAATTCTTTCAATCCTTTGCTCTATATTAACATTACATTCCTGAATATATACCTTCATATAAAAATATGTGTGTCTTGTATTAAATATAGTCACTTAGTAAAATCACTAACAACAGTTTTATACGAGTGTATTTATTTCTCTTAATTGGCTATTTAATATTCAGCTTTATTTATAATATATTTCAATTCTGAACTTCCTTTAACAAGCTTCTGGATGGTACTGTGTTCGAGAAATGTCTGCTCTAAATGAGAGCGTAATTTCTCTAACAAATGTACTTAAAATTAAATATTTTCATCTAACAAATATACGTAAAGGGCTTGAGCAAAGCTGTTTTATATTTAATTATGTAAAAAAACGTTCAAAATAACATAAACTCAACCGATTATTAGAGATAGGTTTAATAAATATGTTGTGGTTGCTTTTATGGTCGATTTTACATATCAAAGAGAAATCGTCAATTACACTATTTTTCAGTTACTCAACTTTATCCGTCTAAGAATTCTATCAAATCAAATTATTTCTTAAACGTGAATTGTAAATAAGCATTTTGAAAGACCACGTCAGGACAACTATTTTATTGAATAATTGGCTAGGTAGATCTCTAGGACTTTCCCATATTTAAAACTGTATTCGTAATCGAAATTTAGCTATTTAATTAAAATAGAAAATAACTATAATGCGTATTCAAACTCAAAGTCCAGGTGCTTTCAAGCTATATTTTAGCATCTAACCCACTACGGCAGTTCAGGTACTGCATAATAAGGCAGAAAGCGTCGTAGCGCACTGAAGAATTTCTTCAATCACCACAATATAATAGTACCAAATTTTCGCAGCTTTTATTTCTATGTATAGTCCGACTTCAATATAAGAAGGAAACATATTTTATGACGAAATACGACAGCAATAGAGGAGCATCCTTGCAACTATAGACTAATAGTCAGACATTATAATATCAAATAGGGAAACAAAACTGATGTTTTGAAAGAAGCCATAGACATCTTGAGCACAGAATGTAGAAACGAGAAACAAACAAAATCTATATGCCATTAATATTGTCTTTAAAAAAAAAATGCAGGAAAAGTGGATCTGGGAATTAGTGTTAGGCTGAAACGAAACTGAAGAGAATCAAGCTATTAATAAAACAATAGACATAGATGTAAACTAGTTAAGAGGTAAAAGAAAAAAAGCTAAAAAGAAATCAAAAAGAATTAAATGAGAAAAATTTAAGTCTCGACAGTATGTACGAAATTAATTTAGCACGACCGGTGGCAATGATAAAAAAATCAATAAACGAAACTAGACGAAAGTGATAATAATTAGGAAGAGAAGTGAGGAGTATAACTTTATAGATATGTATGATCAACAGCAAGAGATATGAAACACAATAACAATGCTCTTTCACAAGGGTAACAACCGCTAATGATGATCATATAGTGGCCGGAGAGCGTAAACTGGTGACCAATGTCCAGGAATGAGGTTCGAGCTCACTACCTGCCGACTGAAAACACAAGCGCTTTAGCAGCCGCCCATCAGCTCTCTACTAATTTTACTCTCTCCTCTGGAACTTTCACTTTTGTTTTAACCTAATATGATTAGCACACACTTTGAACTTTGTTCATTTTGGCTTAACGTCTTTTAAGAAACTGTCATGGGACGAATACAGAATATAGATAAGTAAATTGCAGTTGTATCGGTTCTTCGACACACTATTTTAGTCTTCTTAATCGAAACTCAACCTTAGCGGACTCTTCTTTCAATCTGGTTACTCTATCTTGCATTTGTTTTTCATTATTTTGCAATTTTCACAAATCATTAGATGTCTTTTCTTGGGAAACTTAATTATCAAAACCTTCTCTGATTTTTTCCACCAGTCGTCTAAGTATGTCTGCCGAAATCTCAGTATCGGTTTTCAGATAATCAACAATAGAAACATTGGACAATGAAGAGAGAAAGATAACGATCACAAATGAGACGATCAAACGATTTGAAACTGGTAGCAAAAAACTGCTCTGGATAAGAAAAATTGCAAACCGTAAAACCGTTGGAAACAAAATGTTGGAACCGACACTGGGAGAAGGAAGCTAACAAAAGGACTTCGTGGATCTGTACCTTTACCATAGCATGAGTAACTTCCTTAAATATCAAGGCCATATCTACCTATCTTGGTGGTTTCTATATCTACATACTCCATCTTTTTATGCAATTTATAAAAATACCCTTGAAACCAGTAACTGCTCTGCCCGAAGGGGCAAACAAATTTAGTGCATCATCCAAGTTGTAATACTTGACTCATATAACTTCACTAACACTCCGGCATAACTGCCATATTAACTGGAAGGTACTGCGGGAGTTTAATAGGTGCTGGTCTTTACGGACCATAATTCTAAACCAATACTGAGAATAAGCGCGCTTTAGGGCAAGACTTTGAAATATACTGCCATAAACCTGGAATATACAGTCGCCCCAATTTTTCGAGCAAAATAAAACGGCTCTCATTACGCCTTTATGAAGCACGCAGCATGAAGGCGAATTTTTCATTGTTTTAGGAAATCCTGTAATTCCCTACCAGATTTGTTTAGGTTAGAGTCCCGCCGGGGAAATTGAGACATCCGTCATAAAGCCACGTTTACAGCATTGTAACTTCATACGTATTATGTGCATTCGCAAGACGAATCACCGGCTGCAGGCTGCAGCTCCCGCGGGAAAAGATGATTACGGCGCTTGCATAATCTCATTATTTTCTCGTGCACTGCGGGCCAGCGCTTATCTCGGTCGGATTATGCAATTTGGCAAGAAGAGAGTATTATCTCGTAGTTGGCACATGCTGCTAATGTGCAGGCAGCAATTTACGGAACTTTTTGGTCTTGAGCAGCGAAGGTTCGCGGATCTAGGTGAAAAAGCTTCGAGTTTAAAAGCACCTAGTTGTTAAAGTAAAATTGGTGCCTGCAGAATTGTATGTTAACTTAATGCGAAAATTTCTCAGAGCAAGACTAAGAATTTATAAAATATTAAAACATGTTTAAAAATCTCTGAGCGCGACCGCCCCAGATTTTTTTCTCTGAAAATGCTTCAAGCACGAAGTTTATGAATTAAATTCTTGAGTATGATTCTTCATCAGGAAAGAAGAGAAAAAATATGAACTTATAGTGCATAGTATAACAGAAAATTTAAATTGGTACATAGACGCCAATAAGTACCGATGGTTGAAATGAAAGTTATGATTGGAAGCAGTAATAATTCAGTTGTTAGATTTGGCGTTTGTTTTTAATATTTTTTTCTGTGAGATACCTTCCTGAAGTTTAAACAATCTGATGAGTCCTGTAGCCACTACGATGCACCAACTAAGTAAAATAAAATATTATACAACCTAAATCTGGGTTTTCCTTTTTATATTGATTTCGAAGCCAGTTCGGGCAGAAGCAATATAACACTAGGCATCAAAATATTACTTAAAATGTTGTTTGCATCAGGTTCCTGAGTTCTCAAGACTAGCCCTGGCCTTGATTTACAAGACAAGATCTAAAACCAAAACTAAACCTTTGAAGCCAAGAAGATCAAAATCGCTAAGTACGAGTCTAAGCAATATTAACACTAACTTAATTACCATGACTTGAATCGTTACCACTTTTATAACTGTTAGCGTATATAACACGAGTATGTAAAAGCGAAATTCTACTACATCTAAATATTACTAACAGATGGATTGGTCATACACAAGTCCAGTTTAGTGGAAGTAGATAAATTGTTACGTATAACGTATGCTATAATTAAAATTAAATTATGTAAGCACGAATTGTCTTTAATTACCAGCTATTCCCATTAACTGATATGTCATGGATTACGTTGCTACTTTTTCGTTAGTGTGTGTTTGGGTGTCTAGTTCTGCGATCTATTTTTGTGTGAAGTTTGAAAATAGGGAAACTCTGGTGATTTATGAAAAAGATTGCCTGCACAGAAAGAGTGATTTCCTGTAGCCATCTTGGGCAGATTGAGTAAGAGATTATATTTGGTGTTTTGTGGTGAATGTTTCGGAGATATGTTTCTGTGGATTTTAAAAGTGTTCGATATCTTGGAATTTTTCGATCGGCAGTAATGTGTGGTACATGCAGCCGCTGAAATTCATCTAGTAATGCTAGGATTCAGAAATATTTTAAAAGAAAACTTACTCTTGACTTCTGTCCACTCTTCGGTCTCTTATCACCCCGATTAATGTATTTCACTAGTGGGGCGCTCAAGCCAACACGAGAAGCACATAGAGAAATTATTTATAAGTAGTTATAGTGTGCCCTCCAGCTACGCCAGCACACTTTGATCCTGCAGTTCTGTGGGGCAGCTTAACCACGTAACCTAGGGTCAATACGTCTTGTGACTTCTTCATAGTAGCCCGCCTACAGCTTCTATATGCCAGGTACTTCCTTTACGATTCAAATTGTGGTCGAGCCATTTCTTTTACGTGAAAGTGTAGAACTGAAAAAATATCTCTTAATGTATATGCCAAACCCTTACTTACTTACTTACTGTTCTATTTACCGATTGCAGTACCATTCTAAGCAGATCGTTGTGGAATACATCGGATAGAACCCTACGGATTGTATACCTTATCGACAAGTTAATATTTTACATGCTAGGACTTTTAGTATTTTTTGTAGTGGCCGTCAGATTTAACGATCTTGGTCGCAATAAGCAAAGTCGTTGGACATGCGCATTAACAACGCTTGGGCGGGACAATGTTATTTGCCCTTTCCACAGTACTTTGGTTGTTTCTTAATCGGTTAACGTTTTTTTTGTGTAGTTGTGGTGGCTTTCCAAATCGTAGGTTGTTACAGCATGTCTTTCAACTTTTTTGGGTTGCTGTTTATTAGTATGCCGTCAGCAAACATCATATGATTATGATATGCGCCATCGATATTCATGCCCTTGCCTCCCTGGAAAGATGCTGAAAAATGTCTTCCACTTCTGATATATCTTACGCTGCTGGTCATGACGAAATCACTTTGTACATTCTTAAGCTCTGTATACCTTTTCTTTAGCCTTTCATTACTCACATCATTAATTTTTGTATAGAAAAATGAGCCTATCCGAATGATTGTAAAACTGCTCATATAGTACCTTTAAATAAAATTTCAAACAGCAAGAAATTCAAAGATCTCAGGCCAATTTCAATACTTCCAACATTGTCAAAAGTACTAGAAATAATGATTGATATGTACTTATTGATTTTTCGAAGGTGTTCGATACAGTTGATCATGAAATATTACTGTTGCAGTTACATTTTTATGGTTCAACGGATATATCCTTGACATTCTTCAAAAATTATATTACAGGCAGAAAGCAAGCAGTTGTTTATCAACATTAGAAATCTAATTACTTGTCAAAAGATACTCCAGGGATCCATTCTCAGTCTGGCACTTTTAGCAATTTATACATCAAGTTCTTACTCAGAATTAAGTTATAATACCTCTCATTTCTATGCAGACGATACTCAAATATATCTCTCCTACTCACCATCAGAAACTGCACAAGCCTGTCAGAAATTAAATCATGATCTACAAGCTCTTGTAAATATATCAAGGTTACACAATTTAAAGTAAAAGCCTAAGAACACCAAAGCAATATTTTTGTTTAGAAATAGATGGTGTAAAAATTCAGCTATCAAAAGAAGTTAAAAATTTAAGAGTTACAATAGACTATAATTTCCGATTTCCGATATGTAAGCAATTGCTTAAAGAGGACCTTTCTCAATCTAAGAGGTATATATCAAAATCGGGTAGTTTTAAAAATGTAAACCAAGAAAATGCCTTGCGAAACGCTAGTTTTATCACACTTTAGTTACGTGATATTTTATATAATAATAATAAATCCATACATAATCTCTAACCCCTTATACGGCTTACACACTGTTGGAGTGCCTGGTGCACGAGCCGCCGAGGGTATGCGCATTTTTAAATTCAGCTGAGGTACTTGAGGTAGTGGAGCTTGTCTAAGGTAGAACACTACGCCCGCTCTCCAGATGTTCAACAATCCAAGTGCTGGCCAAGCAGACTCGAGCTCAACTTTTACAAGTGCATTGAGATGTACAACACCACTCAGCCGTACTGCCTGCTGTTTTCTGAATATTAACATTTAAATTAGAGTAAACTAAATCAAGATCGAATAAGTGAGTACTAATAACACCAGAATCAGTCACAACCTCATAGGCGAGAACTATAATCTAATCGAGCGGAGTAGAGTAGTTAAGGTAATTCGAGTAGGTTCATTGATAAGCTGCTTGAATCCCATACCTTCTATTAATGAGATAAAATCACCGGCTAACCGACTTTTAAAATCTAATAAATCTATATCAAAATCACAAAAAATGATTCATAAATCGTACATGATGATTTATAGGTTGCGGGGGGGGGGGGTTGTAAATAACTCCAAAAATGTAATAATTTGTTTTTTTTACATACCAATACTTTAATCCAGAGCTGTTCAATTGCGTTATTAGAACGAATGATAGCATACGACAGCCCGGATCTAATGTATAAGCCAACTCAACCACCTCTTGTTGAACGATCATTCCGTGTAAATGTAACCATCGACAGCAATTAATTCGGATGGCACTGTATCATTCAGCCACGTTTCAGTGACAGCTACTAGATCATAGTTTGAAGCGATAATCTCGTTTTTAAAATCTGAAATGTTTGCAGTCGGTGATCTAACATTAAGATGCGCACACTTAAACAATGACATACACTTAAAACTAAAAGTTGAGTAATTCTTGACAATAAATCCAATCAGCAAAATTTGCTATATACGGATGGGGCCATAATTATACAGGGTGTAGAAATGCTTTACGCACCATACGGATTTCAATGGTAATTTTTTCATATGACAATATTTGCTTCCCTAATTATTTTAGAGCAAACTTGTAAATAGGTTTTTTGTAGAGAAAACAATTCTGCATCCATTTATGCCATCAATTTTCTCATTTTACGTCAGAAAACCTAATAATGAAATAAACTAGAATTATCATTTTTTCAAAAATCAGTGCAAATTGTGAAGTAGTGGTATGCTGGAAGCAGATCAGGTGCAATAAGTGCCATGGTTGCAGCTACATTTGATAGATGCAAACAAATAAACAGCAAACTAATTTGTTGATGCTTTGAGATGCTTCAATAATTTCAAGGCACCACTGATTTGTCTAAAAATGGCAATTTTATTTCTTTAAATTTTCGGTTTTCCGAAATGGAAAATGACAAATGCTGGCACAAATAAATACAGATTTTTTTTCTCTACAGAAAACTTCATACAAGTTTGCTCTAAAATAATTAGGGAAGCAAATATTTTCATATGAAAAAATTACCATTGAAATCCCTATGGTGCGTAAAGCATTTCTACACCCTGTATATAATAGCAATGAGATAACATGAATAACAAAATAGAATGCTTGAGTAATAAAGAGATGGCTATACGAAAAAATTATTTTAGTCGGCATGTTTAGTTGACAAATGCCATAATTAAATTAAGCGTCAACCCTTCTCGAATATTTGCTACTATGTTTATCTCTTTCTTACTCAAGCAATACGAGTTATTTTCTTGTTCATGTTATCTCATTGCTGTTATATATAAATGTGGCCCCATCGGTATTAAAAATTAAGTCTATATCTATGCAAAAAAATAACTAAAAATTCCAATACTTGGTATGTTGCACTTGATATTGTGATTGCTCTTAGCGATAACCCAACAGTAAATGGATACAAAAACGTACGTACAGAAACGAAAAAGTTAAACAGGACAATTTCATGAAAACGAAAAACCTGGGATAGATTATATTTTGTTTTAATGAGAGATAGATGTAAAAGATGTGGCCCAAATTATTTGGAACTTCAACGAATATACACAATCGTGGTTAAAGGTATATTAAAGTCTTAGTCTTATTACAGCGTATATATGCCATGTTTTTATGGCCTAATATTGAAATCACAATCATACATGTAATTAACGTAATTCTGAATGCTAGAGTTTGTTATTTTCACCCACTAGCATTGCAGAATTGCTGCGTTGTGCCTTTGACATACGATATATTAAAAGTGCAACGTCTGTTTGTAAACACGGTACTGCTGCTTGTTGCGTGTGTCGCTTACATTTAATTGTTATCACGACACGGAAACTTGACCCATATCTTATCTGGCGCAAGTTATGCAGTTTTTGTGGGCTAATTGGGTGAACTTTTGTATTTACTGGATTACAGTTTATTTTACACTATTCACTAAAATCCCATGTTCAAATTAGTTTGAACAATAGATAACATTTAAAATTTACGCTGGTCGCGTAATGTTTTGATACTGTTACCCACTTTGACTTCTATGACACCATCAAAACTCCATACATTCTTATACCCATATCTATAGTATTAGCAAAAAGTAACTCCATCAAAGATACATTTGGAATTTTGAAGTCATGCGTATTATAACACCAGAAAATTATATTTACTTCTTGCTGATTCATGTCAATGCCGTTATTGACGTTTAAATTAAAAAATGCAGTATCTATTGACTACCTTATTTTCTCATTATGTATTATCTGTCTATTTCCAGTGCTGATAGTTTCTTTTTTCTGTTATTTTCAAATAATTCGCCCATACAAAATAACGTTTTCTGTGATTATTTTGAGTATTGGCCTTGTTCGTACTTGGCTTATGCTTTGGTCTCCATAGTATAAAATTCAGCATACCAATAGCACTTCTCCCAACTACTATCGCTTCCCGCAATTTTATATGTAGCTATCTTTCATTTCCAACTTTAAAACCAAATATAAGATGTAGATTTATTTTTCGCCCAACTCTAGTAGTACATTTTGAGTAGCTGGCCATACAAAATATTTTCTTTGCCGTCAGCCATCACTTCTGATATATCTTCTTGGTCATGACGTATTCTTCACTTAAGCCTCTGCTGCTTTTTATTCAGTCCTCAAACCTGCAAGGGGGCATTATATACAGGGTGTTTTATTAATAATTGGAAATATTTTAACTGTAGAATCCTGGGCTCAAAATATTAATATTTAACACAAATTACTTAGATAAAATGTGGCTCCTTACTGAGATATAGGGTGTTTTATTTAAAAATTTAAAAAAGATTTTTTCCCTTTACGTTAAAACTATTTGACGTATCCGTATCATATTTAGCAGGAAGTGTAGACACTATAAACCATGTTAAATTGTGTTAAATAAGCGTTTCTGGCTACTACCAGAGGCGTACGACAGGGGCAAGTGGTTGGTTGACCCTTTCCAAATTCTACGCCACTGGCGGAATTACCATTTTAGCACAATTTTTCGATTCTCCAATACTTTATATGTAAATAACATACTCTTCCTTCGTAACGATAAATTTATTATTTTTCGAGATATTTAAAGTTAAACATAAAGCTGAACAGTTATTTTGATTTTAATATGTATTAATTATGTCGGTGTTTTTTGTCGCAAGATTGCATTTATTACGCGAATGAAAGTTTAATCCGTATTAACAAAAAAACATAATGTTATTTATTAAAATTGTTCTTTTATTTAGATTATAACAAAATGGTTCTTTTCAGAACCTCAATTTGTTTTTATGTTGAATGCATCTATGTATTCGTTTCAATAAATTTCATTAAATAACATTATGTTTTTTGTTAATACGGATTAAAGTTTCTTTTGCGTAATAAATGCAATCTTATGACAAAAACACCGACATAATTAATACACATTAAAATCAAAATAACCGTTCAGCTTTATGTTTAACTTTAGATATCTCGAAAAATAATGACTTTATCGTTACGAAGAAAGAGTATGTTATTTACATAGAAAGTATTAAAGAATCGAAAAATTGTGCTAAAATGGCAATTCCGTCAGTGGCGTAGAATTTGGGAAGAGTCAACCACTCATTTGCTCCTGTCGTACGCCTCTGGTAGTAGCCAGAAACGTTTATTTAACATAATTTAGCATAGTTTACAGTGTCTACACTTCCTGCCAAATATGATACGTACACATCGAATAGTTTTAAAGTAATGGGGAAAAGTCATTTTTAAATTTTTAAAAAACGCTATGTATTTCAGTAAGGAGTCACATTTTATCTAAGTGATTTGGGTTAAATATTAATTTTTTGAGCCCAGGATTCTACAGTTAAAATATTTCCAATTATTAATAAAACACCCTGTATATACATTTATGTTGAAACATTTTCCCAGGTTTCGCGATTTTGTACCAGATGTATTGAGCAGTTAATCTGACCACTTCATCGGGGATCCACTCTTTGATCGTTTGCCATTGACTTTTCTTTCGATCACTAGCCTTACCAAGCCATCGTTACGTCTCATATGTGTAGCCGATTAGTATCCAATCATCTGCGAATTGGAGCTATAGAGAATTTCTTCCTACCTTCATCCTTCTAATTCTACTTATTTTTAATGTTTCGTCTATACGTCTATAAATTGTATATACGGTTGGTTATTTACAGCACCCTTGTCTTAGGCGTTTAGTCATTTTATACTAACACAATTACCACCGTTCACAGCTGAAAACATTCTCATAGCGTTTAATAAAAAACTATCAAGTAATTATGTAATCTATCGTTCCTGCAAATAAATTTATATATTTGCTTATTCATGAAGAACCCTTTTTTTGCAAAGTATTCGTGTGCTACTGCAAATTTTGTTCTTATCGAGATGATAATGGAAAAATTGCCAACACAAAATAATGCACCAAAACTTCTATCCGCTCTACAGGCCCTAGTGATCTTGACGATCTGTAGGCAGCCTGCCAGCTGGCAGCAGCATTTCTGCTGTATGTGGTTTTCCTGCGGCAGCACGTCTGTTTATTAGAGTGGAAACGTTGCCGAATTGTTACAGCATTGTCATAATCACGCGGTAGAAGGCATACCTGCAATTACGCTTTGAATTATCCCGGGATGCGCTTAATTCACCGGCGATATTTTCAAGGTGTGCCAAATTTAATCGGCAACTTGCTCGCTGCTTAGTTGTGTATTGTCCTTTGGCGCTGATTTTGAAATGTTATTGTTTTACTTATATTGCAGTTAAATTTTTTCAGCTAGAAAGTTAATTTGCGATAACATGGTATTTACACAGTCCACATAAGGAACTACAAGCCTACATTCACCAAAACTGCTAAATAGTCTGTGACTAAGTTATTCGACTGAAACGCTGAGTGGTGGTGGTTGATAGCGTTGCAAAATTACGTTTAAACGTTTACATCAATACGGGAGTGTGTTAGATTCCGACATCCGATCCGTCGGAGCGGTCCAGATGTCGACCTAATCGCTGCCCTCTAATGTATGTATTTTAGAGTATTAGCCCCATAACGAAGGGCTAATAAATTATATATTTTATTATTCCTATAATTAGTTGGCTCTGCATGTTTTAAGAGCGATCGAATAGCGATGGCATATCTTAAACCTTGCTCAAAAGAGCCTGACGTGCTTTTGTATCGTTGTTAATTTGTGATATCGGTCCATCGGTAGCTATTATCAGAAGTGGGATTCCAAAATTATTGCTTGAAATTTTGATACCCAGATTTCGGTCAATTCTTGTGCTGTGTTTGTGTGTGAACATGGAAGAATTTATGACCGGGATGACCGGCATGTTCAGCCAGATGAGAGATCAGCTGTCGGCTTCCAACGTCCGTTCCGAGTTGGCGTTATCGAAGCTTCACCCAGGGAAACGTGATCTTGAAGACTGGATCGCTGACATTGCGAGGTTAAAAGAGGAATTTTGTTGGTCTGATCGGGAAGCTGTGGTAAGAGTGGCACCATGTTTTATAGGTCCTGTTAAACGTTGGTATGAGAAATGGAATCCTTCCGATCGTACCTGGGAAAATTTTAAAATTGATTTACAAAAATATGCGTTTCCTCGAAAACGGAATGCTGGTCTTAAGCTTGGTGAGGCTAGTAATTTTTCAAGTGAGTCGTGTTCCTCTTATGAGGAATATATTAGGGATAAGCACGAAAAATTAAAACAACTAAAAGCCAACTGGCCCGAGTCTGTTTTAGTAGAAATAATTATTTTTGGCATTTCTGATCCAGCCGTTAGGGCCTCATCTATGAATGCAAACTGTCACACTGTACCCGAGCTAATAACGGTGCTTCCATCATTTTTGCTTAATAAACAGCCGCTTGATGAATCTCGTGCTGATTCGTTTAAGAAAAATTACAATTAACAACGCAAATGTTACCGCTACAATAAATTTGGCCATTTGAGATATCAGTGCACAAGTAGCCCTAAAACTGAATCAACGGTAAAATTCGAAAACAAGCCGACAACTTCTGCGGCTGCTTGTGAATTGTGCCGTAAAACAGATCATTCTACTAGCTCTTGTTGGATTAAGAATCGTGTTCAAAAGTATTTGAATAAAATTAATTGTTGTTCTCAAGCTACCCCTTTCACACCTCTATGTTGTGTAATAAAATGCAAAACGGGAAAATGTTTATTAGATAGCCTGTGCCGATTGTTCTTTGATTTCGGATCGTTTTGTAAATCTGATCTCATGTCCCCGTGTCGCAAAGCTTTATGCTTTTCGCGGTTTAGGCAAAACTTTGTTAAACTCCTATGAAACCACATATTTAATTACGGAGTTTGAAGATCTTTCTATTGAGATTGAATATTTCATTGTGTCTGAATTCATTATGGAGTATGATGTTTTGATAGGTAAAAATGCTTTAGAAAATTCGAATCTAACCTTTGTCACGGATTCTCAGGGCACTCGAATTACTCGTTGTCCGTACATTCGGCATGTTGAAACAACCAAATGAGGTAGAGACCTCGATGCAGCTACTCGCTCTCGACTGCTCGCTCTTTTGCGGTCATTTCAAAACATAATAACATCCGGTTTTGACGTAGTTCCACTGGACCACTGGAAGCGTAAGTATTACTTTAACGTCCGAATCACCAATCAGTTATCACCCTTATCGACTCGCACCGATTGAACGAACGAAAGTAAGGGAAATCATTGATGAACTGCTCAAATGCAAAATCATACGACCTAGTACGTTCCCATACGCTATTCCCGTCTAACTGGTTGAAAAGAAAGATGGTTCCGATCGTATGTGTGTGGATTTCCGCGCTCTGAATCGAATAACTCTTAAAGACCCTCTCCCCCGTATCGACGATCAAATTAACCGTTTACAAGGAAGCCGTTACTTTACATCATTGGATATGGCTTCAGGTTTTCATCAAATACCCATTGATGAAATATCAATACCCCCTGTCTTTCAGCGAGCAATCAATCATGCATTAGGTGACCTAATCCATACGCATGTAGTTGTATACCTAGACGATATCTTAATACCCTCTAAAACGATTGATGAAGGTTTGGAGGTTTTGCGACTAGTTCTTGAAAAAATTCGAGTAACGGGGTTTTCACTAAATTTGGCAAAATGTAATTTTTTGCAAACTACAATTGAGTGTTTGGGCCAAGAAGTTTCCGTTGAAGGAGTGAGGCCAAGTCCTACAAAAATAAAAGCTTTAATTAATTCTGCAATCCCGAAGAATGTCAAACAAGTTCGGCAATTTATGGGATTAGCCAGCTACTTCCGCCGTTATGTTAAAAATTTTGCCCCGTTGACAGCACCCGTAACAGCGTTAACAAAGAATAATTCCACCTGGCATTGGGATTCGCCCCAAGTTGAAGCCAGAACTTAAATCTTGAATATGTTGACGACCCGACCTGTTCTCCAAATTTTTGATCCTAATTTAAAAACTGAATTGTATACAGATGCTAGCAGTATAGGTTATGGGGCAGTTCTTATTCAAAAGAACGGAAATGATACACATGTTATTGGTTATTATAGTAAACGTACGACACCACCTGAATCCAAATCCATTCTTACCAATTAGAAACGTTAGCTATTTTCAATGCGTTAAAATATTTTCGCCCTTATTTGCTAGGGTTAAAGTTTACAATTGTTACTGATTGCAATGCTATCAAGGCAATAGCCAAAATGGGATCTCTTACCCCGGGTAGCTCGCTGGTGGCTTTATTTCCAGGACTTCGATTTTGACATCCAGTATAGTCCAGGAAAGACAGTTACCCATGCTGATTTTCTCAGCCGCAATCCTCCTCTGCCTTCTGTACATTTAATCACTAACCGCCATTGGTTAGAAGCAGAACAAAATAAGGATGACGAAACCCGTCACCTTATTAATGCCCTAAGAGATGGGGCCCTTGATAACAAACAATACTGCTTAAGGAATAGTTTATTGTATTATGTAGAGACAGAAGGTGATAAAGAATGCCTAAAGTGGTATGTACCCAAGGGTAGTCGCTTGGGCCTTCTCCGACTGTTTCATGACGAGTACTGCCACATAGGTTACGACAAAACCTTAGTAGGAATAAAAGAACACTTTTCCTTCCCTAGAATGAGACCTTTCATTCGCAAATACATTAAATACTGTTTAAAATGTCAACTACTAAAATCAGATACAGGACCCAAACAGGGTTTTCTTCACCCCATTTTGAAAGAACCTAAACCGTTTCATACAGTCCATATGAATTGTTTAGGACCCTTTCTGGCTACTGCAGCAGGTATGCAGTTTCTATTGGTAATAATAGATTAATTTTCAGTATATTGCTCCTTGCATCCACTCAAAAGCCTCACAGCTTCAGAGACCAAAGAACAATTCCAAAACTTCCTCGCAATTTTTGGCGCTCCTAGTAAAATTATAACCGATAATGGAAGCAATTTTAAATACCAAAAGATGCAGGACATCTTTTCGCAATGGGCCATTCAAATCCACTTTATTACGCCTGGAACTCCCCGGGCTAACAGACAGGCGGAACGATATATGCGAACACTTTCAAACCTACTACGTTTGAAAGTTGATGGCTCGTCAGAATGGACGAAGCGGTTGTGGAAAATCCAGTTGACACTGAATTCCACACCACAAAAAACAACAACTGGTTTCTCTCCGTTGCGGTTATTACTAGGGATTTATGATTATCTTCCCTGTGTATCAGCCTTAACGGATTTGGTTAAGGTACCTAGTGATGAATCTTTAACTCATGGGGGAACTCCTTGCTCATGCAACAGAGAAACTAAGGGAATCAGCGGACGCCCAGAAACTGAGATTCGATAGTAAACGTGTTGACACTCTGGTTATAAAACATGGAATGTATGTTCTGGCTAAAAACGATACACGGCGACCGCCTAGACTACGAAATCATCACAAGCGTCCGTATGAAGTCTTAGAAGTACTTCCAGGGGACCGCTTTAAAGTTAGATTACTTGGTTCATCAAACACCAAAACATTTGCTAAAGAACACGTAAGAATATGGACCGGTGAATGGTCTTTTCATGAGTTGGAGGAGCTCTTGGAGACTCCTGATGCTGACGAAATGGAAGAGGAATGTCTTCCAGGTGAGTGAAAGTTTTTTTCTGTGGTATTTTATCGAGTATCATAGTTAACTAGGGATTTGTAACGGTGTACTGTGGTAATAGAGCAGTTCAGTTACAATCATGGCAGATCATCAGAATAACGGTCTCGCGGTATAACGATTCAGTTATTCGGTGATATATGAATGTATGAATTCGGTAAAGAATTCAAGTGTGATATGTAACGGTGTACTGTGGTAATAGAGCAGTTCAGTTACAATAAAGGCAGATCATTAGAATAAGGGTCTCGCGGTATAGCAATTCAGTTATTCGGTGATATATGAATGTATGAATTCGGTAAATAATTCAGGTGTAATTTGTAACGGTGTACTGTGGTAATAGAGCAGTTCAGTTACAATCATGGTAGATCATCAGAATAACGGTCTCGCGGTATAGCGATTCAGTTATTCGGTGATTTATGAATGTATGAATTCGGTAAAGAATTCAGGTGTGATTTGTAACGGTGTACTGTGGCAATAGAGCAGTTCAGTTACAATCATGGCAGATCAGCAGAATAACGGTCTCGCGGTATAGCGACTCAGTTATTCGGTGATATATGAATGTATGACAATTATGGTAGATCATGAGAATAACCATATCGCGGTATAGCGACTCAGTTACTAGGTGATGTGTGTATGTATGATTCCGATAAAGAATTCAGGATAAGAAAGCTGAGAAAAGTGAAGCCGAATGTGGTTGGAATCCGCTTTTCTCTCCCCTCTTGGTAACTCCAAATTATGTGTTTCAGTATTCCGGGAAACAACGGTCTAAAGGTTGAATTTGAGTGATACCCAGGTGACCCGAGGACGAGTCAAACGTCAGTCTAGTCGTGTTAGACAGCCGATCCGTCGGAGCGGTCCAGATGTCGACCTAATCGCTGCCGTCTAATTTATGTATTTTAGAGTATTAGCCCCATAACGAAGGGCTAATCAATTATATATTTTATTATTTCTATAATTAGTTGGCCTTGCATGTTTTAAGAGCGATCGAATAGCGATGGCATATCTTAAACGTTGCTCGAAAGAGCTTGACGTGCTTTTGTATCGTTGTTAAATAGATGCTATTATTAAAATTACTGCAGTCTCATTAATTTGTGATATCGGTCCATCGGTAGCTATTAAGTGCGTACCCGTATTTCAAGGTGGGTCTACACTTTGTTATTACTGGTTCAGACTGAGCGATTCAGGCAGTATTAGGCCGCTATAGGAAAGCGCTAGTAGTATTCATATGTGCACATTAAAATTTACTAAAATATGATTTGTTGGTCGTACCACACCCGAAAGAATGGCAAAAGAGACTTAGCCCTTATCAAGTTTTGCTTATCTCCACTAAATGCGTTCTACGAGCAACCACTATAGTTGTTAAGGCTAAAACCGATACACGTGTGTATACTTCTCCCTTTCCTAAAGCAACATTCTAAAGCAGTTGCAATTCCCAAACAGTCATGGTATAACATAAAGAGTTCAATGAGCTAACAAACTTTGTGCTGCTGTTTCTTAGTAAAAAGCGTTACGGCTTAATGGTCCATTAATTGTGTCGTACTTTTTATGGATTTTGGACGCCCTTGTCCAAAAAGCTTAAATTTGTACGGTCAGTGAGGTTGCGGAACTCGTTTTAAATGACCTTCAGTCGAGCGAGATGGATTAGCGATCCGTTGTTATGCGTAACTAGGACAAGAATCATTAAATTGGCTCCGCGCCCATGCGGCGATGATTTTTGTTTGTGGCTCTTTTCTGCAAGCGTCTCCGACGAGATTTCAGAGTTTATTTGGAGTAGTTAAAGTATGAACAGCTTAGTTGGTCTATTAATTTAGTGCTGAAGCCTTGTTGTGGCCTCCGCTTTTTCGGTTAGCAATTGGTGCTAAGAGTCCTTGCTATGGTCCCACTTGCAAAGGCTGCTAATTATGCAATCCGCTGCTGTTTGTCTTGTCAACGCCGCCTCGCATTGCTGGGCGTATTAAAACACGCTCTTGTGTTGTGAAGGTAAAAACGAATTTGTACATTGAGCGCATCAATAGATCTGTTACCTAATATTGAAAACTTTGTTATGTGATAGCTAAACTTCTATAATTAGTGGCAACAGTAGAGTTGGCTGTATTTATGGCTTTCGCCTGTACCGTAGCTCGCGCATGTGATTTATAAGGGTATTAAAATTAACGGATGTAACATTTTGTACCATATCTATTATCGTTAATTAATATAATAATAATAATAATAATAATAAATTCATTTATTAGCACAAACAGAAAAAAATAATTAAACAGTGTAATAAGTCAATAAAACAGAGTTTGGTGCTAAAAGGAGTTCAATCAGAACACATCGCCAAGCCATGCGTTCTTCCTTGAACCCCCATTTTAAATAAAAAATATGAAAAATATTGTGGAACACATACATTACCTATAACCATTTCATTATTTACAGTGTGCAAACATAACCCGAGACCAATATATTTACAAATGTAAAGAAATAATCTATATAATTCACAAACAATAATAAAAACATATTAAAAGAGGAAAGATGAGAACCATACTTTTAAAAACGAAGAGACGTCAACTAACAGTTAATCCTCTGAGTTACTCTAGCTGCAACGCCGATTTTAGACGTTTCTTGAAGATATTAAGAGTATGACATAAAGTAACGTCAATCCCAAAAAACCGCGGATAAATATTTTTGCAATATTGAACGAAAATGATCTCTCAAAAAGAGATGTTCCGTGCACTGGGGGAGTTAACAGCCCTTTAGAACGAAGATTCAGATTATGAACATCGGTTCTAAATTGCAGACGCTCATGCAACTAAATAGGGGTTTTGTTTTGTATTATTTTATAATATAAGCAGAAAATGTGGAGCATTCTCCTATTTACCATATTTAGCCATTTGGCTTCAATGAGTTTATGTGAGATTGCTTCATGTTTTCTAATACCGTAAATAAATCGAAGACAAGAATTTTTTACACGCTGAATTCTGTTTCTATCTAATTGATCGATACAGTTGCCATAAACTTCATCACAAAAGTTGAAATGAGACAAAACTAATGAATCGCAAAGCATAATTCTCAGCTTTCTGTTAAAAATATCTTTATTGGCATATAACATTTTAAGGTTAGAGTAGGCTATCTTGATTGGTGTGGTAACATGCGTTTTAAATGGCAGATCACTATGAACGTGAAGCCCTAGATTTTTAGCAGACTTAACTGGAATCATTTTCGAGCCGTTTATTACGATATTAAATAAAGAAGCAATCTCGTCTCTAATTCGCCTTTTCCCGAATATTATAAAATTAGATTTTCCAGTGTTTATTTTTAAACAGTGATCAAGAGAGGTTTTTATTAAATTAACGAGATCATTATTTATAGAGTTAGAAGCAATTTGAACATTGAATAATAGAGTTGTGTATCATCGGCATACAAGTGGAATTTACAGTTGATAATTGAACCATAAAATTGAGAAAGTATATATGGCATATAGAGTAGGCCTCATTATAGAACCCTGAGGAACTCGACTAGCAACTCTATGATTGTGCGATAAGTCATTGCCTAATTTTACTCTTTGGTTTCTATTGTTCAAGTAATTTTGAAAGAAAGCACAAGAATCATCACTGAGACCAATGTAGTGTAACATAGAAACTAAAAGTTCATAATTGATCATATCAAAGGCTTTAGAATAGTCAAGTAATACTAAGGCTACCATTTTATTATCATCAATAGATCTGAAAATGTCATCTGTAATATTAAGCAAAGCCGCAAAGCCGTAGAGCAACTGTGGCCCGCACTGAAACCAGACTGTACTGGTGGTAAAACGCTATTAGTTTTTAAATGTTCCAAAATTTGATCGTTAACTGCACGTTCAAGAACTTTAGAAAAAATTGGCAGGATGCTTATGGGCCTGAGATCTTTCAATTCTGAAGGACTAGTAACTAGGTATGGGCTTCACTAATGCTACTTTCCATTGAGAGGGAAAGACACTATTCTTTAAACAATGGTTTATAATGTGGGTGGTATGGGGTAATATAGCTGGTAAGATTATATTTATTAAATCAATGCTAATGCCATCAACTCCAACAGATTTAGTTTTAATTCCGTTTAAAATTTTTAAAACATCTGTTTCAGAAATAGTCCCTGTTCATCTTTACTATGGTTTTGTATTTCGCAAATGCAAGAAATTGAGGTGACAAACCGTTTAGAGTATGTTTCAGGTCGTAGCGAATTGGCGACGCATAGTACTTTAGTGAGTTTGAGAGTTTTCGTAAGCTAATGGTCTTATCGGTTGTAAAAGACTTTTTGGTGCACCCTGGTAATTTAAACACCTTTTGCTAATTATGGAAAAGAACCAGACGCCGTCTCTACTGTAGGTTGTCGGCCCTCCGATTTTTTCCTCTAGCCCGAAGGTTTGTTTGGTACGATTTTAAATTGGTTAGAGTAACTGAGTCTGTTCATTCTGGGGCGTGAGCCTAAAATTACTTGCATTTTGTAGTAAAATTGTTATAAAATAATTATATACCCCGAAGTTGGTGGCACCTTATGAAATGGGAATCCTCTTCTGTTTATCTCACTATATCCGACGAATCCCGCTACGTCTGCGAATAAGACAAAGTGGAGAAACTATCCATTTACATCAGACGTTCTCAAAAACCATTGAGAAACAGTACTTTTGTTGATAACCTTAAGGTAATTTGATTGGGATACAGTAACTACTCATGTAATATGGTCCAAACAGTAAATTTATTGATTCCTCCTAATGCAAAAATCCTCCGAGTATTAGGTTTTCTAAAGAAGATATTTAAAATCTTTCCTCCAGCTACGAAGTAGGAACTGACCCATGTCTATTACAATTAAAAATATTGTTTCACAAACTTTCCATGATTCTTTAAACACTGCCCAGAGCATGGAAATAAATCACAAGGAAAGAGACTCTTCGAGCACTAGCATATGAACGACCGCGTTAGACCATGTCGACAATAACAAAGTAAAACAATACGATGCTTACGTTTGATATAATGTTTGTGAAAACTGCAGTAGGTGTAGCGTTCATAACGAAGTTACTCTAATAAAGACGACTGCATATTCCTGCTCAAACCTAGTTAATTCGTTTCGCTTCGCAACTCTAGTTTGAGTTATTAGATTTTCAGTTCGAATTTGTATGCAAACAGGTTCTATGTTTTGGAAGGATTAGTTTAGTTTAGGACACTAAACTCTGATTGATCAGCCTACAATACTAATCCTTATTTATTTTTCCAGGTAAGCTCAGTAGTTCCTTGTTTGTAGCAAATCTGCCGTTTCTGAAACGTTGGTAAGTAATTTCAATTTTTTCATCATTTGTCTAATATGCTTATATATTTAATAAAATATTTAAAAAAAAAATATATTATTTACTACGTAATTAGAAATTAATGTCCCTAAAAACTTCTTACTTTTGTAATAAAACCTACCTGTGAATTTAGTTCATCTGTAAGAAGCGATTTCTAAGGCGCTTTTAACGTTGTTTCACCATGCGCCTGAGCACGAGACAAAACCATTTATTAAAGCTGAGCCGATTCAATAAAAGTCGGAGGCTGTTTAACTTAATATTTTAAACATTTAAAAATAATCAAAACTGATGCAAAACCTAACCTGCTAACCTCGAATTTGACATAGACTTACAGTCTTGACAATTTCAAGTCACATTTTAGATTGCATTATGGGAAATTCTAAGTATACTAGATGTAATTTATTTTAAGACACCTGGTATATGGATGCAATGACGTAGCGGTGGTTTGCGATTGTTATTTTTGCGGGTTTTATGATACGTTAAATAGATGCAGCAACTTATTCTGGAACTTAAATAAACCAGCTCCACAGAAGGCTCCAAAGACCGAAATGCTCGCTTGCTCCCTCGCTGAAACCGAGGTTGCTGAAAAGCTGGCAGGCAGATAATTATGAAAACGGCGGCATGCATTATGATGTGGCACACACGTAATTGTCTTGAGACTGGAATCCTGAGCTTAATTAACCCGCTTAGTCGACTTGGAAAAGCTCCAGTGGAGTTTTATCGCGCACGCCGCCGCCTTAATTATATGGGCTCTAGCGAGAGGCCGATGCTGAAATGGCTGTTTGCAAATAGACAATATAGTTAATACTCGTCCCTTGATAGAATCGTTGATTGTGCTCCGCCTCAGTTGCTCCTTCGGGATGGTTAATTATTTAGTTAGGCGGAATATTGGGGTGAAAGACAAATTATGAACAACGAAGGCTTTAAGGCTTTCCATTCAGGTACCTCGATATGATTCAATTGTTTTTGATTATGTTTGTAACGAAGTATCAGTTGTAAAGACATTTAAACGAGATAGTGTACTAGCTCAAGAGTTAAAGCTTGTTCAGTATTTGACTTAAGAAATTCAGATTGAGTTATTTGAACACAAGCGTACATTGAAAACAATAGAGAAATAGAGAGATTCGTGCACTTTATATACAATAACCCAAGGTTAATTCAACATAAGATGGTAAGGGATACGGAATATTTATCTCGTTCAAATACGCTTTTCAAACTGATCTGTTTTGTTACAACTATGTTTAAAACCGATTTCTTACAATTTAACCTGAAGTCACCTACCATTCCTTTACGGGTCAAAACAAATTTATAAATAGCTTTACGCTATTTTATGCTTCACTGGACGAGCTATTTCGTCTTTCCAAAAGTGTTGGGTAAGCTGCTTATAGTTTTCCGCCATTTTGCCAATGTGTGCTGCTACAGAAAGCGCATGTGTAAAATACGTTTGTAAAGTGAAATGTTTAATGTATTTTGGTTTTTTTGTTGGCACCCAAAATTGAGAAATCAACATTGTATTGTAACTTCGTTCCTGGGAATCGGATGGTGTGCCTGGAAGAAGTACCTACCGTGATCTTCTCAAAATCAGACATATTCTAGATTTGTACCGGATAGCAGCATGTTACCATGTTGGCAAACGAAGCTACGATTTTGGCAAATAAAGCCAAAAACATCTCAACGATATTCCTTATCTTTCTCTGGCATTATTCATTCGATCCTATGCGCTTCGTTCTTCAGTTTCTTTTAGTTAAAGGCAAACACTTTGCCGTGTGAGCCCAAGCTCCCTTTGTGTTTGACGATTTGTATGTTGCGGATTCCACTTCTGCACAAGAGGTTCGAAATCGGTTAGCATTTGAGGCCCCTTCGGCGAACTATACATTACCGGCAAACGAAGATTGCAAAGTGAAACAGCCGTTCGACCCTTGCACAAAAACCTGGTTTCTTTGAGGCTTATCTACAGGGTTTCCTTTCTAATACGCGCTTGCTACCTGGTGGCCAGCAATAGAAGGTCGGTCATTAATATAATATATTACCCTGCCTGCGTTAAAACCTTGGACTTTGACATAACCTGTAATTATAAAATTCTTTGTATTTTTTAGTGTTTCCCGTAATGCATTCGTTAATATCATATAGGCTTCGTATTTAGATAATTATAGCAGAATTTATAACTTACCTATGTGGGGCTATTTTTTAAGTATAAGAGTCACTGTTTATTTGCTATAATTTTTGCAATGTCAAGGTTAGATGTGAATTAAAACTTTAAATGTGCCTCATGCGCCATCAACGTCATTATTATTTTATTTTGAATCTTGTGAAGCAATCCTGCATGTACTTTGACACTTAAAGTTTGGATTTTCACTTCATGTTAGTAACTAATTAAATCGGTTGAATTAAGCTTAATTATTCCCTTAATTGCAAGATGTTGAGCTAATAATTCCCTTTACCCGGCTTATTGACCAGATGAAGATTTTAGTTAATTACTACCCGTATTCCGGATTAAATAATGCCCTACTCTGAACCAAGATCTTTGGGGTCTATAGGACCCAACCTTTGCTTATTAATAAAATGAAAATGTTGTTGCATTTGTGGGTTGTGCGTCAAATTCAATCCGAATCCAACATTTTACATATAATAAAGCTATCGCGGCTATTCGCTTTTACCGAGCAACCTGTTGGTAATGCAAATTGCTAATTCTATGGTCATTTATTTGTTTTGTATTACTTATTTATAATAAATATTTATAACTTTGATTATATACTTTTATGACCTTTTAAAATGGCTCTCTTTCACTATTGAGATATTTTTTCAGATATTTGATATGGTTTGCCGTGCTTTGTGTGTGTATTACCGAGTAGTGTTTGTTGTTATTATACTGACTTTATTTATGCCTGCGAATTTTACTTGTGCCCTTGCCGTTCTCTCTTTTTTTCAGGGATTGGTTATTGGCACCTTTATTTGATAAACAAAGTGCTTGGGTTACTTACTATTTGGCGCCCATGCCTTCTTTTACAGTTTGGAGATTAGAGTCTCTCGTTTCATTCACGACCAGCTCCGGCTGAGAAGTCGGCTGCCTTTGGTGCTCTGCGTTATCTGTCGGAGTAACGTAACAATTTCTAAAACAGTAGCTGTTTGAAACGCAAGTGCTTTACAATTTAAAGAAATTTGTGAACATTTTAGAATGCAGAAGCAGTAGATTTATTAACTGGTGTTTGCTTTCTGTGTACTTTGAAACCAAAAAGATAGAAATATAAAAGCCACATCAAACTCGTATCAAATACAAATGTTTGATGTAATTCCCAGAAGAGCATCAATGCAACAATTTTATAGAGAATCTTTAGAATTAAGAACAAATTGATCAGTTTCACAACTTGAGGACATGGGTTCGCATCTGACCGTGGCCTAAATTTTTATTGGTGAGACGGTATATTTGAACTCATTAGTTTGATTGCGAGGGAAGATAATATAAGTCGTGGACGACCCACTACCTCCATTGCACTTCCTGCGTGGTATGAAGGCTCCTCGATATCAAAAGATACAACAGGCTAAAGGTAAATTGCCTAATCTGATTTGGTATACCTAAATCTTATCAAATAGAAAAGGCCGACGCTCCAGCTACAAAAATGCGAAAATACTAACGATGATACCTTGCTACGATTGAGATTAATATTATTTGTGCAACTAAATCGGTTAGCTAAACATTTCATTCATTTCATTATTAGCTAAACATTTCTTCTAACTTTCTTATTTTTTCGTTACGTAAACGGACATCAATCCAGAATTTAGCTGTTGCGATAAATAATATTAAAAATATTCTAAAACTGAAACTACCAAAGTCGTTCTTCTATATTAATACTAAATAAACTCGGAATAGGTTCGGCTAACTTAGATCTACCGAATTCTTCCAGTACAAAACCTCTGCTACGCGTGGTTACAATAAAGAACTCAATTTTATTTTCCTCGAACCATCAATTAAAAAATGACGCCGGAGCTGGGAGGTAATTTCAATACTAACGATAGGAAAAGTTGCTTCGTTAGAAACTTTGCGTCCGCACAAGGCCTACAGCATGGGAACGGCATCTGAAATTCTTTCGAACTGTTTCGAATGTACGACTAAAATTTAGACTTGCCAAAGAGCAGCGTTTCTTGTTCCAATTTGAAGCGAATTCCCATGGGAACAACCGGAATTTGTAATGAAAAATGTTATTCTCGTTTCCTGTCGTGTTTTAAGACCCCCGCTTAAATTAAAACAGCGGCATGCCATATAATTTATTGAATTACCCTCCATACACAGTAAACATGATGACTAAGATAATCGTTTTGAAGCACAATTGTTTATGTTTCATTGATTCAACTTGCTATAATAAGCGGTTGATACGACGATTGCTCAGTATCATTTCAATATCAAAGGAACAGTATTATAGAAGTTAAAATACTTTAACGTTTAACTCGCTTTATTTACTTAAATTTTAATGAAAATATTTCTTTAGAACTAAATTGGACGGGTGCATTATCACGAAGCAAGGATGTGCATCGCAACAACTTTCCGTGCCACTTTTATTTTATATTACAGACTCAACAAAAATTATGTAATACATTTCAGCAACCCCTGTACTTGTTGATGCTGCTGAAATAAATCTCAGAGGTCAGAATCTGTCACCATTGTTCTTGTCTGCGTTTTGCTGCAGACCAAACTTTGGAGATCTTCGTACTTAAGCACTCAGTTTCCAGTTTTCACTACATTGATTAGGCCTCCAGTAATGTACAATTTTCCACGCCAGATCCCTTGTGTCTTTGAACCGCCTTCCATGGATTTTCATGAACATTTAATTTTTTACTCCAAAATTTATCAGCAATCTACCTCGCTGTGTAAGAAATTTAATATCAGAACGATGTTTCAGTTTTACTAAATTCGTGGCTGTACAGATACATAATATGCTGTCACTGGGAATGATGAAGAAATGAGCAGATACTGTGTGAGTCCTAACACCGGGCAGTAGCAATACATGACCAAAATATTCAAAACTACTATTTAATGCATAATACGTATAATCAGTTGTTGCAATTCTGCCTTGATACTCAGAAGTGCTTGTCTAAATTCATTAGTATAGGATTGAATGCTGCGTTTACATTCACCATTCCAAAACCTTGTAATAAACAAATGATTTTATAAGCATGAAATAGGCAGATAAATTAATAGTCAGTAAGTGAACTAATTTAAAATACTAATTTGGTTCTCCACAGTCGCTCTTGTCTCTAAATTCTTATGATCACATTGTCGAAATTTAATAGTAAATGGCTTCTATAAACTTCTTTTGAGATAAAATGGTTTATACAGGAAACGTTACAAACCAGCTGTTTTAGTGCACTTTTTACTTTGATTGGAAACTTTTAATATGATCCTTAAAGAAACGAAAGGAGAAATCTCAATTTCGAAAATAGAAGTCTGGCAAGACTTAGAGTGTGCTAAAAGCTATCAACTTGATGGCCCTAAATTAACCTTCCAGACCCAATATTTAAAAGAAATTTACTTGCGTTTAAACTCAAGCCGTGGACCTGTTTAAGAATTAATAGATTTAATTTTAAATCGGCATTAAAGTACCTCGAAATCGTCATTAAAATACCAGAAATCGGCAGTAAAGTAATCCATTGTTTTACAACTTTTTTGTAATTGGCGAGGCTACAGATAAACGTCAACCGACGTTAACATAACCTACAAATGTTAGTTAAAATGTTGTAATTTCACGATTTCTCGATTTCAAATAAAACATAATGTACTCCTCGGCACTGAAGTTCCTGTTTATCCTTCTTGTGGTTTATTTGCCTTGGCCCTACGGGCCTCGGCAACTAAATCCACATTCGTGATAAAACGCTAAACTTCAGTGCCTTGGTATACAAACTACTATTGTTTTGAAATGGATTTCTTAAGCAATCGGACATAAACATATTCTGGTCATAATATGTAAATAATGTAAATAATAAATGAACGGTTTAATACAACTCTTCTGAGCTCCTGTTTCTGCGAAGCAAAAAATTTTTCAAACTTGGCCTGTGAACGTTAATGAAAAGTCAAGACAAATTCTACTGCAGTATATAGCTACATTTAACTTTATTGCTGCTGAGTTAATGATTTACATAATAAAGAAAAATACCTCAGCGAAGATAGCTACCACCCATTAGTTTCGTTACGTATTAAGGAAACATCTACAACTAAATCATGGGAAAATTATTACAAATGTAGGCACATATTTTCCGTGCCCCGGACTAATTTATTTGTTCCTGGATTCAGATCGGTTCACTTGCGTAAGTTTACAGGAACTGGCGACTTACCAAAAATTCCATAACGCCCCTGCGTTCTGGGGATTGTAAATCAGAAACATGATACCCGAGCCACCCAGTCGCGCTCACTGGGATCGCTGATAAGCAAGGTGCATAACAGGTCAGAGATCGTGGGTTATCTCGCCGAATGGCGACTGATCCAGGCACAAGAGCGCTCTCTACGGCAAGTTGATCCCAGGCCAACCATAATAATAAACAGTATCAGTACGAACAATAACGAATGTTTGACTCCCCTCTACAATAACTACATTTGCAAAGCTACGCAAACACTGGTATTCCTTTTTACAGACCTCCTCGTTTCATCCTTTCTCTCATAATTCATATAACTACCGCAATCAATTCACTTCAAAAACACATAATTGCGGCGCAATGACACCCGCGGTGCATTAGCTTTCGCGTCTACACATGTGCGACCTTGCCTACAAACTGCTAAAGCACATAAGAGCCCGCCCCGGTCACTTCGGACTTCACAACACTCCCATATGAATATTCTCGGCTAACTTCCCGCAAAGGCCCATGGACATTTAAACTACCTGCAGAAAATGCCCCCGATTTTAAAAACAACCTCCGGTCTTTAAATTAGCTTTAGACGCGTTTCGATTCTGTGCTAAATTAAGAACGTATCTTATTTCGGAGGTTGGTTTAGACCAGGGGTGGCAAACCAATGGCACGCGTGCCATTGATGGCACGTGACAAAATAATTTGGGCACGGCCTTAATTAAGGAATTTAGGTACCTCATCAAAACAATTAATTTTTTCGTCTACATTTGAGGTCACAGTAACAAAGTTCGTTGTGAACAAGGCTGCCGGTGCCGGAACGGCAACAAACTGCGCGACAGAGATAAGTAAATTTCGAGAGAATTTCTGGCCGAACGGAGAGGGGCGCTGTTAAGCTTAGTTGTAGTTCACATGCAGTATTTGAAATAACAAGTTGGATTTTACTTTAAGCATTTATTTTGTAAGTTCTCCCCTGGATCGTTGGGCAGCCTAATTTACATTTATTTTTAAATATTGAATACATTTTCCCCTGCGTAGCTAGGCAACCCTATTTTCATCTTGTGATAACATTTTTCAGCAAATTACAGCTATGTTGCTATCAATTTAGACCACTCTGCATTCCATAGTTTTTCTGGTGGTCCTTTTCCAGTTTTTGGAGATTTTGATAACCTGAGTTGAATTGCGTGTGGTAGTATTTCTCGACCTTTCCATCCCAGCCTTCGCTTAATAAGTTGGTTGCCCTCGGCTTCGTGCTTCACCAGCTGAATTATAGCTTGGTTCATTTGTGAGGGAGAATTTGGAAGCAACGAAAGCCCACTGAACGCTAGGATAATTTCTTATGGTTGCAATCCTTACGTTCACTACGCTCTTGCGGAATTTTGGGGCCCACTTTCGTTGTTTGCACGGCACTCCAGGCTGTCCGCCACCTCCAGGTTAGTCTTCTTCAGCTCTCGCCTTTTAGCTCGGTTATGTACCTAGGAATATGTATTTTTAGCCTATTTCCACCTGGCATTATTTGATGGCACGTCATGGCCTCATTAAACATTTCTTTAGAAAAAATTGCACGTAGATCAACAAAGGTTCGCCACCCCTGGTTTAGACTAAAGCTCATAATTATACGAATACAACTAAAATGGTAGGATATTTTCAAAAACTCAAAGAACACAAAAGTAAATATTACAACAAATTATTATAAATTTAGCTAATTGCAGATCAAAAATGTCAAAATAGAAACGGTAGCAATAACTTTAATATAAACTTTAAATGAACAGAAAACATTTTACTTGGAAGTGGAACCGCCTACTAGCTAAGTGACCTTGAATCAAGCACCCCTTAAACTGCGTCATTCAAACTCTCGATGGCGTGATGCGGGGAATTTCACACCGGACGCTGCGGTCAGTCCCGGCTCCTCTTATTACTGTGCTTGTCGCCTCAACGACGACTGTCTGATGTCACGACTTCGTAACGAATTCATCTTAAATATAACGCAAATTGGCGTACTCAGTTTTATACTATGAAATTGGCATTTCGTGTATACGCAAACGTAGGCTTAGTACGCTCGAAAGTTGTGGCAGCAAATTCAAATACTGCCGTCTTCACGCCACTGCTGTTTATTTCGCATTGGGCGATTTTCGCACAAAGCACGGAGAAAAGCCGCAGGGACATGCTCTTTCTATCTTGAGCTGCCCGCGACTGTTTAATTCAAGTTCTCAACAACCCGAGATTGTAAACCTGTAACGCCAGACACGCGTCCTGCAAGCCCTAGGAGGGCTCTACACACCATTTTAATTCTAGAATACACTGCTTAAATCTAATTTACAATAATGAAACCTAGAAAAACCAACTTGGATTATTTTTGAAGTATGAGAATAAGCATAACAGTGCCCAGAATTAGTAACAAATATGAAATGATGAGCTGGTAATATCTGCTTGTAGAGTTACAAAATTTTATTTTTCCCGCTGCTGATCATGTAAGTCAGCGATACAGCCTTAGTAACCAAACATGTAAGTCGGTGATTATATTTGTTTGCTGCTTTCCGTTGACAACGGAACTTAATATTATTATTAAGTTCCTAGGATAATAAAATTCGCAACGCAAGATGCAGACTTAGACGTTTTGTTTATAATTCCAAGTGTTTATGTGACATGCGACACTCACAGGTAGCACGACTCACGAAAATTAATCCTGGTGACAGGTGACAAACCAAACTTTTTTTTTTAAATCTAGGAAAATTTCGATAAGCAGCGGGACAGGACAAATATAATAAGATAACTCGGATACATTCCGGCAGGCAACAAGCCGCGGCTGCGCCTTGGCTTATACTTGCCTTCCTCAAATGTTAATAGGTCCTTACATTCCTTGTTACTTAAATAGCTATTTTTGCAACATGTAAAATCATAGCCATTATCATCACGTTCCATCCAAAATTCATATTTTTGCTTTTGATTCAAGATTGCTAATAGGTTTTTCTCCTTTGATTATCTCAACCAAAAAATTAAGCATACGCAATCAGTTGACTTAACAAGAATACGTTTTAAAGTATATAAATTTCCCATATTAGAACAGTAACCCGACGATAACGTGGTGGAAGTTCTAAAAAGTTTAAATTTATGAAACAATGAATAATTTTAATAGTTTGAGTAGCACTGTTTGAATTGCAAGGCATTGTGTATGGTTAGAAACGATTTCTCTGAAAATTTTATTTAATTTTGCCCCAAAGTAATTTTTACTCCATTGTCACATAGTGTTATTTCAACAACAAGACTACGTTGAAACAAACAACAGAAAACTCCATAAAATATAATACGCATTTCCAAATGGTCTTGCAGATAGCAATCAAACTTCATTTAAATCTAGTTTAAACGGTGATGAAATTTTTAAATAAACTTCCTATTTCCAGAGAATTTTATTGTAAACAAGAGCAGTTGTCGTAAAAGCGAAATGTGTTAAAGTTTGTCGTGGTTAGAATATAAAAATTTAACGCTTTGAAGGAAATTAATCCTACATATGATGGCCAACAAATCTACAGCAATAAAACACTACAATCAGGTCAAAGATTATAAATTTCGAGATTTATTCTAATTGAAAATTTTATATTTTCGTAGTATTAAAATACAGCAAGATATAATAAGCAAATGTGATAGCAAACAGCCAAGTACGCGTATTTTATATTCATGCTTTGTCTTTTAATATTTTCGGTAATTTTTTGATAAAACCTTTTCTCTGAAGGTAGGATGTGTGATTTGATGCTTTTGTGGCGCGCTCGATTAGTAAAGAAAGAAAAAAGTTTTATTTTTATCCCTCTTTCCATGTGAACGGTTAATTGCCAACTTAGCCGCACTGACCGACTGGACTGCCCTGGAACAATAAATGTGTTGCCTGTTAAGGCATATAATATTACAAACTATAACAAAATAATCTAGTAAGACCAACACAAAGATTTCTCAAACTAAAAAGTTTAAGATTGTAAAATATTGAAGCACTCGGTAAAGGCCTCCACTATATAGACATGAAAACGTTGAATCCCTTACGAAAAGCGAAATAGATATTTCGTTACTGTTGACTAATATGGGAATGATTAGAGCAGAGAAGCCCCATAGAAACATTCTAAATCAAAACCCAAATTGACATAGAATGTCCAGTCCTTTACAACTTTCTGGATAAGCCCATAGCCCAGACTAACTCAAAATTTTCGGAAGTTGTGGTTGTGAGTCGGATTAGATGAATAGTTCTAATAACTACTAGGTAAAGAAAATAAAATGGATGCTAATTGCCGTTTTGAAGCAACAGCAGGTTAAACTAATACCTTTGCTCTTGAGCGCTTCTTTTCACACACCCTTTATTAAAAAAAAGGAAAGGTATCGGTGGATAACATAAGAGAAAATGCCAGAAGTAAAATTAAAAGTACCCTGAATATAATATTCAGAAGGAACAACGGAGTGAATCTAGTAAAAAGATTAAATGTATCGGTGACATATAAGTGAAGCCAAATTTCTAAATAAAAAAAATATAATTTAATAGTACAGTTCAGACTCAATAATCACATTATTATAGGGTGGCTATATTCAAAACAACTAAGAGAATTATTTATTTATTTATTTATTTCGGAGTCGCAACAAGCACAAGGCTCAATTACAGCAACCCACAATTAAAAAATAAAAATTACAGACTCTCAAGACGAAAGCAAACATTATCGATAATAGAAAAAAAAAAACACAATTAAACATAAAAAGCCGGAATGCAAAATGAGAATAAAAACAGTATACACTTAACTAGAATAACAATTGTAAAGTTTAGCTTTGAACGTCTGAAGGGAATCAAAATGAATATCTAACGTGTTACAATTAGACAAATAAAAGTTATAAAGAAATGATAATCTTGTTACAGGAGAGTTGTTAGCTGAACTAGTTCTGTTAAAAGGGATACCAAGCAACGCAACACTTCTAGTATTACCAATAGGGATTCTAAAAGTAAAGTTAGATAAAAGATCTGGGCTATCCAACTTTTGGTTAAAAAGCTTGTATAGAAGTATAAGATCCAATATTTCTCTTCGCCTTTTTAGAGAACCGATTGCAATCTGGTTGAACGGAAATTTAGTAGAAAAGAATCGTATAAATTTATTTTGAATACCTTCTAACCGATCTATATATGTACTGTATAGGGGGTTCCAAACAGTGCTGCAGTGCTCTAAATGACTTCGGATCAAAGAGAAATAAAGGATCTTAAGCGCATCGGGATTTGTGAAATGTTTGCACGTTCTAATTAGAAATCCTAACATTTGATATGATTTCCTGGCAATTTTATCAATATGGATATCAAACAGTACCTTATTATCTATCGTGACACCCAAATCTTTTATATTAGTAACTACTTTGAGAGGATCAACACCCAAAAAATATTGGAAGTCAGTAACCTGTCGATTACGTGTGAATTTGATTTGGTAGCATTTTTTAATATTTAAGATTAAACTATTTTCTTTGCAATATGCATTCAATCTGTTTAAGTCGGTTTGAAAATTTATACAATCTTGGATATTGGAGATAACAGCGAAGATTTTAAGATCGTCGGCTTACAATAGAAACTTGGTGAACCGAAAACAGCGGGAGATATCGTTTATAAAAATAATGAAAAACAAAGGGTCTAGGTGCGACCCTTGAGGAACACCTGACAAAACAATTTTTGGTTCAGATTTATAGCCATTAACTACAACAAGCTGAGATCTATTTCTAAGATATGATGATATCCATCGAAGGAGATTACCATGGATGCCGATCGAGTTAAGTTTTGCTAATAAAATTGTATGGCTGATTTTATCAAAAGCTTTGCTGAAATCTGTATAAACAGCGTCAACTTGCTGCCGGCTGTCCATGCTTTTTAATATATATTCTGTATAAGAAAGTAAATTAGTGTTAACCGACCTCCCAGTAAAAAATCCGTGCTGTTGCTGAATGATAAAAGGTTTTACCGACGAAAAAATTACGTTATAAATTATTTTTTCCAAAACTTTGTTAAAAATGCAGAGTTTACAAATAGGTCGATAGTTTTCAACGTTATCTCTATTGCCAGATTTGTATATAGGCACGACATGTGAAGTTTTATTGTTAATATATTCATAAAGCACTGCCGCGTTTGTGGAAATCGGAAAAAGGATTCTGAAATTAAATTATTTAATTATATGACTTTACAAAAAATTTATGATATTAAATAATATGCGGGTATTATGCTAGCAACTAAAAGAATCGACCAGCGAAAATAGACTAACTGATGTGTAGCTTCATTAGGTGTTTGTAGTCTAGTTCCTAATGTAGATGGTGTTAAGCAATTAATCTCAGAGGCCTCCTGAAAACGAAGAGCATTTATAATTAATAAATTGTCGCTTTATAATAAATAAGCTTCCGCTGAATACTATGAATGGTAACTGAAATAAAACTCTTTACTATTTTAACAGTTAAGAAAACAACGCTAGTAAAAATTCAAAATTTCACTATTATAAAGCAAGTAAAAAGTTGTGAATAGAGAAGTAATCAACAATTTCCGATTTGCGGACAACACAATCCTGCTAGCTAGTAACGAAGGAGACCTACAAATCATTTCAAACATCGTTATTGCATGTTCAAAATATGGTATTGATTTAGACAACAGAAGAATCAAGGCAATGATTTTAATCAGACAACCAAATATCATCTCTAATATCATAGTCACAGATATCAAATTGGAACAGGTCAATCAAATTCAATATTTAGGATGCGACATTAATGAGAATGGTGGCAGTAGAACTAAGATCAGAGCTCGAATCGAACAGCCAAGGGTTTCTTTTAAGAAAATGACCACAATGTGTGCAACATAGACCTCATTCTACCTTTACGAATTCGTTTGCTTCGTTGATACGAGTACGTGTTTTCTGTGCTGATGTATGGCTTGGAATCATGGACACTGAATAAAAATTACATGAAGCGACTCGAACCTTTTGAGATACGGAGCAACCGAACATTCCTCTTTAGGAGCTCAGGGACTCTGTCATTAAAAAAAGTAACTACTCTATTATTAAAATATTTTTTTATTATTTATCCTATTGTAAAGTAACACGGTTTTATCATCCAAAAATTCTATTTCCTACAATGGTATTGGCGATTCATCAACAAATTCACTTTCCATTAGCTAAAACAAATATGTTAGATAGAATCAAAATTATTAATTTAATTTATATGTGAAATTAGAAACGATACCAGTTATTTGTCGATGTGTGGTTGCAAGTGTAATGCAAATTAGTTGAAGATAATTTTTTAACTAAGTTGTTCTGTTAATCAGGCTTTATTTGTAAAAGTAAATATTATCAGGATAGATAAAACATTTGTTTATTTCTTACATAATTGTTGTATAAAATGGTTAGTGATGCAGGCAGGCACATTTAAGCCTAAAAATGTAACTTGTAAAATAAAACGTCATAAAGGTTGATAAGTAGGAACTTGTAATTTTGATATTTCCAATGTAATTATATCCCAGGTTTTGGCGGGAATTCTAAAATAACAAGAACAAAATAAATGTATGAATAGTTATTTAGACCACAAGTGTTAGAAGTGCAACTTTTTTTCATACTTGTGGAGAGTTATTAGCCGAGCCAAGTTTAATGATCCACACAGTGAAAAATAAGCACGCTAACACGAGTTGTCTATATTTTTTAAAAATTCGGTAAATATTCATATCCAAGCCTGATTTGTATAAATTGTATTTGCCTTCATTTTAGTCAAGTGCGTTGGTCAGTTCTGGTAGCTAAGGAAACATTTATTTAAAATCATTCATTGTTAAATTAAAATTAAGTGGCACTTCTTTTCACTGAGTGAAAAAAAGTGGCACTTCGCACACTGAAATTAATTTTAAAAAGCTTACTTTGTTAAATGAAATTTTAAAAAATAAATTTTAATGCCACAAGTCTAGAAAAATTGTGATAATCATATAAAAATTCAATTTTACAAATATAAATAGTGATATGTATCAAGAAGAATTATAATGCCAATTAGGGTGTACATAAAGAAGAAAGTGTGAAAAGAACAATGAAGATGTTATTTATGTATACATGAAGCCTAGTCGAAAGGGGTTGCTCACGACTGTTCGAGAATCAGGATATAGCTGGTGCAAAGTCCATTTTGCAACTAATAACAAAGGCTATAAGCTTGAAAAAAGAAAATTTCATCATGTAAGTGTGCACAAAATACAAGATCTAAGAACACAAGCAGTAAGTGAAACAATTACATTATCAGGTATTTTAAGTGGTCTGTTTGTGTGTTTACCTCTTTTATCAGGAGTGATAACTAATATATTAAACATAATGAGTTACAACAAGCAATTTTTTTCTGTCTGAAGGCAAAAACTTAGTTGAAGGAATGACTTTTATTCTTTTAGGCACCGACTCTTTGACGCTTGACTGGTTTAAGAACAATGCTTTTAAAGAATAACACGTTTTTAGAATTTATGTCAAGTCGATAGTAGTTATGGAAAATATTATTTCTTGCGTCCTCATCCAAATTTTCATTGCAATTAAGCCTACAATTTTCTTTGACCAACATACCCAAATTTACTTTTTTTGCTGGTATTACCTTTCCAGTTTGTGATAAATAACTTTCACCCTTTTGTTTTGCAGGTGCTGATTTTGCTTTCTTTCAGTCTGCTGGATTCTTTTTTGCTTTTTCGGGAAGTTTTCTCTTCGTTCTACCTTCGTTTTACCTGACATTTTTTTTCGGATCTTGTGCAACAGCTTGACTTACATTTAAATCATTATCCGTTTCGAACACTTTACTCTTTCCAGGATTTAATTTGTCCGTATTTCTAATATTCCTTTCTTCACTTTCAGAACTCTTACTAGTATCTGGATTTTTAATTGGAACATATTGATCGCTAGATTCATTTGCAGAATCTTAACCACTGACGCTAAATAACAATGTTTTTTATTATCTATTCGGATTCCCTTTATTTACATTCTGCTAATTTTTTAAAGCAATAGTTGTTGGACTTCCACTATTTAAATCAAAATAATATAGGTACATAACCTCACTTCAATCATAACTTAAAATTTTAAACAATGCTTTTAAAAAATCTACTATTTCGTTATCTGAACCTTGGAATCTTCCCTCACACATTTTTAACATAATTTGTCCCCTAGACAACATTTTTCACTACGAAATTGCAGCACTAATTTACACAAACCAATCGTACAACCTAACCTTATAAATCAAAAGTAGGGTGTTATATTACCAACTTGTTAACGGATTCAGATGTTTTCAAGTATTTTGTAGTGGGTGTGATAGGTATCATAACACCTTTATCCATGATTTGGAAAACACATATTACGTACATACCAAATTTATGAATAAATAAATTAGGCAGTAATCAATATTTTACCATAAAATCTATATATTATGGTAGATGATTAAGTAAACCGGTGGAGTATATAAATATCTAGAATTTTGCAAAAATGTGACATACCACCTTTATTTACTTAGGCTACCCCTTCAATTAAACTGCTAATTTTAACAAGCATAGAATTGATTATAATCAAGTAACCGAAAATTAACGACAAGTAAATCGTATAAAATAACAGTGTTTAAGAATTGAAAGTTCAATAAACGATATAAGATTAAACATTATCTATAGCATAATTAAAAATAGACTTTATGTAAACATACGGTATTAATTACATAAAATTGAGTTTAATTCTAAATTTGCAATTACAATAATATATAAATAAGTTTATTTAATATTAAGAATACAGGTGTATTATTAATATAGAACAATTTTAATTTTGTGTATGTTTTAATTGAATTCTGCAGTAACCCAAACAGTTGCATGCTCGAGCTGTGGACAAAAAAAAGTAGAATAACAAGTGATAAAACCTCACAATAATAATTAATTTCAATAAAAATAAAATACAGTCATAAGGACCATAGCAGTATATACTAAGCACATACTATATGAATCTAAGCCCCAAAGTTGTCTGAAACTACCTGCGAAAACGCGATCGCTGCTGAAGCGGTCGCCACCGCCACAGGCTAGTTGTAATATTAACTAAATATTGCACCCACAAAAATGTAATGCTATCTGAACAGCAAATGTAGCAATGGAAATTAAAACATTCTTCATTCTTCTATCACCGATCATCTTATTCGGATAGTCTTACATAATACCTGTTACAGTTGGAGTGTTGGAGCGTGTTTATTTATCTGGAACGAATTTGGGTGTTTCAAGTAGTATTTTAAAAAAATGGCGGAGAATTGTATAATTGATGTTCTCCACATTAATTTAAAAGCCTATAGTAGTTAAACAGGGTAAAATAAAAAAATTAGTCTACTTACTCCGGTGGTTGAAGGTTAACCAGTAAGAAAACGCTGAAACCCGCAATTTTACAAGACATTTGCTGTGGACATTTGAAAGAAAAACAAACTGATTTGTGGATGTGATGCATTAAATGCTTTGTTTTCCATGTGTTCTGTTTTATTTTGAAAGAAGAAATTTACTTTACTGTAAATATTGCAGTTTAGTTAAATTTTTAGTTCATAAGCAATTTAGTGCAGGAAAACTAGGCCAAAAATTACACGAACTTTAGAAAAATTAGTAGAAATAAGGAATTTGGTTGAAATGTTAACTTTGACTTCTTATTGAATATACTGAAGGTCCCTTAAAATCGAAGCTGTGCTACGGCCGCCATATTGAAAAATTGCAGCTAATTTTTGGTTTTTTCTATGTAACTTCGTAACCGATGCAAATACAGAAAAGAAAAAAGTTTAAAATAGGAAATGTATACTGTAACAAAATTTTAAAAAGTGTTGTGACTATTTTTCCCGTAAACCTAACAGTTTCTGAATTATGAGGGGTAAAAGTACATTAGCAGATATGCATAAATATCAGTGCGAATACTATCATAACAACTATGCAACCGGATCTTCTTGCAAATTTTTTCCTTACCAAAGCATATAGCATAAAGCCATAACAGACCGAAAATCCATCAAGTCTTTGGACACGAAGTAGTTCAAAAGTATATCTACCTAGTTTGGTGTCATCATAAATGATGGGAATTCTGAAAACAAACTTCTTTTAAAATTCTAAATAACCAAGAGAGTGGCTATTAAACTAACAATAATATGGAAAGCCCAAGACATTACTGGAACAATCAAAGCTGCAGACAGAAAAGAATTGGATGATTTTGAGATGTGGAGTTATTAGAAACTACTTAACTTTTCTTCGACGGAGCTTCGAACTGACATCCATCATAAAAGGGATGGGCGTAAAAAAAGAATTTATACATTTACGAACGCATCCTGAGATATTTCGGACAGATATGAAGGCGTAATAATGATATCGTTCTTAATGGTCGAAGGGCAAGTCAACGGCACAAGAACCAGAGTCGCTCTCCGCGCCGATGGATAGGCCAGATCCGGGAGATGACTGGGACCCCTGTCCATGAAGAAATTCATATGGCGGCTAATCGAGAAAAATTGAGTGGCAGTCACCACATCCCTGTCAAGAAATAAGTCTTTTACCTTTTACCTTCTATTTATTTTTGACTAACTTTGACTGAAGACATAGTAACCAGTATTTTACAGTGCATTTTGTCTAAAATTAACAGTTTTGAAAAATGAATAACATTCTATCGCCCATACTTCCAAAAACAAAGTGGCTATAAGAAAAATTATTTATTTTATTATGGTGTACATGTTTTATTTGAAACTTTTTTCAGGAATTATATAGAAAAACCCAAAAGTAAGCCGCCATTTTTCAATATGACGTCCGTAGCACAGGTTTGATTTTAGGGGACTTTTAGTATATTCAATAAAAAACTAAATGCGACATCTCCACCAAATTTCTGGCTTGTACTATTTTTTTCTAGGTCAAAACCTATGTTTCTTGCACTAATTGTATATTGTAATATGAATATGGAAAGAGTAACATTGGGAAACGCATGTGAAAGATGAAACACAAATGCTCACCAGTTTTCCGATAGCCTTACCACACATGTGTTACATACTATTTTTCCTACGACGGCTTCGCATTCTACAAGAAATTTAATTTTTCTATTTGATATTTGTCCAAAAAAATTTACATTTGTCGACTTTAGCCACTCAGATGATTATCACTTGAAATTAGAGTGCAGAATGTGTTGGCATAAGAGTGTTCACTTTCCGCACTAAAGTAGAAGAAGCATAATCAAACATAATGAATAGGTGGCTATAAATATGTGTACGTATATTAAACTGAAAAGTTAATTGCCTAAAACTTTGCTGAAAGCTGGAATTAGAAATAATGCAACATGATGAAAAAGAGGACCCCAAAACCGTGAGGTTTTGCGAGAGTCCAAAATTGGATACATTCTTAAAGGAACATTTAAATAGTTTGTTATTGCAACGATGTTTATAGGTATACCCAAAACCGTATAAAATGCAATTCTAGACAGTACGTCGTCAAGATATTAAAGAACAAATTAATGAAGGCAAATTTTCAGCAATTTTAAACCATTGTCAAATCAAGAGCACCTCAAATGCAATTGCCACGAACCGCCACTGCTACTGCATGCAATAACACATTGAGTTCCAAATTCTCGTAGAACTGACGGTCAATAAATTATCTGTTGAGATATCTCTTTGTACCGACGGACAGCTTCGTGAAAATCTTTTTTAATATTCAAAATAAACTTGTAACATAATTAGCAGTCAATGTGTTAGTATTCATTGTTTAACAGAATTGAAGTTTTACGGGATTGCGATTTACCTATTCTTGAACATCACTCTGTATCCAACCTACTCGATTGCATTTCATGAGCGATTTGATGCAACTGAGATGGGCAAAAATTTCGTAACTTTTATTTTTTTCCTACGAATAAATAGAAACATCATATTGTTACATGGTTGTCTCGCCATTACAAGGAATTTGAGATTAGGTGATTGCTGCATATTTGTTGTTGCCCAATCCTCTATAGTTGATTAGTTAAATGAGATTTCGAAAAACGCCATTTGGTGGATGTACTGGAAATAGCTGTATAGAATTTATCATTCATTCTAACTTAGAATGAGTGAGTGAGTGTGTGCGAATGAAGTCATTTCTATCGGAGAAAATAGAAATATTTTTGGAGAGTTCTACAACGAGCTTTTGCAGTAGCGACAGCCAGTGAGCAGAGCCGCAGCGAAGAGCAGCTTTTAAGTTCAGGTATCTCTGAAATGCATTAAAGGTCAGTAAAGTTTTCATTTGGCTTTCAATGTGTGGTGACTAGAAAGTTTGATTTGGTATGATTTTGAAGAACTGTCTATAGATTTAATATAACTGTTTTATAAAATAAATAAGAAATTAATTTAAGGAATATATTCTAAATTTCAAGTCAACCAAGATCTTGACAGTTGAGGCATTGTATTTGGAAATTAATATTTTGGATAGAGACAGATAATTTTTTATTTTAATAACTGATGTGTTAAATTTTAAATATTTTGATAAGACATTAAAATTATTTTGAGGTTTGGTTGAATTTTATCGTAAGTGTCAAGTCAAACTAAATTATCTTGTCATTATTTTAAAATCTTTATATAATATTTTGAAGATATATGAAATTGAATACATAATCTTATTATTAAAATAATAAGATTATAGTGTTGATAATTACAGGTTAGAAATATAAAAGGTCAAAGAAGGAAGAATTGTTATTGTGAACATACCCATTTGACTGAGAGGAAGGTTTTTCATTGCTTTGAGCTAGAGCTAGTAGTAGATAATAATTATTTTTCCCGCTGCTGTTCATGTAAGTCAGTGATACAGCCCTTAGTAACAAAACGTGTAAATTGGTGATTATATTTGTTTGCTGCTTTCCCCTTGACAACGGAACTTATGTTATTATTAAGTTGCTAGGGTAATGAAATTAGCATCGCAAGATGCAGACTTAGACGTTTTGTTTATAATTGCAAGTGTTTATGTGACATGTAACACTCACAGGTAACACGACACATGAAAATTAATCCTAGTGACAGGTGAAAAACCAAACAAATTTTTCAAAAATCTAGGAAATTTTCGATAAGCAGCGGGAAAAAAATAATAAGATAATTCGGAATGTATCGCCTGTTAACATTTTCGGCAGGCAACAAGCCGCGGCTTCGCTTTGGATTGTACTTGCCTACCTCAAATGTTAATAGGTCCTTACATTCCTTGTTACTTAAATAGCTATTAATGTTGACATAAGTCAAATATCAAATAAGTGACTGTAAAAAGCGTTAAAGTTATGATGTTATAAATTGCTTTTGGTTTATAAAATATAAACTAAAAGACATAGGTTTATTTAATAACGAAGGTAAGTAAAACTTATTACATTGGTAACACTTCAATATAATTTATCCAACTCCTGCTTTTGGCTAGCTCTTCTGAAGGTGTATGTTAATTAATTAAATTTGGCAGCTCAATGTTAACCTTACAAATTAAGTATTTATTTTGATATGTTGAAGGTTGGCATCTTGAATTTGAGTGCGCTCGACAGTGTCTCTTGTCCCATAAGAGTGACACTGCTTGACATTCCATTCCCCGTAATGATTGTTGGAGGCATCTAATTGAATCTGCGTGAGATACCTTGTATTGTCTATCGGACAGGTTAAGGGACTGTTTTGGCTATTGAATTGTTGTAAGGTTATTGTTAATTTACTCTATTGCTATTGCGTATTAAAGCGTTCAGCAGTGACACCGTTGATAGAGGCGCCCTTAAATGAAACTGAAGTTTAATGACTCCGTATTAGGCTATATTGCGTTATGCATTTTATGAAGTGGAATAGTTTTATATTATTGCACAGATTCAAGGTGGCTCTAGAGATTTATTTCCTAACGTTGTGCTGTATAACTTCTTTAGGTTAGAAGAGTGTTAATAAATGTAATTGTAAAAATTGCCAGCGACGATACCACCGTAACATTAAGGGGATTGTTTAGTAACTTTACCACACGCCGTAATGAGTATATTTCTGCAATTATTTGAGTTTTTTATTTATCACTTTATAACTTCAAACATAGAAGATGAAGGAGCGGTAACGTGCTTATAACAAATAAATACAATACAGAAACTTCCTCATGGTAAAAAAACTTAAAAAATGAAGTAGCAATTGGAATTATTCATCATTCTATACAGAACAATAAAAGCCAATACAAGCGCTATTAAGTAAAATTTTCCACTTTTTTTTACCATAAAGAAGTAGCTATTTCTATTTGATGTGTATTAACACGTCGAACAATGTTTTAGTTTTTTTATAAAAAATTGATAACAGTAAATTAAATTGAATATACACCACACCAAGTTCCAAATGTTTGTGAAAATTAGGCAACACACTTTACTATTTAAGAATAGAAAGAGAAAGCAGATGCTCATAAACTACCTAATCCTAAACTTGAACTTGGGCTAGTTAATTACCATATTCAAGATAACAAATCTTTATATTATACTTTTGGTTTCCTAGGTTCGTAATTTGCTTCAAGTATCAGCTTTACAATGTTGTGGCGAATTCAACAAAGAGCATTGTATTTATTTCACTTTTCAGTTCAGGACTATGATAAATTACCACATTTCTGATCATTCACGTTTTTAAAAAGCTCAACTTTGCTTTTTGGGATACATGCAAAGCTCCTCATTTATTGTGTATTAATTATCATTTAATTAAAAAGTGCACTATTTCTATACTTACAGTCTGTAGTTTATCATAAATATGAAGTAATGTAGGTATATTTTATAAAAGTGTCTCCTGATGTTCGTTTTATTCGTTTTCATTTTCAAAAAAGTTAAAAACAAGATAATAACACAATTAACGACCGGGTATAAATATAAAAAGCCAGTTATCAATATTTATTCTTATTATGTTAAAATTATTAATACACTTTAAATTAAATTATACTATTAAAGCCCGTAGACACTATTTCTACATTAAGTCTATAATTGTAATTTTATTTTTCATAAGCAGAGCTAATTATTTCAATTAAATATATTTAAATATATTCCGGTCCTGTCTTAGTTCGATTCATACATTACTTTTACTGGGCAATCCTTATCGAGAATTTAAGTGATCATACGGTAGCTACTAAGAATAATGCACTAACAAAACTTTAATGATTTCTTTTCAAATAAAATACTGTTTCAGTGGAATCTGAAGGAATCGGTTGCATTGATTTTGGAATAATAGCAACACTGAAATATATTAATTTTAGTAGGAGTTTAGACGAAAAATTAGGTTTAAGGAATTGATGAAAAATGTAAACTAGATCGCAAAGGTAAAATTAATACTTTAAAAAATACTGAAGAAAAAGTCACTAACGTTTGGTTTGCAAAGCAACACCCACATAATCAAGAAATGAGACAATTTGGGAATTCCGATCACCCTGTATGTAGGGTGTGTACGGTCTTGGGGTAGAAATTTTAAGGGGATATTACGCTTGATGGTAGAAAGCTCATATGCTATTTTAAAATAAAAATTCAAGTTATAAGGGAAACTTATTTATTTACAACTTTGATCTAAAGCTAATGCTGGAAGTTGAACTCGCTGCCTTATATACGTTTGTTTATAGTTATGAAATTATCAGTGTCGGTTAATAATTTCTATAATTTTGACCTAATACAATGACAGTTTGTTATCGTTTTCAACGTCAAAATGATGCACACTAGTGCTAATATGAAAATTTAGAGCAACTTTGTAGATTTAAATAAATCTATTTACTATAAAAATTATAATGATTCAAAAATTAGGAAAATATTGAATGTAACACTCTTCGCTCGTAGGGTAAACTTCACGTCTAGTATCAAAAACACTTTCATTTTGCAGTCGATACATAAATAACTATTTCGATCAGCCAATATCAAAAATTACGTTAAAACCGCTTTACAAAAATCAAATTTCTAACAATTAATGCTACTTGATTAAAAAACGTTGAAAATGTTTTGCTTCCATCGGTAGTACATAACCCTCTTTTGTAATTATTTTCGATAATTGCATTATTAAAACACAATCCACCTACTCCACACAATTAATGCTACTTGATTAAAAATATTTTGCTCCCAACCGTAGCACACAACTTCCTTTTATAAGTTTTTTCGATTATTGCACACAAATGTCACATGACTGATATCATCCAATGAGAACCATGAATTTTTTGAAAATCGACCAATCCCGAACTAATTACCTGATAAGCACCCTAGGGATGATTATGAAGCGATAAGCTCCCTAGTGCTGATTATCGACCCCGTAGATTGTGTTATAATTAGAAATAGAAGTGTAAGAAACAAGCAATTAGAGTTTTTTGGTATTATTAGATCAATTTTAAATCATAATTCGTATACAGGTTTGGTGTAATAATCTTTAAAATATAAACGCGGGCAACACACTTACATATAATTTTGCCCGTGCCAAGAGTCATCGTGCTGGTTGCCCTTAGAAAAATGCCCTCGGCCAGCTCTCGGGACAGTTTTCATTGCAACCAGCACTCGACTTTTGGCGTGTGTAAAATTATCGGTAAGTATGTCTCGCCCTTGTTGTATTACTATTGATAATTTCATTATTAAAAATACAATTCACCTGCTCCCTACTGGGTGGATAATCTGTAGTATTTATATAGAAAGATTTCGTGTTACTCCTGGGACACCCTGTATATAATTTGCCGATAATTAGTGCTACGGATAATGTTTTAAATTTCTTTTAATTGCCGTCTTAACGCAAAAAATACAAATTATAATCTCTAAACTTACCGTGCCGTTGTATTTCTAAGTGCAACCCGTGCAGCATGCAATGACTTCTGTTTTGTACTTTTTCTTCGAACAGACAAAGCTTTTTTCGACTTTGAACCCATATTTTAGCAATCACACTTCACTTATTTTCACTAGGTACAAATACATATAAGGAAAGCTAAGCGCCAATAATAACTGATATAACTCGGTGAAGATTTTATAAACCACCAATCTGCAGTCTGTTAGTCATTACAGAACGTCATTATAAAACAATTGAAATAGAGCTTTAGAATTTTGGGCTTCCCGATAAGCACCCAACGAACCACCTATATTATAGTCCTTTGGCTACATTCATATTTTTTTCCTCTACATAATACCAATAACATAGCAAGGTTATGACGTGTAAACAAAATCATTTAAAAATTACTAGTATAGCTTGTTGTCTATCTTTAGGCGGTTTTGAAAATTCTGGACCTGTTAGAAAAGAACACTGAAGTTACTAAACAGTCACCTTAAGGAGACTACAAAGCAAAAGACCGCAGAAAATGGAGGTTGACTGTCTAATCGGTCATTTTCTCTCTCAAAATTTATTTATAGCTGTAATACCTGTTCTTATTCTAGTATAAGCAAAGAAATCAAAGGACTCTAACAATTTAAGTGAGAAAGTGGTTATTGGCTAAACAACACCTGATAATTTTATTCTAACACTCTATATCTATACTAGTTTAGCGTGACTGAAAAGTTCTAACCTTAACTTTGAAATTTTACGTGTTTGTATTGAATCAAATTGTGGTTATTTTCCACCCATTTGTACTGCTTCCGTATTTTTTAAATAAAATGTGAATGAAGTTATAACTTCACGCTGTAAAGACAAGTCAATATGTCAAATAATTGGGCGCATTTGTTTGGAGTTCGGGAGACATGACAGTAAATCGTACACAACGAACCTCTGTGTGACTGCATCACATATTTGTTTAGGCCTAAAGATGTGTTAAAATATTTTATCTACGACCACTACTAAAAGTAGGCCTTTTAGCGCTATATTGTTTCACTAACAGTGACGCTTTATAGTTTACCGTGTTTAAAGAAATCAGCTGTTTACTTTTAGCACACGGGCTAAAAGTAAAGTGAGGTTATAAAACTACAATTTCGAACTGCAAGTAAAGTTGTAAAGCTATTCTAGTTGCTTCCTGCGTTACAGGTAAAGCGTTTTTGAAATAATTAAAGCGTTATGTAATGAATACAGTCATATGTGGAGTATCAATAATTACATTTCGTAACTCACCTTGACAGCACGGGCGTGGCCAAACAATCGCCCGCGCAGCGTAGCCTACTGTTTATTATGACATCAATTAAAAGTGTCGCAGATGCGAACCTTTCTTAAATCGATATTTATGGATTATAACGGTAAAATTAAGGGCGTAGATAAAATATTGTATGCAACGCGTGCTAAAAGTCGTTTATGCGCGAGACATGTTATGAAACTCAGCCTTCGGCTTCGTTTCATAATTTTCATGTCTCGCGCATAAACGTCGACTTTTAGCACTTGTTGCATAAATAGCTATTTTCTACGGTCACCTCTAAAACCGACTATTAAAAGCTCACTGTCAATGCGAAAAGTTAGCGATTCACACATTTTTTCCCTAGTAACCATTTTAACATCGCAACCACGTAAACAATGTCTTCATGAAATAATCGTGTCACTTCAATTTACTTTTTCTAATTTGCTGTCTTAACAAAGCCGTTACCGTATCCATTTTGAGTGCGGTGATGAGCCATTACCAAACCCGAAATCAACTTTTTTTCGGGTGGTGACATTGCACGAAATGTCAGTGTGAGTTTAAGGTTATAGCCAATGACACTAATGACAGTAAATTAACCGTAGCATTTTCGGCAATTTGCCCTATTTCTGGCGGCGTGCAGGAAATTTCTGAATTCATTGTGAAACACTAATCCACACTAATTTTACAGTTTCACGTGCGAACGCTTGCGAAAAATTACATTTATGGTGAGTCTACCTGCTTCAAATTTAAAATTTTGTTTTAAATGCAATAAAACTGTTACAAACTGTTACAAAATTCCCTAAATTACCAAAATTGATTTGTGGTAAAACGGTATTTAATAACTTGCAAATTAGAAAAATTTACATAAAAATCTCGTTTTATAAAACTTCCGAGCAGTCGTCCTTTACAGCACTCCTGCCTTCGGCAGTCGTGCTGCAAACTGGACTATTACGCATCGCCATGGCTAACCTGATTATTATTGTAATTCTTCATTTTTCTGGAACTGGCTAAAATTATTGACAATTGCATCACGGCGCGTCCATCATCACGCAACAGTTTTATTGAGTTTGAGAGTTTTTGTGAAGTTGAAGATGGAATCTGAAGATAATTGCAACCAACTGTAGTATTTGAAGCCGCCAATACAGCAACCAATGAGTTGTTGCCGCCCAAATCGCGCGGTCTTTATGAACGGCGGAACAACGACTTCATCAAATGGTGTGAATCGAAATTTCAATTATTTAACAATTTTGTCATTTATTTAGGACCGTAGAAAAATTTTTGTATGTATTTCGTGTGTAAAGAGCCATTTTGGTATTCGGTTGCTTTTTCGCGCCTCGCTACCGCTCGGCACGAAACTAGCATCCTCATACCAAAATGGCTCTCTTTACACACTAAATACATAAATATCTATTACATGTGTATGGCCAGTAGCCCGGCATATTAGAAGCCATCAAAAGCAAGGGAAGCAGAAAATATGCAGCAAATGTGGACCGCTCGCATAATTCCAGTGGTTTAATTGAACGGCTGTAAAATGGTATTATGGCCTAATTGTATATTGTAATCGGTTCCCGAAATAAATGGCTCTAAATCGGAACGTGCCATAAAGTCCGCCAATCGTGACAACAAATCATGCTGCAAATAGCGAGCGAGAGGCCGCATTAACATCGAACGAATCGAACGGACGCACATGCTTTCCTAATTACGGCTTCTTTCCAGCAATCTGTCATAACGCTGCAAATTGGACAGGAAATTCTGAGCACGCTGATTTCATGCGCGTTTAATTTCGTGTCCTGCGAGTAAATATCCAGACTGAAGGAGAGGATTTTGAATGGAAAACTAAACGCCGACTTGATTGATCGCGTGTTTGCTTAGGCTCATAAATCAGGGTGATTTATGAAGTCGGCAATTTTATATAATTTCAATTAATCGACTGCTTATTCTAAATTTAATAACGAGATTGCCTACTAAGCCTTGCTTCCTGGAATTAAATTCCGAATGCAAACACTAGGCTTTGTTTTTTTCTTCCTTTAAAACCACACTTGGTTCTTCTTAGCTCTCTCCTTCACTTGGGTCATCCTAACGACTTACATTTGTATTTATACAACTAACCAAATTATGTATTTAAATTTTTGCTTTGCCTTAGATCTCTTTAAATGCTTGGAAGTTTTACTTTTCAAGTTTAAAGCCGAAGTATTTTCTCATTTACAATTTTCTATTTTGTTGTCTAGAACGAGTAAAGCATTCCCACATTGAATATTTGCTCTTATTCACGAAGCTTTAAATTACTGTCTACGTGCTTAAGCACTTTGTTTGGTCGAGCACTAAGCACTCAACGGCGAACTAAAATATGGAAATATAAATGCAGACTTCGATGTGTGCTGAAAAAGCATGTCGCCGATATTAAATTCAGATATTAAATCAGGCTTCAAACTTTCTAATTTAAAAATCTATCAACTCGGAAATTAAATATATAGATGTTCAAGATTCTGTTTTCATATCTACGTGATATTAAAGAGAGCAACTAAAATTTAAAACGGGAGGATTTTCAATTTTACGAAATATTCGTTCGTTCCAGGTATCGAACGCTCTACATTAAATTCAAGTTTTTTTGTATAAAGCAAGGTCCTAATTTATTAATTTCCTTAAAGACTTAAAATGTTATATAAAATATAAGTACAGCAGATTTTTCTGAAAAGGAAAACCAAGTAAACCAGTTTATATGAAGCAAATGAAACAATTTGCATTTTTATTAGAACCAAAATTCGGAGATCGATAAGAAATTCCGCGGCACTCAATGAAACGGGATCAGAATTTTAAATTAGTAAGTTGCGCTCGGGAAACTGGGTATATCCTATAAAGCTAGTAATTTGCCAAAACTAGCAATAAGGCTTTCCCGAACAGCAAAAACTCTGTTTGACGATCGTCGCCTGAAATCTTGGCGCGATAAGCAGTTCGACGAGACAAATTTCGCAGTTCCCTCACCTGCCTACCGCGTACTTACAACATCTGACTGCCCTTTCGTGAAGAGGATTTCCTCAAAATTCTATTGGGAAAGCAATTAGGCTTCAAAACGAAAGCATCAAGAGAAGAGTTTCCAAATCCGGTAGCAATAATACTCTGCAAACAAGGTTGGAGGTAGTCGAATCCGGGTAGAAGGTTTTACACCTGTGCAATGTAGCATTTCACAGTCAGCGCTACTAAAATGCATTAATTATAAATTGTACTCAAACCTGAGAGTTATGCAACTTATTATACTTGGAAGAGATGCCGGTTGCATATTCATCGCATAATAATTTTTTTTCAAGCAGAGGGCTATTTTAGAAATTTTCATAAATAAAAGAGGAAGGCCATTTCCTGTTTGGTGAGAAAACAATTTGGTCTTGCTAGCGTCCAGCGACAAAATAAGTTGGGTGTTTTTCCTCAGCTCAGGGATTTACTAATTCAAGGCCCCAATCTGTAAAATTGCAATTAAACTAATTCTGAATTCAACTATATTGTAATGGTTTTTCAGGCGAATAGATTTTATACCCTAGCCTTATTAATTATAAAAAATGCAGATGATTTAACTGGTAGGAACCTACATCGGGAATTATTATTTATTCTGGTGCGTGTTCTTTTCCAATTTAGCTTCTTATTTCTTCTTCAACCCTTAATTGTCTTTTGGTGCTGAGTGCAGTGATTTGAGTTGTGATAGGATGCACTGCGTTTCTGCGAAGCCTGCTGAGTGGCTAATCTAGAATCGACTATGGTGGTAAACCTGAATTAAGTATCGTTAAGAATCCAGTGCCACAACCTCCAGCTTTGTTATTCCGGCTATGGAGATGCGTCCAGTTAACAAGATATTCAACTCGGTAAGCGAGGCAGCGGTCCTTGGCTGTATAATACCAACTGGTCCACTCTTGGATTAGTTCCGACCCGCAGAGTCCTGTAGGGGGAAATTCAGTTCAAGCAGCAACCTAGACTATGTTAAAATTTTAAGTTGAAGGAAACATATAAAATTTAGCTTACTTATAACGTATCACAAGTAAATTCGATTATAGTATTCCAACCAGAAATTGGAAAGCTATGTAAAATCAGGCCAGCATTGAAAACAGTAAAGTCACTTCGTAATTTAATTCATAAAAATATACGGTACCCCCCACCCAAGAAAAGCGCCCTTCCGTGCTTTCCAAGAATACTTCGATACTCAGCATCACTCCGTTTCGCTAATACAATGAAATGCTATGGACCAGTTATTTATAAAAAAAACAAAAAAAAAATTTTTTTTGCCGACGACCATAGCTCAAAAGTTGATGTTGCCTTCATTTTCGGAGGACCTATCGTATGAAAACGATCCAAGACTTCAGGAAGGTTCCTGGCGACCGGAATCGTGTACACATACGAACATACATCCCCCGCACAGCACGTTTAGGCACCCCCCAATACGGGGGATTGATCTAGTGGGCTGGGATCTTCACCAAAAGATCCGCATCGCCGAGACAGAGATTTGATATAGAGGGTTCATTAGTCGGTTGGCTCGAATTTTAGAGATATTTGACTCAGAGTGGTTTTCGATATGAGGGAATTTCAATACTTCGTACACTTCGTGTCGAAGTAATTACTGTTTGATTGTCATTCAGTGACACTTCGATAATAACCTTCAAATTTGACAGATGCGCTGGGAAGTTTGGAAGATATATACGTTTTTCAAAATTTTCTATGCTACTATACGGTTTTAAAAACTCAACTAGTACCTACTTAAATCATGCACAATGTTACAATGCCTTAATAAAACAGTTACATGTTACATGTACAATTTACAGATGAACTGTCATTACTTGAAAGCTGATTGACATTAGAATATTATTTAATGATTGTAAGAAACCAACTTAGACATGACACTTTTCATGGTGTACTGGATTTTAAATAACTTTCCAATTTTTGGTTGGAATACTATACCTTTTTTGTTGAAAACGCAAACCAAGACCGAGTAAATGGTTACAGGTTAGGTCTACTAAATGTCATTTAGGGTTTAATGTTATACTGCATATATTTGTCAAACAATGGGCATTTCTTATACTTAGGAGGTATGAATTGCATTATAACAGATAGAACATTGAACGAAATACATTAGCCATCCTAAATAGGTTAAGAAAATATAAGAAGCTCTTTAATTTCTCTCAAAAGAATACAGTAAAAATTATATTTAAGAGAATAACTTTCTTGCTAAATTAATATAACTTCAATTCATCATTTCATATTATACGACATTTATAAATTGCCATCATAATTATATACTAACCATAAAATTCATGATTCATATTTATGTACATATTGTTCTCAAATTACAATTGATTAAAATTGTTGGCGCCCAATACTTGTCTTTGTGAGTGTGACGTAAACAAAAATCCCACATTTATTATACCTGTATCGCAGCCGAGAGTTGAGCTAGTCGGAGTTATGTGTGTCTTCTAAAGGTAGGTTGCTTATAGTTGGTACAGCAAGTTTCCGATCAACCGACCAATTGAACATGGGGGTGTTTGGGAATCCAACCGGAAATTGACCCAATACTAATCCACTCCCCGGATGAAATCTTGGCGCGAGGAGTAGTTCTGCGAAACGAATTTAGTGATCTCTTCCCTTTTCTACATCGTTGATAGAAAAGCTAGTGGCGGCGTTCATTTTTACCTAACTTAATGAGTCACTATGTGAGTAGGATTTCCTGATAAAACTGTAAGGTGTTCCGACAGATGCTTTTCCATTTCAAGCTCGCTATTTCTGCGAGTTTGGAAATTGTTGATTAGGAAATTAATTATGTGGTTTGGCACTCCTCTTTCAGACAGTGTGGCCCATATTCGACTTTAGACTATCAAGAGCTTCTCGGTCACTTAAAGTACAGTTTGGTACAATTTTCTTTTCTTTATTTTTTTCTTTTTCGCTTTTTCTGTGTCATAAATAAATAATATACTGTTCCTATTCCAAAATGATTTCCCCGCTTAATATTAAATGTATTCGCGTATAAATTCTAAAAATTGCATTAAAAACTGCACGTCGTTAGTTGACACCTTATTCTAAAAACACATTTTTAATTCTTAATATAAAACATTTAAACAAACTTATAAACCATAAAGATAAAATGTATACCTTGAAAAGAGCCGTCACCGGCAAATTCCTCGAATGCAATTGCTCGAAATCAATTGCTCGAAATCAATTGCTCGAAAATCAAATTGCTCGAAAATCAAATTGCTCGAATGTAACTTTTCTCGAAATACAACTAATACAAGTTCCTCGAATCGCAATTTCTCGAAAATGTTTTGCTCGAATTTATGTGGTCTTAACATCTGGAAATTTATTTCGGCATTAAAGAGGGAGCAGAGTTTGAACGAATTACGAATAGAACAGTATGTCAGCGGTCAACAACACACCATAAGTCGAAGAATATATCGCGATAGTGCACAGAGACTTTTAATATTAGTGAATAACATTATGGACATGACAGAAATATATATGATTATGTCCGTGGAATAGCACATAACATATCATATTAAAAACATATAATATTTGATTTTTATAATTTTTAACTTAATCACATACCTATACTTATTTTTTATTAATAAAGATTATAATTTGTAACTTGTGTTTTTTTTATATTTGATATTAACTGATTCGAGGTAGGGCTATTTCACAACTTTATTTTTTTCGAGCAACAGATAATCGAGAAATTGCTGTTCGAGAAACTTGCAATTCGAGCCTTGTGACTTTTCACATTCGAGCAATTGACTTTCGAGCAACTGATTTCGAGCAATTCGTTTTCGAGTAATTGCATTCGAGCAATTTACCTAGAACCGAAAAGAGCTATTTTAAAACAAACCCTTAAAGATTAACTGTTGCCATTCACGGAGACAAATTACATTTTGCTTCCTTAATTATTTTAAATATACACGGAAACCTGCGTAACGCTAACCCTTACAGCCCTGGCTTAATCCCGTAATTCCGCGGAGCGTTAATCATACTTTTACAAGAATTAAGGCCTGCCCCTCTTCAGACTGCTCCCTCAGGAGCAGTTAAAGGCGAGGATCCAGATTATCAGGACACGCAGGTCGGCCTTTCGCGATAGCGATCCACCTGTCAAGACGTTACTCACCCCAGATGGGTTTTCATGTCACTCGGCCCGCACAATGCAGCGCATCTGCGTTATCAACATTTTATCATTTATCAATACCCATTGATGACAGCTTTTAGAAAGCGCTTCGCGCTTCATTTAAAGGGCTCAATAGGCTCTCTCAATGGACTTACGTTTTTGTGCAGTCCTGTTTGATGTGTTGAACCTCTCAGCGGATAAAACGCCGCTGCCTCGGATCAAGTCCCCGTAGGTCGCGGCTTGCGTGATTTGCGAATTTGCATTTTTTGTGGCTGGGATGATCTTCTTCTGAAAATCTTGTAAGTGAAATAGGGCCTAGAGTTGGTAATTTTGTATTGTTGATTAATAAACCCCTATGTTTTTATGGAACCTTACATTGAGATTAAAACTGGCTGCAACTATTTTCTATAAAATTTAAGACTCGATAGCTTGTAGAAATGTTCAAAAGTTCTTGTTAATACATTGATTTTGCTTAGGTATAACAATAGAACGGTTTAATCGGTTTGGATGATATCGATCGACTACTAGTGGATGAATCATGGGTGTCTGGCTACAGCTCACAATGACAAAGCCGATAGATTTAAATTTTTTGTACAGCAAGACACATTCATTAGTAAGATGTTTTTGTACCAGTTGCATATATTCCTCGAAATTCTGCTCACAATTTTTAATTTAATCTGTATATTTTCTAAGATAAGGAATTTATTTTTTTGGCACAAAGAAAGCCTTCACTTTCAATTTACAGAGAAATTAATAAAACTAAAGTTCTAATTTCTTTAACAGAGGGCAATTGGCAGTAAACAACTTTAGATAATTAGTCAAGCCATAATTTCATAATGTCATCAATAGTCCTCTATTAAACATAAGTAAGAGAAACCGAGTTACCCAAGCAGCACTCAATATTAGGAAACAATATTTATGTTAACACGAGATGTGACAATTAGCTTACATTACGGATATATTTGTTGGAAATATTGCCTAAATATTATTTTATAATATTTGGCAAACGTATTCTTCTCAATATTATCTAAATATGTTTTAAAAATATTAAGCTGATAATAAAGAAAAATATTATTGCTATACCGGGTGAATGAGACCACCCGTATCAGTATTTTTTTTAAAGAACGGTGAGTCGTAGAGAGTTGGGATAAAAAAATTTATTATAAAAGTCATACTAAAGAATCGAATGGTAATATTATTATTTCTCGAAAAAGTCAGCATCACGAGTAGTTTTGTCAACAATGTCCAGAACTCCAAAATTTTAAATGGCACCATAAGTAGAAAAACGTATTGTTGAAAAGATCGTTAAAAAAGAAGAAAGTTTTGTAGGAAAAATTATTTTACTACTACTACCCCTTTTAAGTAATATTCGATTAAAGTTATTAAACTTGAAATTCGTTGTTAACAAACAAAATTGAAAAGTCGGCTTTTAAAATCTAGTTACCGAATTAAACAATGTTACACACACGTTTTAATGTCAATAACATTTTGAACACTTTCTTCTTTTTTAATGATCTTTTCAACAATACGTTTTTCGACTTATGGTGCCATTTAAAATTTTGGAGTTCTGGACATTGTTGAAAAAACTACTCGTGATGCTGACTTTTTCGAGAAATAATAATATCACCATTCGATTCTTTAGTATGACTTTTATAATATTTTTTTTTATCCCAACTCTCTACGGCTCACCGTTCTTTAAAAAAATACTGATACGGGTGGTCTCATTCACCCGGTATATTTCCAAATATGTTTGTAGCATATGCTGGGAATATTACTACAATATTGGCTTCAAAACATTGTGCTAATAATTGGAAGAAATATTTCAAAACTAGCAGTAAACATAATATTTATTCAATATATTGAAGAAATATTTCCAGTATATGTTGCTGTAATATTGAGGTTAAAAAAGCAGCAGTAATATTCTAAGCGCATTAAAATAGCGAGTAACTTTTACGTTTCCTTTTGCTAAGAAATTTGGCAAGTCAATTTGCCGCTCAACAAAAGTCTCGAGTGCGTAGCAATAGGGATTTTGTGGCGCAAAATTTACAAGGCATATTTTTTCAGAGCAGCCGAGTAGCTCAGATGGGTAGGCGCTTGCTTTGCATTAATCAAGCCCTCTGTTCGAATCCCGCGAGAGCCAGAATTTTTCGCAGCCTTGGCGATTTGAACCGGGCTCGGTGAGACCATTCACAGTTGGGTACCAAATTAACTGTGCTCCACTCAGAACCGCAGACCTAAGAGTTAGAGTAACAAGGTCAACACACACCTAACACACAATGGTTGCTACGCAAGCACGAAAGGCGCGCTCCAACTTTGTATCTCGTAACTCCATGAAGGTTGAGCACTACACCGTCAGATGCTAGCGTACAAAGCACCAGCCTCTACACCGCTAAGGTAACAAGACGTTAACGATTATACATACATACATTTCTACAGAGCAAAACAGAGACAAAAAATCGTAAAAAATTATTCAGACTAGTTTACGTGCTCGCGGAATATTCGGCTTGATTCTTATTATTATTAATAACAATAATAATAAGAGCTGTATTCACTGCCGTAGACTTTTGCTAAGGACAACTAGTTGTTAGCAGGTAATTTTTGTTATGTGGTTTCGTCAATCTAAATGAAATTAAAGTGTAGTAGTGTATGGAAGATTTTGGAGTAATCACTATACAATAATATTATACCTACAATTAGCCGTTATCCAAAGTCATTTATCACAATTTTCAAATCAATTTAATAAACAATCTACAAACTGCAATGTATAAAGTTGAACATATTTATTAAGAAACCTCTTTGTTTTAATTATAATTGAAAGGCTCACTGAGTTACTTTCTGAATAGAAAATTATTTAAACAGTTGCTATTGCTTCTTATTTTAAAATGTGTAATGCATTGTTACATCTGTAGCTAACACATGTTATACAGGTATGTTAAAAATATAAAAACACATATGCAATTACCTCCCTTCATTCCTTGACTAAAGGGGGACCTTAGCGGTGGCCAAAAAACGATACAGATGTTTTAATAAGCTTCTGTTGATGAGTATCGTTTTCTGCAGGCACCTAAAATGTAAGTATGCATATAACTCATGTTAATGAGTAATCTGATAGGTGCTAATAAACTTATTGTTTTGTAAATGTAAAGATTACATACTGATAGCTTTTTCTTCTTTCCTATTGAGGAATAACTTGAAGCCAATTCCTTGGATAATGATTTGTCCATCTGTAAAAATATGCTTTTGTGGTAGTTCCTTCCACCTACTAAATACGGTATTTCATCCTAGAGACATAAAAATAAAGTTATTTTGACTTTTAAATTTGCTAAATAGTTTTCAAATTATTTTGGTCTTCTAATATTGTCTCAAAATTTTCCACTTCTTTCGCTGTTTTTAAGGAGAAGTTGTAAAACTTCGGACTGAATACTATTTTGGTTTTCACCGCTTGTGCCATTGATCTTATTTAGAATAGTGGAACATATCACCTCTAAATCACCCATCCGCTTCCTTAATTTCAAACGTAGCTTCATTCAACGCATCTGAAACAGCTCTGATACCACTTAGAACAATAAATAAACGCTAGAGGAAAATGTGTATTGAAGTTTTAGGTAAAAATACAGCAAATAAAACCCAGTACAAAAATAATACATTCTGACTATCTTATCAAAGAAACAATATTGTGGTAAGTTAAGTAATAACAGAATGTTAATCACGTTATGTCAACATTGTCCTAGTTTATTGAAAACTGTCTGAAGAAGCTAACTCTAGTTTAGCGAAACGTTACGTGTTTTTACCTATTTTTAACAATAACATGTTTAATGTGTCTTGACAAAAATGTTTTTAGTTTCACATTGTTAAACATATAAATCTAGCTGATATTTTTCTCTAAATCTGTAAGCTGGGAGAAATTTTCTGGTGGATATGTAAACCCATCATGTGTAAACATAAATTACTAGCAATTACTCATCAACCTTGCAAAAACATAATTTGCACAAACAGCTGTTAAACAAAATTTTAATTTATAATTACCTTTAAAAACTGAATTTGACAGCTACTGGCTCCAGAAATATTCATCTGCGCGTCAAGGCCATCTCTTTATTATGACATAAATTATAACTGTCATAAATGCAAACCATTGTTAAATCGACATTTATGGATTAATAACAGTAAATTTAAGGCCGTAGAAAAAATATTGTGTGCAAACTCGTGCTAAAAGTGTTATTCCACTCGACAAGTTATGAAACTCAGCCTTCGGCTTCGAATTTTCCCCTCCAAATTTTCATGTCTCGTGCATAAACGGCCACTTTTAGCACTTGTTGCACAAATAGCTATTTTATGTCACATAAATCATGGCTTGGTATTATTAAAGTTAAAAATTAAAATCTTAACCGGAAACTTTGACGTTTAATAACTCGCAAACGAATCCCGATCGGCAAAAATTTAATTTTGCATTTGTTAACCAGAATATGATGCTGTAAACGCCTATTCATTTTTTTCAACCAGTCATGAATCAACCTGTATTTCTATTATTATTATTATTAGCTATTCAGGTAAATGATTTCTGGATTTTTCTAACACTAATTAAAATATGGGGCAAAATTTACGGGGCTTCCGGGGCAAGCATGGTTAGTCATTGTTTAACTTACCTGTTAGACCAACAACTATTTCACTAAACACTATTTGATAAATAAGGGATTCGCTTAAAACGACAAGGCCTACTTTCTTGTTCGAAACACAAGATGGTAATTCACTACAAAAGCATTCCCGCTTAAAGCAGGTAGATTGTCGCTAAATTTCTTGGAATATAGTTGCCCGAAGAGCATCTGGTCGAAGACTTAAACGTAAAAATACATTTCGCCTGCACGAACGAATTAAAATAAGTAGGTAATTGGGGAACGCTGGAAGTTTTGAACAGATAAAAATTGTTACAAGCTATTTTAACCTCAACTGTACTGTATCTTATATGACTTTTAAGAGCGAGTATTGCAATAAACCACTTAAATGGAACAAAGATTTTACTGGATTTTAGCCCGTATTAGAGTAAACTGAGTGTTGAAGGTACTTGAAAAATAAAGTAGAAATAATATTTCTTTTAACTGTCTTTAATATTGCCGTCAAATATCATTTACATCTCTTTTTGTAATATTTCACTAATATTTCAAAAAATTTTAGAAATAATGTTTGAATAATATATTTATTCCATCGATCCTCAAGATTTATTTTGAAATATTGTAGGTATCTTCGTTCCAAATATTAGGGTAATCTTGGCTAAATCTTGCTAAAATAATATTACTTTGAAGTGTATTCATGAGGTTACTTAAATATTATATATATTTTAAGCACCTTAAAATACAATATTATATAAATATAATAAACACTAATAACCTTAAAATATTGCTATGAAAGTATTACACAAAGCTTTTAGAAATGTTAATGGCAAATATTTTCTGTAGATTTCCATGTAATGTTAATACAATCTTAATTTTAGCCTGCAAATATTTAAATAAGATTTGCACCCTATATTACCGAAATGTAAAATTAATATTATATAAATATTGCTTGCTGGCTGGGTACACTTTCGCCTGCAACTTAACCTAAAAGAACTGAAGAGTGTAAAAATATAGATTGAATCAAAATGACTTGTATTTGTCAAGCTAAGGATGTGTGAAATAAAACTTACACTTTTTGTAATGTGTGACAGGTGCATTATATTTGCCATCATTTTCAAACCTTTATCCTCAACGTACTAGAGCATAGTTTGGAGCGGATATCTTAGATATCTGCCTTGCAAACCAAAAAGACGCATCTCTAAATATCAACAATAAAAACCTCCGAGGCTCCATATTAGCAATACAAGCCTCCTGCAGCATAAAAACTATCGGGCTTAGTGCTGGCACCAGCGGCTTGAATTTATGACCTGCTCCCCTGCACCTGTCTCCTGTTCTTCCCAAAACACCCCCGATTATTAAGCGAACGAGGAGCCTCCATGCAGATGTGAGTGATGGACGTCCATTCGTTTTCGCGCCAACTTCATATTGTGGCTGCGTGGCTCGCCTGAATGCTAAAATTGCGGAGTCCTCTTTACGATCCTGTACACGCGTCCACGTGAGCGAAACTCAATAACAGTTTTTGCCCGAGTTTTGTGAACATTCGCTGGAATTGTGGGCGACCCCAGAAATGCGGTTTGGTAGTCGTGCGTGAGATATTGGAGACGTTACTTAAATTTATATGTAGGTAACATTTTTATATTTTTTTGTTCGTGAATATGAACACATATTCACACCATTAGTAATTGGGACGTGTTTGATAATCTTAAAAAATTATTAATAATTAAGTAGTTGTGATGCTAAAAAATACATATTTTTGTTATATCACTATGTCCTTAAACCGCATACAAAGGGTAATTAATACATGTGTGAAACGCTATTCATAAACAATTTAGTTAGTAATTGGGTTCAGTTGTTAGTGGTAGCAATTCAAAAAAAAGTGAGGTTACTACTTCATGATTGGCAACCCAGAACATACACAAGCATATCTTCCTTGGTTTAACCGTATGTACTAAACAAGATATGCCTGTGTATGTTTGTGTTGCCAGTTATGAAGTACTTCCCTCACTTTGTCGCAAGTAAAGCACATTCCTATTGATATAATTCTTTACAACTCTAAACTTTATTGTAGCTTGTCTTGAGAAAGAAATAGAGTTTTCCGAAATATTGGCTTGGATAAAGAGTTTATTTTGAATTGCTGCCTAGAAGAACGAATTCCAATTACTTACTATATTGTTCACCAAGCAGTCGTTCGTTACTGTCTCGCAGTGTTATTCATAATTACAATTTATAGCATTTTGATACAGAAACATACCGTTCTTAAATGTTTTAGAAATAGGTGGAATGCTATAACGGCTGTCTCTTATACGGATGGGGACATAATTATACCGATGGGGTCATAATTATAACGGGTGTTCATAAACAGTCGTCATCCCAGTTGCTTTGAAAAACAAAATGTTATGTCTTTGATTAATTCGTGCAACACAATGAAACGTCATTGAGTACTGTCATAGCGCATTTTTTCTCAATTTTAATAGACATACGTTTCTGAAGTCAAAACCTACTGGGATGACGACTGTTTATGAACACCCGTTATATCGAGAGATCCAAAAAAAACTGTTCCTCAGCGGGCTGTGGAAATTCAACGTATGAATAATATGTTGGTGACACTGTACGTCAATGTCAAATTCGAGGTTAGCAGGTTAGGATTTGCGTCATTTTGTGTCAAAACTGACAGAAAACCTAACCTGATAACCTCAAATTTGACATTGACGTACAGTGTCACCAACATATTATTCATACGTTGAATTTCCACAGCCCGCTGAGGAACAGTTTTTTTTGGATCTCTCGATATAACAGCAATGAGATAACATGAACAAGAAAATAACACGTATTGCTTAAGTAAGAAAGAGATAAACATAGTGGCAAATATTCGAGTAGGCTTGAAGCTCATTTTAATTACCTATGACATTTGTCAGCTCAACATGCCTACTAAAATAATTTTTTCATATCGTCACCTGTTTTTTACTCAAGCAATTTATTTTGTTGTTCATGTTATGTCATTGCTGTTATATATAATTATGGCCCCATACGTATACAGATTGTCTGAAATCCGTTTCGAACATAGGAAATTAGTGAGTGCGACAAGGAAGACATAAACAAAATGAGTAGCAGGACAAAGATAGAATGTAATTATCCCTACGTAAATTTTAAACTAAAATTAAGCAATGAAACAAATAAACACTTTATACACTTTATATTCTTAATGACAGATAAAATATTTGACAGAGGTGTTTGTTTGTTTCATTGATTAATTTTAATTTAAAAATTTACGTAGCCATGATTACATTATATCTTTGTCCTGCTACTAATTTGTTTATGTCTTCCTTGTCGCACTCATTAATTTTTTATGTTCAAAACGGATTTCGGACAATCTGTATAACAGCAATGAGATAACATGAACAACAAAATAGAATGCTTGAGTAAGAAAGAAAAGACCATACGGAAATATTATTTTAGTAGGCATGTTTAGTTGACTTATGTCATAATTAAACTGAGCGTCAGGCCTGCTCGAATATTTGCTACTATGTTTATCTCTTTAATATTTAATGCGTTAATTATTATTGAAAGTAATTTGTACCAATTTTTTTTTGGCCCACTGTGTATAATTTTGGCCTCATCAGTATATTATTTTGCTTGTTACGTTTAGACCCGTAGTAGGTTTAGCCACAGTTCGCTTCAGAACCACATCCAAAGAAGGAAATTAATGAAATCGTCTATTAACTACTAATTTTACATATAATTTGTTAAAATAATATAACTTAAACGTATTCTTGGTTTATCAAAATAAAATAAAGTTGGTTATCTTCTGGGTCATTCCATACCTGTTGTTTCGACAACCCACTATAGCGTCCCCAAAGCCTCTCACGTAATTTTAAACGCTTCCTCAAACGCTATATGCGTATTTCAGAGCCCGCGAGCTCAATGCAATTCGATTCTTCAGAGAGGGATTCCTGAATTCGTTTAAGGCCGGACTCTAGTTAAAGAATATATTTACAGACCGGCGATAGTACGGTGCCAAAAACTAGCTGCAAGTTTCGTTCAAAATTATTGTTATATACAGGGGTTTTCAGGAACGTTTTATCGCGTTTGCACGATCGGCCATAAAGCGGTACTCGGAGTTATTTACAAGTTTTTAGGAAAAGTTTATTGCAATTGCACGACAGACGATACAGCGGCATCGAGAATTTTCTGTAAAGGTTACAGCATGTACTGGCCAGTGCAACAGCGTGTTTGAAGTGCGTTTCCTTTTCGGACTGGGATCTGAAAGAGAAGGATTCGGGTTACCAGGCTGGAGCTCGAAGATCGAATGCTACTCGAACTCTTCATTGGCGGGCGCCTCCTCTGACGGAACTTACTGGGCTTCAGCCTCCCTGAGGATGAGACTTCTTCAGCTGGAAGATGCGGGACTCAAACTCTCCTTTTCTGGCCAAATTTTCGTTCCTTTATACGGTCTCTGGACTTCTTCAGCCGAGAAAACTTGCCAGGGAAAGATAATCGCCAGTGAATTTACCTTTTCGGAAAAAAAATTAAAGGTTGTCGGCTTAGCCATTGAAAAATTACTATGTAATAACGTTTTAGTTTCATTCATTAGTGATGGGTCGATAATCACCTGTATCATTTCAAAAGGTAACTTAGACCCATGGTGCATGTTATACTGAATATCAGCCAAATATTAATGATATTTATAGCTGCCTTGATCCATCTAGTGTTGTTAATTTATTAGCAGACGACACCTTCTTGTCAATGTTAGGAGATAACTAGCTTTATAAGTATGGTTGATAAAATAAACAAAAACCTGAATAAATTAGTTAAATACTGACAAATTGAAATTAAAAGCATCAAAAACGAAATATATGGTCATGGGCATAGAGTACGGTTAAAATCATTGAAAAATAAAAACATCTCTATAAAGGTTGATAATGAGGTAGTCCACAGAGTAAATTAAATCACATATCTCGGCCTTGTCATTGATAATATATTAAAGTTTTCGGAACACGCCATGTACATTTCTAAGAAAGTCGCAAAGAAGATTGGTTTTCTAATAAGAATTAGAAAATATTTATCGGTTTCGACAAAAATTACAAACTACAAATCAATCATTTTACCCTATTTTTATTATTATAGTACGATACTATTTTTAGTCTCCAAGTCAATTATTATTCAACATTTTCAAATATTACAGAATAGAGCGATATTGTACCACTGTACTACTGTACTACTGTACTACTATGGAAGTACACAAGACGACCAACACCACAGAAATGGAGTTGGAATATTTGTTGATGCAAAACACACCAAATATGTCTACAACTTCACACCAATCCCGGACAGAATAATGCTACTTAGACTACATGGACAGCCGACAAACATAAACATTTTACAAATATATGCACCAACTGCCGATAAAAAATATGATGACGAAGTAGAGAAGTTCTACGAAATGTTGAGCAGTATCGTAGGTAAACTGAAAAACAACGAGATAACGTTAATAATTGGCGACTTCAATGCCAAAGTTGGACAAGGACAGCGTACGGATATAATTGGGAAATACGGACTCGGAGAGAGCAACTCAAGAGGAGATAGACTTTATGAATTTTGCCAGGAAAAAGACATGATCATAACAAATACCTGGTTTGATTTACCAAAGCGACGACTATAGACATGGAAATCTCCTCTAGATGAGCCAAACAGCACAGAACTAAAAAGAAACCAAATAGACTACGTTTTGATTAACAGGCGCTACAAAAACAACATTAAAAGAGTTACTACGTGCCCTGGAGCAGACATTGGCTCAGATCAGAACCCGCTTGTAGCAGACATGAAGCTGAGACTTAAGTGTATAAAAAAATCAACCTACAAAGATGATCGACACCGAAAAATTAGAACACCAACGATTTAGAGAAAAAATTCAAAACGAAATTAATGATAAACTAGATAAACTCCCTAGAAATGAGGAACAAGACGTAAACACCCAGTGGAACAACAAAAAATATAATTAACGAAGTAAGTACAAATGGATGCTGAAGGTCACATTATAATTGACACAGACAAAAGTTACATAGATGGAAGCAGTACAATTGCGACATATTCGCCTGCTTCATCGACTTCGAAAAGGCGTTCGACACAGTCCCACATAACAAACTTATCGAAGTCTTACAATTCTCCGGTATAGACAGCAAAGATATTCGGATTATCTCGAATCTCTACCTAGAACAAAAAGCAGTAGTTCGCCTCGAAAATAAATTGTCAGAGTGCTTCACTGTCAACCGAGGGGTTCGCCAAGGATGTTTATTATCGCCAACACTTTTTAAGGCTTATTCTGAGATCATTTTTAAAAAAGTTTTGGGTACGACTGAGGATGGTGTTATGGTAAATGGAGAAATGATTAGCAATCTTAGGTATGCTGATGATACCGTACTATTGGCAGACAATGCTGAGGACCTCCAGAGATCGATAAATAACGTAGTGGCAGCCTGTGATGAGTATGGAATTAAGTTAAAATCTAAAAAACAAAAATTATGATAATTAGCAAAAATCCCAATATAACTGGCAATTTTACAGTGAACAATACGATACTACATAAAGTAGAGAAACTTAGCTACCTAGGATGTATCATACTTGCGAAATAAGAGCTCGTATTGAAAAGTCAAGAGGTGCTTTTAACCGATTAAAGAAAGTCCTATGTGATCTAACACTAAACATCAATATTCGGATCAGAGTTTTGAAGACCTATATCTTCTCCGTACTCCTCTACGGATCAGAGAGCTGAAGCCTTACAGATGCTGCTTACAAACGCCTGGAAGCATTTGAAATGTGGTGTTATCGGAGGATGTTAACAATTTCATATGTATATCACATTTCTAATGCCACGATTCTCGAACGACTTCAGAAAGAAAAGGAAATTCTCACTGCAATAAAAACAGAAAAATGAAGTATTTCGGACATATCTTGCGTAGCCCGAAGTATAGATTACAACAGCTAATCATAAAGGGCAAAATTAACGGAAAAAGAGGCACTTGACGAAGACGCATCTCCTGGCTGGCTAACTTGAGGAAATGGACAGGTCTAACATCGAGTGAGTTATTTAGAGCCGCTGTAAATAAAATCAGATGGGCCAATGTGATCGCCAACATCAATAGAAGATAGGCATCTTTAGAAGGAGAAGTACAAATCAAATAGGACTAATGAAAATAATCAAAAGGAATAAATGGATGACAGATGAAATCCTTAGCCTGATGGAAGAACGAAGAAAAATAAAAAACGATAAAACGGCATATTATGAACTACAAAGGAAAATAAGAAGAAAATTAAAGAGGCCAACGAACTGTGAATGAGAGATAAATGCGAATAAATAGAGCTCCTTCAATTAAAACACGATTATTTCAATATGCACCGGAAACTGAAAGAAGTTGCTGGTCAATACAAAGTACGTACGCCTGTAATCATTATAGACGAATCAAACACAGCGATAATAGAAGAAGAAAAGATAATTAAGACTTGGGAAACGTATATACAGACTTTATTCAAAGACAACAGAATAGAAACAAACAACAATGACAAGATAGTGAAGGACCACACATACTGAAGTCAGAAGTGCTACATGCTCTATCTATAACACATAATAGAAAAGCTACCGGTCCAGATCAACTACCAATAAAAATGGTTAAGTTAATAGAAGAAAAAAAACGTTGACCTTATTATAAAACTATTTAATAAAATATATGTTTCAGGCGAAATCCCAGAAGACTGGTTGCACTCTACATTCATAACAATACCAAAAAACAATATCCTAAAAAGTGCGATGATTACCGGTTCATAAGCCTAATGAGCCATCTCCTAAAAACATTCCTGCGTATAATACACGCTCGTATCCGCAATAAATGTGAAGCAAACCTAGACGACGAACAATTTGGCTATAGCAATGCATTCGGAACACGGGAGGCATTGCATGGTATAAACGTTCTCCTTCAAAAATGTTATGATCAACAAAAACATATATTTGCCTGCTTTATTGATTACCATAAGGCATTTGATACTGTACTACACACAAAATTCATAGAGATACTTGAAATAACTGGAATAGATGAGAAAGACTTACGGGTAATAAAAAACCTGTACTGGCGCCAAAAAGCTAAAGTTAAAATTGGAGAGTTAACGACTAATGACATCGAAATACAAAAAGGAGTGCGCCAAGGATGTATTCTCTCCCCTCTTCTCTTTAATCTATACTCAGACCGTGTGTTTAAAGAAGCACTCAAGATAAATGGTGTAACAATAAACACAATCAGATATGCTGACGATACAGTGATTCTTACAGATAACATACAAAACCTACAACTGCTTCTAGAAAAAACAAACTCCATCCGAGAAACATTTGGCCTTAAGATTAATACAGGCAAAACCAAATTTATGATATTCAGGCGCCAGAACCATGGCGGGACACAGTTATCACTAGATGGGACACAAATCGAGAGGGTTAACACATTCAAATATCTAAGAAGCCAATTTCATGTGACCTCGATCCCAGCAGGGAAATAAAATGTCGAATTGAAACAGCCCGCTGCACGTTCAATAAAATGAGATCTCTATTCTGTAACGACAACCTTAACCTAAAATTACGCCAAAGAATGATGAAATGTTATATAATGGTCTACCCTCTTATATGGCATGGAATCATGGACACTTAAAACTCCAGTGTTAAAAAGTCTAGAAGCATTTGAAATGTGGATACACCGTAGAATGCTTCGAGTCTCTTGGATGGAACTTAAAACATATAACGAGATACTAAGGAGAGCTAACACCGAACGAGAACTGTTAACCACAATTAAAGTGCGTAAGATATCATATCTTGGACATATATTAAGAGGCGAAAGATATCGTCCTTTACACCTGATTCTCAAAGGAAAAATTGAAGGCAGACGTGGCGTCGGCAGAAGACGAATATCGTGGCTAAGAAATATTAGAGAATGAACTGGAATAGGAATAAAAGAGATTGAACAGTTATTCCGCATAGTCCAAAATAAAGGAGAACTCGCCGAAGTGATCGCCAACGTCAGGGAAACCAGACAAGGCACATAAAGAAGAAGAAGAGCGATATTGGGATGCAGTAAGTACACACCCTTCGAAGTAATATTAAAAACCTTGCAGTTTCAATCAATTAACTACATAATAAACATGAGATAGATGATCTTCATTTACAAAATTATTAATACAAAATTGTGTAGTTACTTGCTAAATTTCCTTGCAAAAAATAACGATGATCATGGTTACAACACAAAAAATAATAATAGTTTACGTTCCAATAACGATTTTCAATAATAATTTTGCTCTTTTCTCTCTTTTCCATTATTAACAGGTTTACACTTTCCTCTTACAAAATTATACTCTTTCTTGTCGATCTGAATGTTAGGAGTTTCTCATCTACTGAAAATAGCTCACGCCAACGGGTTTCACTCTTTATGTCCTAGTGTGTTCCTTTATTCTGTTCTGCGGTCAGATTTCCTAGGTTATTTCGTGCCACTGTAGTGGTGAAACGTCTTAACCGTTTTCTTTTGCCTTTCAATTAAAGAACTTCGGGCTAAATTTGAAAAAAAATAAGCCATTGGAATCTCTTCGGAGACTGCGTGTCTCTCTCTGAGCGATATTTGAGATTTGATGGTAGAAACATCTCCATTTATTTTCCCAATTCTTAACGTGGATCGTTAAATATAATGTGGGAGAAATGTCATTTCGTGGATTTATTGGATGTAGCAGTTTTTATGGTAAGATTTGCTGCGAATCGCTTCCTAGCAATTTGTCCTTATGCATTTCATTTTACATAGTTTCGATAAGTCAGTACTTTTGTATTACGCTACTTAGGGCTAGTTATTGGATTGTTAATCCGTTTTACACCTGAAGGGAGTTTTCCGAATGGACTCTGCTTCGGTATGCAAATTGCGTCTTTTTTCTACAGAAATTTTTGTGTTTTTCCATTTACGTATCGATGGATTATAGTATTGACGGATTTCCGTATTGTTGGATTTTCATATTGGTTTAGATTCTGGCTGCTTGCATTTTGCTTATGGCTATTTGGATTTGGCTTTATGGATTTAAGCTTCGACTTTATGGATATAGGGTTTCTGGTTCATGGATTTTCAAAACGGGAGTGGGGATTAAGATTATTGGATTGGAGTTTCAAGTTGCGATTTTGGGTCTTTTTCGCACTTTGTTTTCGGCGGACGTTGGATTCTAAAGATAATCCACACTTTCGCTTTTATTTAAATACATATTTTTCTGCATTTCAACGTGTATTCACGTAAATACGTCTTTAGATATCATAGATTCAATATTTTATTTCGGTACAGGGGACTGCCGCCCTCTTATGTTATCTGTCTGCATTTATTGAAAATCATGTTAATTACTCCGCATTTATGTTTTTTCCTTTCTATAACAGGATATAACATATCAAAGAGACTGAACTGATGATGAATTAATAAAATTTTGATATATCGCTTTTCAATATTACGATCAATCTTCCAACTTAGATTCGGGAGTTGTTAAAAATCAAGTTGGTGTCGCCCGGATTTAGTTTTGATCATTTCAATGTTAACCCAACCCTCCTTTGGAGTAGCTTAGTTGGCTGAACGCAATTGGTTACCGACTATTTTGAGTATTCACATCTTGCTATTCGGCTTATTTTGAAAGTGTTGCAAGATTATCGGTAGTTTTATGTTTGTTGTCGCAAGAGGGAACATATAGGTAAAGTATTGTATCTTAAAGTTATACGCAATTACTCTAACATTGTGCACATGCACATAAAAAAATATCTTTTGTAATAGTAACTCCACTGTTTTTCTTTAATTATTTGTTGCTTTACCTAATATTAGAGTTTTTACAGCACATATGGTATATTATTTTTCTGTATACATTAACAATGGTAAGCTTGCAACTAATACGCATTTGTTTTGATAATTACTTTATTTGTGTTGGTGCAGTACACTTTATCGGCCACTAAAGTCCAGTACTTACTCCATGATTCCCCAATCAGACTTTCGACAAATTTGAAGCTTTCACACGCTAAATTTGGTCAAGCGGCGACACCTCGCAAATTATCGCCAATAAAGTTTTACAATTCTACTAAAAGGAATTTGCTCTAGCCGGCACGTAATTCTGCCTAATTTTTATTACCGAGTTGCACATTTGCACTTCTGGTTACGTATTAATAATCTAGCTTCTTCCAATTTTTCGGCTCACAAGGTAAACCTTGCATAAATTTACCCTTAACCATTCCGTGACATTGAAATATCTCCAGCTTCCCAGAGAAAGGCACGGTTCTAAACATCGGTTAAATATTCGCCTGTTGTAATTTTAATATGACCATTTTGCCTACAAAATTCTACCTTAAAATATTTATGATACAAATTACTTATGGCTAACTAAAGTACAGTTTATTCGTACAACCGCGGATAGTTCATTTTTATTCAAGAACGCAAATCATAATATATAGAATCACAATATACATTGAATATCATTCAATATGACATTTCGTCCTTATGAAACTGTAATTGTGCGATAGTTTTTTTTTTAAATGATGTATTATAAAACGCATTCCAAGTTCAGCAGAACGGTACAGCTTCCATGGTGCCATAATTAATATGATAATTAGTAATTATAGTTTCCGCAGCGGTAGAGTTCCTTGGACGATATCGTATCTAGTACATAAATCTCCCACCCTCGGTAGTAAATACATCTTACATTATCGCAAAATTGAAATGGCTAATAGTTTCTGTATGTTATTAATTAATTTTCAAATTAATAAAGTTATTATTATATACTTTCAATATACCCTGGATGATAAAAGAAATTTTGCAGTCAATAAAAATGAGAGATAGGTTAAGTAAACTAGCCTTAAAAATTCGGAATATTCGGAACTTGTTAAATAATACAAAGATTATCGCAATTATTTAACAAATTTAATAAGAATAACTAAAGATACCAGTTTTAATAATTACACAATATATCATCTTGCTCTATGAAATTTAATTTTTATCAAATAATTACAACATTTTCCGAGAAAACCGAAAAAAATAAGAGTACCACTTCCGAGTACGCAATTATAACTAAAAATAACTGGAATCTCCACATTTATATTAGAAACAAAGATATACATTTTGAGGCCGATCATTTAAACCATCTGGGCTGTAAAGAGGATACAGGCAGACTGACAGACTTACAAATTGACAAGCTGTCAGGCCATTTTATTTTTATTTTAAATTTAATAGGTATGTGACCATTTGGATCAGTTTCGGTACAAAGGGGCCGAATCTACCTGTATATAGGTTCCTATGCAGTCATAATTTATCGTATAACACTTCAGCTATTTGCTTCAAAAAATTCTAACACGCACGTAGCTTTTGGGTTTCTAAAAGGTTAAACGAAACCGCTTAATCTCTATGCCGTCGTATATGCAGCTGTTTTGGTCCCTTCGCGTTTAAGAGCGCTGGTTTACAGCATTTTCAAAACACAGTCAGTGGGAGCAAGCAGGACATCTTCCAAAATAATTTTTTCTACAAACGTTTCAAAAAGTTACCGTTTTGATTTTCATGAGTATCGAAACGACAATCTTTTAGGCTTAAAACTAAAACAACAGTTACGTTTTTATTTTTGGTAAATATGTACAACACAATTATTTAATTGATGAAAATGGGCACTTAATGATGCTACACTTAAATTATCTTTCTCTTGTAACACTTGGATATTCTTAGAAATTGCAGGAAATGTTGATGTAGCCGTACAAAGCGGTGCCTGTACCTTTACTGGTCCGCTTTCCTTTTCACCCAAAATCTTATTTTCTGCGCTCTTCTTATATTCCAAGGAACTTTCGCCGTAACTCTCAGCGACAGAACTTGATCGACAGCCGCCGTGCCTTTTGAATGTCGACATACTCGCACGAGCATCAGCCAAAAACAAAGCAGAACATCGGCGGAAGCAGTGCCCAGTATATTCTTCACAGTTTGAAAGTCCAAGAAAACCAGCAATTTTTTTGGTATAGCACCAATAGTGTTTATGCCTACAGGCTGCGCAATACATTTACCATTTCTGTAGCCAACTAAAAATCGTTGATGATCCGTACTGCACGGGCGTAGACTAGCACTTCCAAAAAATTAATGCCATCGATGTTTCCCTCGTTACTGTAAACATTCTTGAAACCTTGGTTTTCGTGAATGGAATATTAATTTTTGTGACAATTTAACTGGTGTCATTGTCAACCAATGGCATTCTTCAATTTAAAAATAAACTACCAATCGAACGATTATTTTAGTCACAATAATTCGAGAAACTTTATTTCAACGACAATAATTCGAGGAGCTTTATTTCAGCGACTATTTTTCTGTAACAATTATTGTAGTGACAATATTTCGAGGAGCTTTATTACAGCGAAAACCGTACGACACTCATCAATGACCAATAGAAAAATTAGTTCACGAGCCGTATCCAAGACAACAACAAAATTTCTTGGAAATTTTTTGTAGGTAGATCAGCCTAACTTTGAGGGCTTGTATCGTTACGATTTTCTTACCGAATCTGCATTCGAGCATTAATTCATATCCGGAAATTATTTTTCGTGCATTCAACAACGTCCTAATTTGCCCTCGCGTCCCGCTCGGGCAAATTAATACGACGTTATTGGAACGCACACAAAAAAATTTCCGGAAAGAATTAATGCTCTTATGAGATTATATGTGACAATTTTTTTGACTTCTCGTCCTATTATTATTGACTATTCAATTCACCTGTCATCTGTCAAAAAGTAACCAATGAAAATCCAGAATTTGACTTTTCTTGACCAATCAAAAAAATATCAGTGGATATATCTTCCTAGATGGTATTCAAGTGACTATTTTTAACAAATGTGATTTTTATTAGAAATAGTGTTCTGTTACTATAGAAATTGCGCAGTTTGTTGCTAGATTTACTGAAAACTAATTTCAAAAAGTAGTTTGGTTCATTGAATAGTCAAGGGTAATACCACAAGTAGTGGATATATTTTTGACAAATATTTTGCCGTTTCCATGTAAATTATTGCGTTTAAATTTCACGAAACAAAATCATATCAAAAATGTCACGAGCCGAAGGCGAGTGACAATTAAATGTGATTTTGTTGAGTGAAATTTGCAATAATTTCTATGGAAATGGCAAAATATTTAAAAAAAATATATTCACTTCGAGTGGTATTTGGGACGACTATTTAACGATATTAATACATAACGATTAACTTTATTGAAAAATAATCCAACAATTAATATTCGTCCTCAATTAAATTCAGCGGAATACTTCCAAAACACAACATTTTAAAATTTTTAATGCAAGCCAAACTTTGTTCACACAGTTTGTTGGTGTTTAGTTTTACGTAACCTAGCGATATCGCTAAGGACAGAACATCGTTGCTAAGCGATATCTCGCAACAAGACTATTTAGTTTTTGAGTAAGTACATTGTTTTGTGAATATTTTGCATGGTGCCCAATATTCAGTGATATACTGCTGTTATTGGTCGAAAAAAGCAAATATCTGCAATATGATTGGCTTATATGTTATAGTGTTGAATAGTCCCTCGAATACCATTCTTAGTCAAAGTTTTGTCGAATATTTTTGCTGTGGTATCACTACTCATGTCCATTGGGCTTAAGATTAGGACTAGTGCCAGCGCACTCGTTCTAATCGAACCTAAGCGCGATGGACATTCGTGATATCACAGCAAAAATATTCGACATAACTTTGACTACTCCTAAGTGAAAGTACTGCGGCACCCTCAATATCAGTTACTCGCATGAATGTAAGCTCCTCCCTGCAACAAGCTCCGAATAAAGCAACACTTACGGCTACCTAGAATTTAAATAAAACGTTAGTGATGTGCTGCATATAAGAATTTGGTCAAATACTATATTTACTTTCATTAACAAATAATGTTTATCGTCAGCTTCTTTCAAAAACCTTTCGATTTCTTCCCTTGTAAAAATGTTCGACTTTTTAGGCCTATAACTCTCGGCTTTTCTCTTTAGAAAGGCGATAACATTCGCATATTTGGTAATGTCCAGTCGAACAAAGGTCAGAGAAATATGCCAGCACAACTTCTTCTGCGACAGCACGCACATTTTTTCGGTTACACCATCCCTTGAATTTTTCGTAGGTATAGACGGATCTTGATATCTAATTCCGCATTTCATGAACGAAACTATTTTACTCCTATTTGTTCTTTTTGAAACGTATGTAGAAAAAATCTTGTAAGATACACATTGCAAAACTTCGTGTTTTACGCACTAGACGTGTTTCCACGCTATCGTTATCGCTCGTGTGGAAAGTTTCAGGTCTAGTGCGTAAAACACGTTGATTTTGCAACTTGTATCTTAAATAGCTATTAACGTCTGCTGAAGATTTTCTTTTATATACAATAACATAACATTTACATTAGACACATTAGAAAATTAAAGTTGCTATTGGAGCATTTGATAGTTTCGAAGTGTGCTCCTTCTAGGATAATTGCGTTATCAATATCAAGAATAACGACCTATTACCGTACGGCCTTGGTTCTCAAACTTTTTGAAGTCGGGGAACACTAAACTCTAATATATTTTTAGGCGGAACATCTATTTTACAATACAACATAATCTTTAAAACAGGGGGCGCGGGTTGCTAACCTTTTTGAAACCAAAAGAGAAATAAAATACAGAATAATGTTCGCAAAAACACTCCATTATTATAGAGCAAAAAAGAAACGGAATCGTATCGCAGCGTGTGTTTGGCAACCCCCTGCTTCCAAGTGCTACTTTTAGAAACTAATATGTATATAAATAAAATATGTACCGATATTGATTGATGCAAATATATTTATTGAAAACACAATTAAAATTACAATATTTTTAAAAAAATCTCAAACTTAATGCGATCCATGAGCTTGACGATCTTTACAGATCTCAGCGATATTGGGACGAATAAATGATAACGCCACACGCACTTCTTCTTCTAAATTCCCTAGTCTCTCGCGTTTGTTTGTGTTTATATTGACCATAGTTGAAAATCCTGCTTCGCAAAGATATGACGTGGAAAATAACAATATGTTCAGGGATTGTTTGCTTATACTCCGGTATTCATCTTTAACAGAGATCCAAAAATTTTCAGGAGTGTTTTCATGGAACTATAATTTTAATCCACGATCTGAAGAAAGCGACGTCAATTCTTCTTCTTCATTTAAAGTAAAACTAGAAAATTCGGAAGAAATAAACGGGTTTCTTATCCAACCATATTGTTCTGTGTTTAACAATGGAAAATATTTTTCAAATTTTTCTTCTATTGTTGATAAATGTTCCATTATTAAAGAAACGATTGCCTCGTTGGTATTTTGCACAGAGGGGAACATTTCTGTGTTTCTCTCTCTTACGTGTCTTTTCCATAGTAAAACTCTCTTTTTCATTGCACATAATTTTTTGTCAGTCGATGTAAGAATGTTTTCATCTTTTCCTTGCATACTTATATTGACAGTATTAAAGTATTCAAAAATATCAGACAAATACACCAAATTATTGCACCAATCATCATTTTTTAGATAATTTACAAAAGTTTTTTGATTTTCTGTTTCAAAAAAAAAACAAGTAATTAATTTTTTCATTTCAACAAACGATTTAAAACCTTTCCTCGTGACAACCACCTCACTTCGGTATGAAGAAGCAAACACACATAATCTGCTTCCATCGATGAACAAAGTTGTTTGAAAATTTGGCTTTTCATCGGTCTCATTTTAATAAAATTAACCGTGGTAACTACTTGGTCAAATACTTCGTTTAATTTCTTGGGCATTGTCTTTATGACAAGTACTTCTCGGTGCAAGAAACAATGATGAAATATTATATTTGAAATTATGGTTTTAGCTAAAGCCACAAATCCTTTGATTGATCCCGTCATGGACGCTGCTCCATCGGTACAAATACCGACACAATGATCCCATGATAATTTTAAAGCATTCAAATACGATGTTATTGCATCAAACAAGTCCTGACCAGTTGTACGACCCAAAAGTTCTTTGCAGCATAAAAATAGATTTATTCTTTTTTGTTCATAAATAAATCTTACAAAGCCTAAGAGCTGCGCCTTGCCACTTATATCAGTTGATTCGTCTACTTGTAATGCAAAAGGCATACTAACAAGCTTACCTGCGATTGTTCTTTCAATGTTGCAGGACATGTCATTAATTCTTCCACGAATCGTATCATCAGATACCGAAATCTTCAAAATTTCCTTCTTTGCTTCTTCCCCAAACATAATTGTCACTATTTCACAGCAGGCAGCTAAAATGAGAGATTCTGCTATCGTGTGTGGCTTTAATTTTAATGGTACTAACTCAGCAATTTTATACGACGCAAGTTGAACTTTATCACTTACTTTCATTGTTTTTTCAAATTGTTTTCTTTGTCTGCCTTGCATCACAGTATATATACTTCACACTTTGTTTACAAATATATATACTGTGCTTGCATTTCTAAAATCCTTTTAAAATATTCTTTGTTTTTTGTTAAAAGATTTTTATGTTCAGTTGTCAAATGACGCGACGCCTTAATTTAGCGGGCGCCATCGCGCTATTGGCTAATTTCTTTTCGCATACAATGCAGAGAGGAGTTGAACAATCTATATTTCCGGTCCAGGTAAATCCAAATTTTAAGTATTCTTCGTTATACAAACGATTGACATTTCGAGTTGATTTCACAATTTTTCTATTTTCTTCATTCTATTCAATTCTACTAGTGCTAGCAGTAGCATTGTTATTATCGTAATAAAACGAGGTTTCCTTACGACGAAATTTAAAAAAAAATGCAATACAAATCAATAAATAATATGGTGCAAAACTTACCTAAATTTATTTAATTCAAAAAATGCAAATTAAGAGAATTAAAATTTAAACTGCATATGAGTCACATTAACACGCGAATATATTGATAGCTTTAATTAAATTATATGTAAAGAGATCTTTGTCTAAAGCCTATTCCACAATTAAAGTGTAGTTACGGATGTCGGGCGCGTTTCTCAACTAATTCACCGAAGGGGATTCCCCCTAGCAAAAGAGTAGAGTAACACGCATGCGCCCGACATCCGTAACGACGTCAGACTTTAATTGTGGAATCTACAATTAATCTACAATCGGCTTAAGCAGAATTTTGATAACTGCAATAATATTTTATGTTTCCAAGAAGTAATTTTAACCCGAAAGATATTTTTATTCATACAAAGCCGAATGGTACAGTTGCGGAAATATAAACCGGGATAAGTCCTGTAAGCGTGTAAGGCAATATTTCACTATTTGAATATTGCAATTGTGCCTTCCTAATTGTATATGAAATCCTATCTACCACATGCCTATGAACCAAAAAGAACTGCTTAATACTATATAAGCAGCTTGTGATCACGGTTATTAGAGAGATACGGTTGCCTCGTAACTCGACTAGAAGTGGGGGAGAAACGTCACTGCTACGTCACAAGTATGCTCGCCTGGACGAGTATGTTCTGCAGCTAACCAACCGCAGCGAGTTTCTGCAAGACAGAGGTAGGAACCGATGTTGTATTTTTCTTTAGGTGCGTTTAAAATTATGATTTTATTTAAAGATGACGGGAACGATTTGTAACGTCGCAATTTGCAAAAGCAATGCAGAAAAAGCAAAAAAAGCCAATGAACAAATTCGGTTTTTCTCTTTTCCAAGAGATAGATTGCTAAGGAAAGAATGGGTTCGACTATGTTACCGAAAGGGCAAGTTTGACCCATCAAATAAACGAATTTGCAGCAAACATTTTGATTTGGGCCAATACGAGGATGTTGTACAAACTGCATTTAAGATTTAAATGAGCATACCGGTGACGTATTCCCGCCCGCGAGCCTATTGGCTGAAAGTTACGAGGCAACCGTATCTTTAATAACCGTGGCTTGTGATAGCATCGACAATGAATTCATTACAACAATTTAACTTAGGCAAATTTTAGTGTCCCTTTATATTTCAGCAATAGTACGTGTAAATTTTACATTGAATTGATTTTTATTTTCAAACAATTTTTAATTGAATTGTACATTTGATTTTTTCGCGGAACCCTTGAAAGTGCATCGCGGAACACCAGTGTTCCGCGGAACACGCTTTGAGAACCAAGGCCGTACGGTATTAAAGATAAATTCCTTTTTATTATTTGTAAAGTTTTCAATTAATACAGTCTCCTTTCCTGATATGAATAAAATTACATTTATTTTTATAACTATTGGACATAGACAGGGGCCGTTTTACTTTACTCTCCAGACTAAAGTGGCACCTTATGGACGCTAAATAATACTATAATACAGTGTTTATGGAACAATCGAACATAAAGCTTAGTTATGTTAAAACATTCAAAAATACTTACTACGTTTATACTTAAATGACAAACTTGACATTTGATTTTCAAGTGACGTATAGTTGCACTCATAGATTAGGAACTATTCCATAGCCATACTAGATAAAAATAATTTTTGATCATACTATATTTGTATGCTAAAATGTTGGGACTTTAAATAAATAAAGTTAATTAAGTAATTAATTAAGAAGTGCAACTAGATTTAAAACTAAAATTTTCTAAATTCTGAAACTGTTATCACTGCATTGACAAGTGAAACCAAGCAATTAACTTTGTAATACAAATAGCACTAATAGTGATGCTCTATCTTTAATAAACAATGGCCATCCTTAGACTCGACCGTGGTTAAAGCGTGTCTGAAGCATTAAAGCTGTCCTTGATTATAATTTCCTTTGTGGCAGCGAGGTGTAGTTTTTTCTGACTCTGTCACCACATTTTTCATAAAAAGAATCTTTTAAGGACTACTCGAGGCAAGTCTTTTATCGGATACTCAACAACTTATTTCTTTCTCGGCTTGTCCTTTAAAACCTCTCCGTCTTACATAAATCACAAAGCTGGGGCCCGCTTATTCCTAAGGGTCCACATGGAGGCAGAGCTCAGATTTTAAATAATAACACAGATTTCCAAAACAGTTTTATTGAAATAAAATAGAGTAATAAGCAACTGAATAACTCTGAATAACGTAGCAAAAATTATTTGTGTAAACAATTCAGATAGAAGAAATTCTACTATTTCTAGACTCACAAGAACTTTAAAACGAAAACTTATTGAAAATTATGTACAACAGTGAAAACCAATGAAAAACAAATGCAAAGCCGTGTAGATGGGAAATGAGTATATCTTCCTGAAGTTGAGGAAAAGTTACTGTTCCATAAATTGACAACTTAAATGTTTGTATTAAAACGAAAGTATTGCATGGAGAACCTAAAATCTATACCTAGAATGACGTCATCATAGTTTTTATTCAATTAATATTTTCTTATAATTTTGTACGCAACAGGAAGGAATTTCTAGAATTCAGATTTCAAGATCTGTAGCAAAAAAGTATGCAGTGGAGTGGTGTAGAGATCTGTTCTTGCGCCCGTGCTTTGTGTAATATCGAATATATACCTTGCACATGCTCGCCAAAAGCAGTTGCGATAGTGATGATTTGCAATGAATATGTTGTGTACTAACATCAATTTAAAAGGCTACAAATAGAATCCCAGAAATAAATTTTCAATGGATCTTATCGCAGGATGATTCTTGCTAATAGTTAGATGGTTTGACATATATAGAACAACTTACCTAAAAGAGCTTTTAATCCTACCGAAATCAAGGCAAGTCTGGATGGATTGGAACTGTACCTAACTTAAATGTTTTGTTTATTTTATTTATTAAATCGTAAACAATTTCTTCGCCTTTGTACGTACTGGAAATTAATTTTTGATATTGAACAAAGAATATAAAAGTATACAATAGCCCAACTCCAGATTATAGCCACTGAAAGTTTCTCCATCAACTCGTATATGAAATAAGTTTCAAAATTGTACCAGTTGCCACAAAAGACAACCGCATAGGGAAAATTCGGCAAAAACCCACATTAGTACATATAGCAACTATGCAGAAGCCCGCGCCATTTGTTGTTGTAAGCCCGTCTGCAAGACCTGATAACAGCCTTTGTGGAGAGAGCTCAACTCGGGGAGGAATAGATAGCATCCTGCGCTCGTGATAGATGGTGCAATCACCAGGAGCGGCGAGGGGCAGACGCTATTGTGCCCTTACCCCTTTTTCGAAATATTCCCGCGGGAGCTGCCCATCCCGGCACAATCTATACCGATATATTCGTTTAACTCTTGCCAGTCGCTTTCCTTATCTTGTCCCGACCTGGAATATTCAGTCATGCATGTGCCAGAGCAGTGAGAATCTGAGGGTTGATTTTCTAGGGCGCCCTTGGAGCGCATTTGCTTGGAAAACCTTGCCCCTGCAACAGGCGTCAGTTTCCACCCAAATCTTGCAGTGCATGTGCTGGATAGCCGAGGGTTAAGTTCGACTGCTAAACATCTGGATTTGAACAGAAATTTCGGATTAAACTCGGGCTTCTGGCGACTTTACACGCCCGTTAAGGCCGCTGCTCTAAACTTTATGGTTAAACGCCTTCGTAGTAGTGCAGCTTAATAAACCAACGGTGTTGGCTGCTACAACGGCCTGTGGAAAATTTCTCGGCTTAATATAAAAGAAATGCAACTAGAACAACGATATGTTATTGGTCCTGGTTTTATTTCAAGTTAATTCAGGACTAATCAATTGCCTCATAAGACGAGATTTTACACCCTTACAACTATTTTCTTTTTTATATTATCTATGTAACCTTTTTTACCTACCGTTGTAGAGGCTGGTATTTTGTACGCTAGCATCTGGCGGTGCAGTGCTCAACTTGCCCCGGTTTCGGGTTAAAGTGCGCATTTTGAGCTTGCGTAGCAACCATTGTGTTAGATGTGCGTGGTGGTGATATGTTGACCTTATTACTCTATCTCGTAGGTTTGTGGTTCCGAGTAGAGCACAGTTAATTTGATTTCCAACTGTGAATTGTCTCACCGAACCCAATACCGATCGCCAAAGCTGGAGAAAAATTCCGCCCGCTGTGGGATTCGAACCGAGGACTTGTTTAATGCAAACAAGTCCTCTTGTTTTCTTTTTTAAGAAACAGAAATATAACATAAACATATACCGTGTGTCCACAGGAGTACGCACCATAGAGATAAGATAATGCTAATAGAATATAAATATCAACCAGTGCTATGACCACCGTCCCTTTTCTTGTACCATTTACAACAATATTGTTTCATGCAGTGGCGAGTCAGAAGCCAGAAAACAACGTTTTAGCGTGCCGGCGATCACAGCATTATCCGATCTTTCTATTCTATTTGGTTATCCCTATGGTGCGTCTTCCTGTGGACACACGGTATAAATACAAATAAAACTCATCATCATATAAAGAGAACGCCAACAATAGATCGAGTTATGATGTTCAAATTGTAATGATCACCAAATTTTACTTATTTTTACTTCATGATTTCTGAAGTTAAATGCAAAGTTTAGTTTTGGTTCATTAATTACAACAGGATACGCTCAGATGCCCAAGATTTGTTTACATAAACACAGAAATAACAAATATAGTGTTATGCTATTGGTACAGGGGTCTAAAAATCAGATTAATAAGATTAAAAGAATACAGTATTAAAAATTATAAAGACGAATTTAGATGTGAAATAGATATCAAAATTATTAAGATGCATTTAGAAAAGAAAGGAAATAGAATTTATAATTGAAAAATAAAAGAAGAAGCTAATTGAAAAACAATAGGATTTTTACTTAATTTAATATCTGAAATGAAATTGGAAGTTAATGAGAAATACTTTTTCGAAATATACTATTTAACATATTAGGTATTAATCAAATAATAAAGCTTTAATACTGTGTTGGACTGAAAAAAAATAAGCTAGATCGGTAAGATAGTTTTTATGGATAAGAAACAAATTTTTTAAACGAAAATGATGCAATACAATTTTGTAAAATTGGAAATTAAGAATTAAACCCGTTTATAAGAGTTTTAAAATAAATGTTTGGCATAATAAAAGGGTTAAAGTTACATACAAATTAGCGTGATGAAGAAGACTAAAAACTACAATATTAAAAGAAGAATACCAGAAAACTAGACGGATGAAGACTAGAATATGGTGAGAAAAGCAATTTAATACAACTATAATCTACAAAGCAAATAAAAGTAAGGGAATGTGAATTTAGTTTATTGTGGAATTACATTTGCATCGACTGAATTGGATAACAAGGAACGCTTTACAAGGGAGGTGGATTGCATCGACATCATTAGCAAAGTGAGCAAATTTGTGGGGCTTATCAAGTGATATCTGGTGGCTTGCCTTTGGTCAAGATTCGTGGTGCTGGGTTGTAGCAGAATTCATATACAGTCTGTTCAACAAAAAAGGCCCCGCCTTCTAGCTACTTTATTATTTATTTTTGACCCAATAAACCTTATATCAAATCAAATGACACATAAAAACCTACATTTTAACACAATCAACAAATTTTTATCTTCAATTGTTTCAGAGTGGTGACGTCATATGCAATTTTTTTAAATGACACTGTATATATTTTTTGACATTTTCTGGTAGAGGTTTTTTTTCTTTTCAACAATATAAATATTTCATGCACTTGCATAAAAAAAATTTCGTGAAAAATTACAAAAACATTTTCACAGTGGGAGGCCATGATACAAAACTGTAAACAAAAGTGTAACTCAGAAACACAAAACAAATAGTAGCCAAACGCTTTAAATATCAGATTTCAGAATAATCTAAAGTGTTTATTGTTTTGTTTTTCTGAGTTACACTTTTGTTTATAGTTTTGTATCGTGGCCTCCCACCGATAAAAAAGTTTTTTAATTTTTCTCGAAAATTTTCTTATGTAAGGGCATAAAATATTTATATTGTTGAAAAGAGAAAAAAACCTCTACCAGAAAATGTAAAAAAATATATACAGTGTCATTTAAAAAAATTGCATGTGACGTCACCACTCTGAAACAATTAAAGATAAAAAAAATTTTGATAGTGTTAAAATGTAGGTTTTTATGTGCCATTTGATTTGATATAGGTTTATTGGGTCTAAAATAAATAATAAAGTAGCTAGAAGGCGGGGCCTTTTTTGTTGAACAGACTGTATATGATTTGGTTGAACACGCATTTGCGGCTGAGGTCTATTTGTATGCATACTGGGTGAAGCTGATTCCTGTGGCAAACAAGGTTCCTGTGTTAATTTGGATCCGGATTCTGGACATCTTGGCAGTTGATTGTCAGTTGAGGCCTTCGCCATGGATTTGAGTGAAGCAGTTTTTTAGCGTGGTCAGTTGCAGAGTTGGACGTATTGGGTTTAGCAGAGGAGAATGTTAAGTCTAATAAAAGATAACAGAATCCAGGTAATTTAGAATAAGAACTGAAAGAAAATAAAGAGTAAAGTGAGTTAATTTTGATTAAGGACGTACTTACTATTTGAGATTGTCGTATGACAAATCTAACGATGAAATATTTGTAATTGAATTTTAAAAACTAGTTAGAAGTGTCAGTTGACAAGTTTTGAGTTGTCATAATAATATAGGAACATCAAATTTAAGAATATAAGCAATCTAGATTAAAAAGTATCTGATCTGATTTTCAGTCAAGTGTATCTACTGGGGCTAGCAGAAAATAATATTAATTATCCAAAATAAATAAATAGGGCAATTAAATTAATTAAAATTCAATTATAATATAACGTAACATAAATTGGGCGAAGCTAATCACCTTAACAGTAGATATAAATTGTATAGTGTGTTTTATTAATTACAAAATAAGACTTAATTGAGATAAAAATGATATATACGCAAATATAATAGAAGAAAAATTCTTTATTGTAACTTGATCTGCGTTCGGAATCGAATCAAGGTAGGTCCGGTAGCCTGTACCATGAGATAAAAAGAATGATTCCGAGCAGGCCTTGATATGTGTTATACGTTTGGCAGTACTGAAGTGTATTATCAGTCAATGTCAAATTCGAGATTAAAAGGTTAGGTTTTGTTTGTTGTTTGACACAGACTGACGTAAAACTTAACCTGCAAATCTCGAATTTGACATAGACTGACAATACACTTCAGTACTGCCAAACGTATAACACATATCAAGGCCTGCTCAGAATCATTTTTTTTTATCTCACGGTAGCTCCATACAGCAGTTTTTGAAACAGACTATATTCGTGCCCGAAAATGACGTTTGTTTATGTTTTGCACTCGGGCAAATGCAATTCAATTAGATGTATTACACTGTTAGTGACTTCCACTGTTATTGACCTCCACTGTTAGTGCAGTGGGCCATGCAGTTAGTGAGTTTTTGTAGGTTAGATTCGGATTGCTCCAGGCGATGAAAACTAGAAAATTTACCTCTTCAATTAGTCGGACGATTGACGGCCGTGTTAGCGACGAGTTCTGAGGGTGCTACGGCAGGTGCGTAGAACGTGCTTTTGGTTACGCTGTTCGACGGAAAATCCTTCATTTACAAGTAAACTGGGATCTAGGTTTAGTTTGAAAGCTGAAAATCGGTAAAGCCGCTATAGATTCGGCCCGTACCAGAGATCAGGGCAGGTGGATATATTAGGTAGGACCGGTGTCGCTTCGGTCCGTACTAGGCATCAGAATGCAAGTGGGGATTAGGGAGAGTTGAAGTCTCGGGACTCAAGTTACTTCAAATCGCCGCGCGTTTTTCTTATATACTCTCCTGACTCTTGTTATCGGGCTATATTCTAGGTGGGATAAAGCATGAATCGGGTGGAGTGCCGGTTTACGCTATGTCGCGCACCGCGGGTAGATTTGCCTTAAAGGCAACCCGCGCTCTCTGAAGATGTAAGCGATGATTTTAAAGGCTTTAGCGCCATCCACATATCTAGCATAATATTTGTGCTTTAGGTAAATTTGGTGCAGAGGCTAACGTTGCAAAATAACTCGAAGCATAAATATTAAGATGCACAGGATAACACAGTCGAATAAATCGGTAGCAATGACTGGAAGCTTTATAAAAACTGACCTGACATGTCAAAAAGAAGAGATCTTCAAATCTATTACAACATGATTACAAAATAATTCCTAAAAATGGTATTGATCCGTGCAAGGAATGAAAGAAAAACATGGACACAGAACATTTTACATTGGTCGCCACAAGGGGAAAAAAGAAGTCGACCCAATATCAAATAAAAACATATCGGAAACGCCTGGTATGAAAAACTTGAGTGGAAGAAGATTAACAAGACTGAATTAGACAGAGTCGGACGAGAAGAAACCCTTAAATAAGAGGAAACTATATCAAAGAAAGAAGAGTAGCAAATATTACTTCTAGTAAAAATGTTATTGAATGTTATATAGTGGATTTGCTGAACACCAACCTTTCTAATTCTATAACGCAAAGAAGGACTTACTTATTGTTCTTAGTGTTCATAACCTGTTGTGATAATGTTTAATCAAATGAAAGAATGTACCGCACGTATATGTCGGAATCTAATAAATAAATGGCTGTGGGCAACATAACATAATAAAATTATTTAATCGTTACAAGCAAAAGTTTAGGGTCGGTCCTGACGATACTGACCAAAAAGAAATCGTATCGCATTGTATCACTTACTGAAATACCGGTACAAAATATCGACTATCGGAAGACAAAGTACCGGTATTTCAAAATATCGGATCGTACCGCACATCCCTACATTGCAGTAATAAAAAGTAGACTTAACAAAACCCAGAAATAAACGTAAACCTGAACGAATAGCCGCTTCCTTCCAACCACCGAATATCGCTCGCGTCGGTGAAATAGGGCTGTTCACTATTTTAACAAATATCAATTAAATCAAGGAAAATTTATAAACAGCAAGTGGCTGTCTACTAGTTATAAATTGCAATGAATTAAATTACTGTAAGATGAAAATAATAAATTTACAATAAAAACAGATTGTGATTCGTGTTATATAAGTGGAAAAAATACCAAAAGGAAGGTCTCCAAAATGCTGATAAAGTCAATTGAGCTACAAGAAACGCCACAAACCGTGAGCGATGGAGATAAATAGATCATAGACCAATACATCATAACAACGACGGGTGACACGTGATCATGACTTCTCTGACAAGATAAAAGCAAAGAAAAAGTGGTAACACTGACTGAGCGAACTAAGATATATTTAAATTTGAATTGTCAATTGACAACCTTCTAAATTCGAATTTGACATAAACTGGCAGTAGCTATTTTGGCATAACTTTGGGACTACCAAACGTAAAATACGAATCACAGCCTACTAAAATTATAAAATTATTTGACCTCTCAGTATAATAATGTAGAAGTTTTACTGAAACAAGGAACACAGGATCGATTTGCTGCGGCTCGAAATACGCATGAAGCATGTTACCACACAAACACGACTTTACGACATAATCGGTAAATATACCTAGAATACGCGCCTCTCCGTTACGATGGCGGTAACAAAAGGTTTACAGGCTAGAAGAACTCAGTGGAGAGGGCGGGTTCTTTATGACCTTTGAGTTAAGGCTGTACTCCGGTAAAAGAGGTAAATGATGTTCAATAAATGATGCGCCACCACATTCGGACTGGATCGGGACAACAAAATCAACAACACAGGTGAATGCACTCTGAATGTGGAAGCGGGTGATTTACCTTTCTACTTCTACCTTGGCACAGCTTGAGGTAGCGATTTAATAGCTGAATTAAACCTACCTTACGTTACAGCTGCTTACACCCATCTGGTTTCCTGTAAATTAAAAACAAAGCACAAAAAGGCATGCAAACACCAATGAAAAACAGACGTAATTAACAATAAACTCTATTAAAGTAAGAAAAATACGTCTAACAATGAACATGAAAATTTTTACTGGTTACAGTTGAAATTAATCGGCAAAAGGTGTTGGTTAGGTTAAATGATGACGTTTAAACTACACACAAATGATAAAAACGATAACAATTGACATAGCTACATTCAAAACAGTATTAACTCTCAATTCGGGTACAAAAGAACTATGTTACATAAACAGAATTTATCAACATCACTCAAATAGTGACGCGACGACAATAGTTACTTGGCTTGACAGTGCAAAACAACATAACAATAAAATGTGACGATGAGGCTAAGAATTCACTTTAAAACGGTAGTGTCTATTTGACATCTTACAATTTAAACAATAAAAGCATAGCTTGACGGAATACTTCACTGTAAATTTATGGGCTACATATACCTTGAATTGGAGGAATCCAGACATAACATATTGGGGTCCAATTCTAGCTGCGTGTCGCACCGCAACGATGCAACGAAAAGGCAGAAATGACAAGAAATTGTCGGAAACCATATGATGGAGCCATAATCGAGCGTAAGATCGGCGTTACGTTCCCATTCGGATACAAATAAAGCACCTTTACGATAAGCAGGTTCGGTATGACGACTCAAGGCTTCATTACACTGGTAGTTTAGCACAGGGTTAAGGTATCCACTTAAAATCCCGCTACGGAGGCACAGAAGTTGCTAACTTTCCAACACGGACACCCTGGCTAAACGTTACCACTACGCACTGGCTCGAAGACGGCAACAACGGAGTTTCACAACTTACAACAATTTCGACTTGTGCGATGCTCCGCCGAAGCCGGCGTCCTCGGACACAACGCCTAGCACCTCTGAACGAGTTGCAGGCCGAACGCTGAGTGAAACTTCAGTCAACGGTGCGGAAGTAGAATGAGACCACCCAAGCATGGCTTAACTATGTTCTCTCTTTAGCTTATAGGGGCCATGCGAAAAACGTTGCGCTACTAAAATCCTGACGAAGCGAATGCCTGTGGTCTCGCGGAACGTTTTGGGCTGCCTGAATGACAACATTCTAAGAATGCAATCGCTTCTCATGTGGGAATAGGAAACAGGACCAAATTTGAATTTATAAAACCAGCGTACGAAGTATTAAATTGAAGGTCCCAAAATAAACGGCGAAGCGTTAATATTTCAGCGAGCGCAAGAAAGTTTTGAACAGAGTAAAGGTTTGATTATATCACTAAACTTATGAATGTGACTTAAGTGAATCGGGAAAATGCTAATATTTGGGTTCAAAATACGGAAAGTACTAGCTTCGGAAAATTGTTCTAACAAGCACGGTAAAACAGTTCTGACCTGTAGACGCTCGTTGAGCACGGATACTAAAAGGCTGAAAACCATCTCACGTACAATTGCGGCCAAAAAATGTCTCACCGTTTGTTTGCCTGGTGTATGTATGGTTGTATCAAGTGGATTAAAGTTACTTAATTGTGAACTGTACAATTGACATTTTGTCTTCAAAATTAAAAATGCCAAATCATATCCTAAACGAGGCCGAAAAAGGCTTTGCTATCGCAAAACTAGAAGAGCGTTGGTCACTGCAACGTGTGGCCGATGAAGTTCTTTGCGAAAGAAGCAGCATTTTTAGTTTGAAGCGCTACGACAATAACCCCAAAAATGTGAAAAATGACAAGTAGTCAGACACACACTAAGCCACTGTGGATAAAACCAAGTAACTAAATTAAGTACCATGCAAAATTTTTTGGCCGCGATAGCAAACAAGAGAGGATAGGACCAACCAAATGCCGGAGTTCTACCTCAGCGTGCGATATGCAATCAAACAGGTGAAAGGAGCCGATAGTGGCCCAATCAACAGATTGCGTAAAGATTATTTGAATATTGTTTAAGGGTTACTCAATTATTACTTGAAGACCTAAAATATAATATAATAAAACGACATGAATGTAGGGCGACAAACAGCTCCGAATAAGATTTCATGCGACTAAAAGGTAAAAGTTGCTTCGAAGATATCTTGTAATTCTAATTTACCAGAAAAGTTTCAGCAAGTCACAAAGCTATTACACCACTTTTGATCTCGATTGCTGTAGATTTTAGAGGATAAATCCGCTTTAGAAGAGTGCACCAAGAGAACTCCCAAAAGTGCGTCTTACTGCATCAGAAGCTAACTGAAGTGTGAAAAGTTTCAAAATTCGAACAGAAAACAGCTCTCCTTTCAAATTATGTACTAGTAATTTTCATACAAAAAAAGAATTCCAATTATAAATCTAGAATTACTAAAGCTACATAGGCAACCCGTATACCCAAATAATTTTTCAAGTGCAGGCCACCCAACGTACACAATCTTCAAAATTTTCAGAAATGTTGAACCGAGGAATGAAAATAAGGAAAGATATTTTAGGACAGTTGCAAACCATATGGTAAACCTTAACGCCAGAGTGTATTTCGATGTAGAGATTCCAATTTTTCTGAAAATGTTATTACATGTAACACTGTTAATTTCCTGTAATAATATTATTGGAGTAAGTGCTTGTCTAAGCGATTGGTAATTGATAGCGAGACGACGTTTCCTAATATAGCCACTTATATTTTGATATACGAGAAGGGGATCCCAAAACCAATTATTTGTTAGTGAAGAAGTTTCTTTATTCCAAATTTAATAAACCTTCTGACTCTGTAGTTTCAAATCAAAGTGTCAAAATTGTTTACATGAAAACCTCAAAACTGATCTGTGTAAAAGGCTTATTTTATGTTTCTCTAAAAAAATAAACACCTTAGGGATTTGGGATTTTATAGGAAAATACACTAAAAATAACATCGGTTTTCGAAGAACATCAAGAGCAAAATAATTGTAGTTAAGCAGTTGAACCTTTTATATTATAATACTGTCGATTTCAGCTTTTTAAATTCAATTATTTCTGATTTCACAGAAAAATCAATTTTATGAAGTCAAGGAGACGTATCGGAGAGTAGTACTAGATTTAAGTTTTGTTTCCTGAATAGAAGAAAACTTAGTATTTTCCACGATCAAGTGGCTTTGAACAATGTTCATTTAACCACTGGGACTGCTACAATGCTGAATATTTTAACTAATGGAAACCAAATTCGAATATGGCATTCCAACCTCACAATTTCGCAAAATAAATTCGGTATTCTTCGACAAATTATCAGTGATTACGTAATTAAAGGATTGCCTAGTTGATAACAATAAGGGATCTCGGTAGGCGAGCGGCGATCGCCGCTGTAGCCGCGGTCATAGTGAAAATCATGGAGCGCTCAAGCAGGAGCGGTTGAGAGTTCCCGGCACTGCAATCTAGATTTGCACTTAATTAAGGTTCACGTTTAAGTGACGCCCGCGCCCCCTGAAGTAATGCGCGAGCGGTTCCAGGCGACAACGGTAGTTGTTAGGATTTTTTAAAGGTGATAACAATAAAAGTAAGTAAATACATGTTACGAACAAAAAATACGCAGCTAACGCGTCTACCGGAAATGCACAAAAAACCAACGCCACTTGCAAAGCACGAGATTCAATCTGTTAGGATAAACGTTACTGATCTTTATGATGCTTTTCCAATGGAAACTAAGACGTAACTCGAGCCGCGAGTAAGTCCCACGATGCCTGGTCGCCTCTTTCTCCGTTGGCCTGCAGATACAAGCCGACTGCTGTCGCTTGATCGCTTCGAAACCGCCTCCAACGCAGCCGTTGCCTTACATCTAAGGCTCCAACTGCTTCCCGTGAAGGTCACTGCCTACGTCTAGCTCACAGGGCTCAAATTACACTGCTCAAAGCTCGCACACAACTTCGGAAAACCGGCTACCACTCGTTGCACAAATTAAACACTTTTTATAAACCTCTGCAGAGGTGCTACGAATTAATGCAACCTACTGCAGCCTACCCAAATTATATAGAATTAATTTCCAACATACTGCACTGGAAAGAGGGTATTTATTCACGTATTAATAATTATTTATTAGGAAGCCAAAATTAACATTACTTTACAGCTTGACATCCTTTTCCCAAATTGTTTGTTTTTCTTCGATTACACATTGTTATACATGATTTCCAAGCCTGCTGTGATTACATTTTGTTGTTTGAAGTTAAACTAGCACATTACTGGGACATTTTATAAAATAATATTTGATATACTTGAAATGTTATTAATTGTTAGTATACTCGTGAAGGCTTCCAATGTATTCATAGCAATATATTTCAACCTCTTTACATAGAAATATTGAATGTGATAATTATTTTTCTCAAATTTGACCGAACCCTCTAACATTGAGTTTTCAAAAATTGGAAAGGGACTATAGAAAACCTATTCTCAATTAAACTTTTGACACACATTTGGCAGATAAAAAAATAATTATTATTATAAACCATATTTGTTTATTCTACATCTTCCATCTAAAGACGACAATTTATCAATACACAACAATTAAGTTTTCGACCAACTTAGTTCTCTCTGGCGTTTGCTACAATATTTTGCTAAATAATAAATCGCTCGAAATGTAAATTTCCTAGGCGAAATCGTTTGGACTAAAGTCGCATCTCCGAAAATTAAAGACAAAGTTGGCGTTGGCGCGAGATAACTACTCTGCAGCTCATTAATCATATTTTTATTAGCCTAATGGGGTTGGAGATTCCCATTTCGATATGAGCCCGTGAAGATTATCTATATTATGTCATTTGTGCAATTTAAATTGTAAGTCTCTTACAGCAAATAGCAGGAAAATCTTGAACTCTTAATCTAAACTTTTTGTTAGTACAGCCATGTGGGACTGAGACAGCATATTCACAACGATATAAGACATCAGTACAGGTTGTTCCAAAGATGTTCCAATATCTTTGAAACTTAAGTTTAGAAGGCCAACCTTTATGCTTGTTAAGAGTAAATGCCATTACGCATTATGGCCCCTTAATTACCTTGTTTGATTTTGTGCATTTTAGTTACCCCTGCCTGAAAGCTCAGCGTTTTACAGTTATCGAGGTCACCAAACTTGTTTTATATAGCCTGGTGCCCCGCGAGATGGATTAATAATCCGTTGTCATGCGTAACTAGGTCAACTAGCATTCAATTGTCTTCCCGCGCATGCGTGGACGTTTTCTGTGCCTCGCTCTCTTCTGCTAGCATCTTTTGAGCCGATCGCACTCATACTGTCGTAGTGCCACCTTAGCGTGAATTTGAGCTGTTTATTAGTGATTGGTATGGGTAAGTTGTATTTGTCGAAGATGTTTGGGTCCTAATTATCCATCGCATTTGATTGCGGATTTCACTAGCGTGGCGATTTCAGGCTTGGAGCTGTAAGCTGAAGGTGTGTGTGCGCTTTTCCCTTCTCGTTCTCTATTCTAACTAGATATTCATATTTCGTGGATTTCAGAGCCAACTTTGAAGTCGTGTATTCTCCGTTTGTCGATGAACCCTTATTGTGGCCCCCGCTTCGCTGATTCGGTTAGCAATTGTTACTGAGACCGCGCTTGCCTGTGGTAACTTCTCCTGGTAGCTAATTGTTGCTATTTGCTTTTCAGTACCGTTTTGATCCTTGCTGGAAGTATTGAAACGCTATATTGTGCTTTCAAGGTAAAAACGAATCTATACATTAAGCGCACCGAAAGATTGCAATCACCAGCTAATGTTGCATCACCTCCGAGTTTCCCAGTAATTATTGGCGCACTTGTAGAACATTCTAAATTTGTACGTACTTGGTAGCATATTATTATTTTCGCCCAACTGCTATGTTCGACTTGGGGCATCATTGTAAATGTGTAATTGCCCGCTAATTTAATCTTGCCAAAGATCTGTTACCTATTTAAATATTGATCTTTGTTATGTGCACAGCTAAACACCAATAATTAGTGGTAACAGTAGCGTTGGCTGCATTTGTGGCATTCGCCAGTAGCGTCGATTGCGTTTGCGATTTATACGAGTGCGGAAATGAACTGATGTAACATTTTGTATCATATTTATTGTCATTAATTAATATATCCTTATTCATGTTTACTATGGTTTTGTGTATGACTAATTCAAACAATTGAGGTCGAATCTTTTTGCAATATGTTTCAGGTAGTAGCGAATTGGCTACACATAGTACTTTAGTGAGTTTAAGAGTTCTCACTCTTTGCTGATTACAAAAAACCGCACGCGTCCTCACTGTAACTGATCTGCCGATATCCCCATGTAGCCTGAGCGTTTGTTTTGTATGATTTGAAGCTGATTTAAGTCATTAAAAAATTATGGTAGTAAAACAATTATATACCCCGAAGCTGGTGGCATGGTTATGGGTAAGACATTTAAATTCCTCTATACGATGCCTGCATGTTATGAATAGCATCGCATAAAAATAAATAATTTTTTATCGTTTTAACAAGGCGGACCAAACCATGGGTGGCTAGTAAGGGTTCACCACCGATCATAATTATTACAAAGGTCCTTGTTTGATTTCAGAAAGTACAGGTACTCGTAAGTCCATATAAATGCTGACTGTTTATCTAAAAAGATGACGTGGTCTAAGCTGAAAGTTAATTTTATATTGACATTTTTTTATTTTTTGCATCTGCAAAAACCTTACGTATTTACAGTTTTGTGGAGCTTACAGAATGTAAAATGCGGTTTTATTTTTGTATTAAATAAATTATTTAACAGATGGAAAGTTTGAAGCTGATGTAGCCAGTGATATGGTCTAACCAAGTCAACGGGGATTTGGATATTGATCTTCTTACTGTTCATGGTATGCTGTAACGACGCAAATTTACTTTTTTTTGCTGTTCCACTATAACACTTTTTAACACCTTCGCAAGTCGCCTATTGGTGGAGTTTTTTCCCAATTCTGGAATTGCTTTGTTCTTCGGTGTACTTCTTCAAGCGTCCGTGAGTAAAACAGGTTGCCTATGTATATTTTAGTTTTTTAAGCTTTCGAAATGTCCATTTGGTACCTACTTCTTTCGGTGTTTTTCCTAAAATTTTGGATGGGTCTTCCCGCTTTCTTAGAAAGCGCTTTGCTGTGGGAGGGGTTTAAGTAGAATTTACTCATTAAGCTGTCGACATCCTATCTTAAGACAAACTGTTATAGGGTATTTACGTTCATATAAGAGCAAATTCTTCTTTCCCTGTTGTCTTTGTTCTACGCCTTTTTCAACCGACAATCGTTTTTTCAGTGTTTCCGGCTTTGCGCTCTCTTCAGTCATCATTTAGGTTAACCTCCAAGTGTTCCACATTTGTCTTGTGCACCTGAAGAAACCTTCTGCTTCGGGAAGTATTTAAGGACACGGAGCAGCTATCCGATCTAAACTCGGAGTGTTCTTCACACGACTTTTCGGGAGTTCTTGATCTACTCTCATCATCAGGCGTGCTTTTGTACGTTTTTTCTACGTGCACTGATGCCTACCCGAAATTTGAACCCGCCACCGCTAATTATTTGTGGTTGCAAGTCTGTCACTCTTACCACTGAGCCACCAACACGCATTATATTTTGGTACGAAACCTATAAATATTTTACCACTATGCGAAGTAACCTATGCGCAGTGAGTTATTTTCCAATTATTTTACGCAGTAGTGGCGCATGGTATCGCTGCACTCCAGCGATTGGGCTCGCTAACCATGCTTGTTTTCTCCAAGCCACCATGCGCTTATATATTACTATGAAATAAAGAGAGTAAATTTTACGTTACGTATTGAATAAGAATAGTACTGTCTGTGCACGATCTTAGGCTTATTAAAAAGTACAAATATTTTAATGCAAAAGTGAACGATTTTGTGCCCTTATTTTATTTTTACTACATGCAATAATATTCGGCTGCTCCGGTGAATATAAATACTCTGTCTCAGGGGTGTTCGTAAAATTAGAAATACTAGGTAGCGCAAAGTTAATTTTTAGTAGCTCCAATTTAACTCGGATTCTATTTGTGAACGCACCAAAACTAAATCTGAAGTAGTTAACCTCAAAAATTGACATGAAAAACAAAGCGGTGTGCACTCGTATAAATCGCAGTAATTAATTTAAGTCAATTCCAAAATCAGCAAAATACCTCAGGTAAGCAATAATTATTCTCGCATAGCAACAGTACTAACGGCTATTGTTCTAGCGTGACGTACAAGTGATGTCAACATCAACTGTTTTAGCTTGCAAACGAATGGACAATTTTCCTTTCAATTCCTACAATTTCTAATGACGCCTCGTCTATTTCTGGGTCCTGGCATGCACTGAATAAACGAGAACTGCGGCAATACGTAGTGGAAACTCCAATATTGCAGGCCCCAGCGAAATAAAAGGGCTCTGGATCATGAAAATTGCGCAAAATACCTGGTTTGCAGATACTTCCGATGTCGATCGCACCTCTCAGGGGACGCCAACGCGTTTTCTTGGCTGCTACTGACCTGGCGACTCTAATTTCTGCACGAAGTTCTGCGTAGAAGCCTCCTCTAGGTGTTCACGACACCAAACTTGGCTCCAACTAGCTGCTGCAGACAGTATCGACTCTCGAACGCAGCTCGTACCTGGACCGCACTTGCCTGAATTTTGTTGACGACGAATAAGCACAAATAACACCACTTGAAAACTGGAAAACTGGTTCCAATTGTGCCCAACGCTTTTGTGGTTAAATAAAACCAACACTTGCACTAAATGAATGTGTTTTTATTAACAAAATCAAACTCTTCTGGGAGCTAAGGTAGAACAATGTCAACAGCTTGGACAATTTTAAAGCTCTCTCTGTGGTTGTTAAACAAACGAAGGTCTGGTATCTTAGCAACATATCAGCACAATTGTTTAACGGAAATAAGGTTTGATACTTAAAATTAACTTATAGAATAGGGTTTTGATAACATCTTTAATTCTTACAGGCTAAAGAAATGTTTTTCTTAGGTTATAATGCACTACACTTAATACTCTCCTCTTTCACTGTATTTTAACCGCACTGTTATGTTCTGTAGTTTATTATGCACTTAATAATGTCCTTCGTTCTATTTCTTTGCTATTCGCTTTGTACTTCTGCAAACCATTTCGTACAATAACAAACATAATACTGCAAACGTTAACGCTAACATCGTCAGACACCGATCTAACTGCATTCGCACTTCCAAAACCTCGCCAAATCTGAGCCCAAAAACGTAACCCTTTTGAACTAGCTTCCCATGTTACCTTTTCCTGAATTTGTGAAACTCAGGTGCACCCATCAGTGCTTTTATCTCAATAAAAGTAAGCTAAGTTTGCACTAATTAAAATAATTGATTCCGTGCCTCGGTTTGATTTTTAATGCATTCTAGTTCAATTGGCAAGCAGAATTGTAGAAAGCACAAAACCATTGCAATATATTATAGGAAATTTGCTCTAGCCTTCGTGTTCTAGACCTCGCGCTTCCATTGCTTCTTTGTCTTTAAAGTAACATATTAAATTTGCAATTCGTTTGTTTATAGTTAACGATCTTTGCTGCCTGCTATTAGTTTGACATATTTATTAATTTTGGATTTCACTCACGATATTAGGGTGTCACTTTAATTAATTTTGAATTTTACTCAACTTATAAAAGTAATTGTTAAAGTACTATACAGGCCTAATTTGATCTTAACGCCCTTGAATTGAGTGAAAACGTTTGTTTTATAACGAAGCGTTGAGTATATGTGCTTATAATGCGCTTTTTTATCCAAAGGCCATTGTGATAAGCATACGTCCGCGAATTACGTTTAAGGACAAGGTTTAATGAGCTTCTTTAAAAAGGGTTACCTTTGCTTCGCGAATTCAGCCAAACAATTAATTACATTTTTGTATTTGCTCACATAATGCGCATATTATTTCACGTCATGATTGTGTATGGACAACACCATATTTTAATTCATAATTTATGAATTTCAACTTTTGGCTTTCCTTGCTCTACGAACGCTGCGTACTTATGTACTAATTTTAATGGTAACCTTCTGGGTTATCTTGCATTTATTGAACCCAGCGACATGTTGGGTATTACCATTAATTTAAAACGTCGACGACTAAACCTTTATTTTTTATTCAATCCGTATCGCTGTACCTATGGATCTTAAATTCAGTAAAGCCTTGGTATCAAAAATGTCTTTCATACGAACTATTGACACCTGCTAAGATAGAAGCCGTGAAAGGTAAGTGGCGTTTGTTTACACCGCTAATTAGATTGAGTTTATCGTTGTCGCTATGCGATAACTGGCACCCATGTTGTTTTATTTGGTAACTGTGAGAACGATTTGTCCTAATCCTTGACTGATTTTTATGTGTATAAAATTTTAATATGGCGTTAAAATAGCGTATTCGTTAAAATTGGATTGTCTTCCGGATATAACTAAAGCATATAGTCTCCCCGATCGTTCTTTGTACCTGTGCCAAAGCATCTTACTATAATTTCTAATTGTTGATTCTCAAAATTGACATCGTTTCCTTTAATAAAATGTTTACATATAATCTCCTAAGAGCGTTAATTCTTTCCGGATTTTTTTTTGAGTGTATTCCAACAACGTCATATTAATTTGCCCTCGCGGGACGCGAGGGCAAATTAATATGACGTTGTTGGAATGCACGAAAAATAATTTCCGGATATTAATTAATGCTCGAATGCAGGTTCGGTAAGAAAATCATAACGACACAAACCCTAAAAAGAAGTAATGTCTACCTACAAAAAAATTCCAAAAAATGTTGTTGTCTTGGTTACGGCTCGTGAACTAATTTTTCTATTGGTCATTAATGAATGTCGTACGATTTTCAACGAAATAAAAATGTCTATACCAAAATAGTCAATTGACAATAAGGAAGTCCGTTTTGTAATATAGAATAAGAAATTTATGAGTTTAGTAAGTCTACTAAATGAAATTCAACATTTTAACTAGAAGTAATAAATTTCACTTCTTCCCGTATTCAGACATTTTCTCTTATTTGAGAGGGCGTCGTCCTTGTAGTTCAGTACTCCCAATATCCTTCTAAACCTTTTTAGTTCATGGTATTTTCAAAATGTTTTCCATTTGAAATTCAGCCGACTTCTTCTTATGAGTCGTGGGGATTAAAGTAAAATCATCTGTGGCCATTTTTCATCTGTCGCAGATTTCAATATAATTTTCGAGTTTTATTGTGTAATCTTGCTGTAATAGATATTGTTCTGCCCATTCCCACCCGCGGTACACATCTCCCCATTCTTCTTTTTGACTCTATACTCTTGTCTATTTTATTTGAGTCAGATATTGGATACGTATTATTTATATTCGGTTTTCCAAAATTGACTTTCAGCTTTCCTTTTTCAAATTCCCCCTTTAGCTTTATAATCACGCATATCATACTTTCCTCGCCCTGCGTAGAGGTCGCCTGAGCATCAATAAGAAGCAATGAATTTAAAGTGCTGTTTCCCATTTTAATTTCCATTTCGCCACGTTCGCGATACTGCACTCCATTTAACAGTTTGTCCTGAGACTCGGTGGGTCACTCCGATTATCTCTTCTAAAACCCAATCATCCGGCACACCTTTGACGTCGTACCTTCAATGACTGCCTTACTACTCTACTTCCTCAGCCCTGCCAAGTCTGAAGATTGAACCCCTGTTGAACCACATTGGTCAAATATTGTATTGGTGTTTACGCATCATACTTCAAAAGCTCTATTCTGTGTTTTCGAGTTCGACCAATTTATTGTTCTTACAGTCCCGTAGAGTCGTTGTAACATTTTCAATATTTACATTCTGTAACTTTCCCCAGCAGTTTTTCATAGAGTTGAATCCACGTTCTTCTTGATATTATTTGATTTTAAACCATTCGTTTTTGCTGTCTTATATTTGGTATCACCATCCAAGTTTTCATACTTCTAAGGCATAAAATCTATACCAACAATTGAAACGATAATCTGCCTTCTTTGCGTGAATGGTTTATTTTTACGCTAACATTTATAACCACTTTGTATTTACATGCTTTTTACTTCCTTTTACAATAAAGGAAGTATTGGATTCACCCTAATAATTCGAAATTGAGTTTTCGACAGATCTTCACGTTTTAGAGTCCCCTGATCCCAAAAACATTTTTTTTTCATTGGTCTGTCTGTGTGTCTGTCTGTCTGTGTGTCTGTGTGTCTGTCTGTGAACAGAATAACGGAAAGAGTTATGGCGTTGAAACTTCATATATAAGTTTTGTGTACTATGTAGATGCGACAGTAAGCTTTTGAAGAAAATCGCATATTCGGAAGTAGGTGTTTACTCTTGTGATTTTTTAGTTTTTTTCGATTTTTTCAAAAACTGCTCTAACAATTTTTTTTAAACTTTACATTTTTATTACTTTTTTAATGTGTATTGATGTGAGATAGGTGATTTTCCAGTTGAATACTTCTAAAATGGGTTTCTGATGTTTATTTTCTATTTTTTTTATGTGAATGTGAATTCAGCTTAAAATTCTAGAAAAAATGTGTCTCTTGAACTAACACTCTATTTTGTACCGTTTTTGTAAAATTTTTAATTTTTGAACATTTTTGACAAATACTTAAAAATTCAAAATCAATTTTTTGGCTAATTATAAGATCACTGTAAAAGGAAGTTGTGTGCGTGTATCACACCAGATTGTTTTATGGTCAATTAGGCTTAAACGTTGTAATCTAACTTTTCAACAAAGGTGTGACCATGTGCAGTAAAGCTTGATTTCACTGGTGCAGTACGAACCGCAACTTCGAGGACGGGTCGCGAGGAACATTCGCCTGCAGGCATTCCCTCGAGCTACATGTGAGTGAACATCTCCTAGTGTATTATGGGGAATCTCCTGCTGTGGAATAAATACAAACTGCTTAACAAAGCCTTGCCGTATTCAAGATTTCTGAATAAGTTTGAATGCAGCAAACGCCATTTTTAGTGAGACACCAGCTATCAGCCAGGGGTTCCCCGCATTAGATGTGATAATTTTTCACGCGTCGCACTTTTTAAGATTAGGTGAGACAATTCGAGGGTGCAAGCATGGAACATCAGTGGTGTTTGCAGTTTAAAGCGATAAGGAATCGCTACAGTTGTGTCAGAATTGCGCTTAAAATAATACGCTTACGTGTGTAAATTCTGCCAGATTTTCATACCTGCAATAGCGTAGAGGTTCGGCTTCAGACAGGAGAATCTTCAGACTGTTTAACGTTTGCGCGTTTAAGGACAGCTATTTTATGCATGTGCAAATGTAAATACGAGTATCCCTAAGCTATATCATACGTAGGTTGTTCGATTCTATTTATTTATATTATATTTAAATGATCTTTTAAAAATAGATTTCAAAAGAAAGTTGTTATCTTATGCTGATGATACTATAATTATTTATGAATCAGATAAGTGGGATGCATTATTAAAAAAGTGGAAACAGAATTAAAGGATATAAAAAAACTGTTTGGACCAAAATCTATTAACAATCAATATAATACAAAATTTATACCTTTTGCATGTTACAACTGCGACTTACCTCTATTTAAGCATAATATACAGATTGTAGTTAAAAAAATTAGAAGTTTTATCTACATATTTAAACAATTACGTGAATTTTTACCGTTAACTATCCTTAAGCGAGTTTATAAAGCATTAGTAGAATCGCATTTAACATACGGTTTAATAGGGTGGGGAGGTGTACAAAAAACCGTAGTTAAACCTCTGGAAATATTACAGAAAAGAATTATAAAAGTTATTTATCGAAAAATATACCTTTTAACAGTGATAATTTATATAATGAAGTTAAGATCATGGATATTCGACAACTATTTTCTAAGGTTACATTACAAACAATATTTAAAGATAAGAAGGTCATTGGTTACTTACACAATTCGTAATAAACAACAGACAATAATTAAAAAAGAATATTGGACAAAGAAGTTATGAATTTTTGGCTATTAAGCTATATAATATTTTACCGCATAATATCAAAAACATAAATATATACAGACCTTATAAAAAAAGTGACACTGATTGCCTGTTGTCGTATCCCAGATCACAACTGCATGAACTCTTTTAAATCGAGAAATTAATTGAGGTACAACTTCCACGTTCCTGAGTATTCTCCTGACTTAATAACTACATCAACTTTTGTTTATATGTACTATACCTATAGTTATAGTTAAAAAGCAATTACTCGCTGTAATGTAATAATTATAAGAAAAATATTATTTTACCCACACACAAGTTGACTAGGTAACTTAAGTAGGAGTACTTATTTATTTACAATGTACAACCTTTTGCTTTGTGAATCGAAAAACAAACATGCAAATAAACTTATTATTATTATTATTATTATTTTATATGTATGTTTAGGAATGACCAAGCATTCTAGGATCCTATTTTCTTTATAATTATACGTATATTTTAAATCAAATATATCTGTGTAAGCAAATTAACTTTTCTTGTGCATATGCTTGCAGTCATTTTCCTCCCTAGAACACAATAGGTGCATAACAGCTTCCTGTTTCATGCAAATAGTGATCATTAAAGGATTTTCATGTGTACTGAGTTAGCAAACTAAACAAACAGAACAATTAATTAAGGCCCACGATTCGTCTTATTTAAGTTTAACGTCCCGACTGAAAGGCGTAAGGAACGTATCATTATACATTGCCGTGACCCTTAATATAAGCCCATATAAAATTAATTGTTAGAAAACGTCTACATGTGAGAATTAACCATATGCATATATGTATTTACCTAGCTGTAATTGTGCAATTAAACTTAAAGTAGGCCACGCCACAATTTGTAAGAAATAAATAATACATCATAATAGCAGCATGAGGCCTTTATCATTTTGAATCTTTAATTTACATGAGTTGCCTCACTTCCGTATCGATTACGACTACTGACCAAACTCCACAAAAGTTAATTTCCAAATTTGAACCATAACATAGTGCATGTTCAGGAGTGACACCGACCCAACCAACAACAAAACTAATCTATAGAGGAGGATATTAGCAATTAATTAGCCATTGCATTATTGCCAAGCATGTATCATTTATGCCGATGGTTCTGTCATTAGTCGCTACAAAAACTCGATTAATATAATAAATATTCAGCCATATCCAGAGCGTTCCAGCTTTGGCCTCATCAAATGGTAGTTAACTACTCCAGCGGGGCATCCGATATACATTATTTAGAGTCTGCTGCAACTTGAATCGATCTTTTCACCACTACAATGGCTGTGGTAATGGTGTAATTTCCTGGATGCAATTTTATAATTATGAGGAACCTCGCACAATGAGGACAGCTATTCTGTCGTTGAAGACGCAGGAAGTGATTATTTATGCTTGTGTGGCACCACAATCGTTTATTCTTGTTATTTGAGCTCATTTTAATCTTTAAACTTAAATAGCTCCACTCTTTGAAAATATAAACTCGAATTAAATTGTCAAAAATTCTATATGCTACTAGAACCCTAGAAAGTAGTGTACAAAAATATAAGTTTGAAACTTGGGAAAAATCCAGATGAGCAAATGGGCATGGCATAGATATATGGTGAATCTAAAATATCAGATAGAATAAACACATATTGGACATTAAAAAATTCCAATTCTGCACTTTTGAATAGTTTTAAACCCTAATCAAACGATATTCAATGTTAATGTGTTAATTAAAAAACTTTGAAAATGTTTAACGACCATTCATTACACGAATATCCTTTCATGGAACCCACTCTCGTTCACATTTCCCTTTGAACCGAAAAGCAGAAATGAGTGTTCGAACATTCACTCACTAGTTTAATTAATCCTGATTATACCTTCGGAATAAAAGGGCTTTGTTTTGATTGCCAGAAATGCACTAATTTCCCATAAATACGAGTCGTGCGTAGCAAGCCGCCGTGAATAGAAGCGGTATTTTTGATCCATCTTGCCTCATTTTTCTACTCATGTTTTCAATAATACCGTGTAGCGAATAAGGACATACGTGTTAAAGGTTGCGATATTAGGCAAGCGTAATAGTTACTCTGCTCATCTGCAAATGATCGAAAAGGACAATTTAAGCAGGCACAGATGAGTGGGTTCTTTTGCGAGTTTCGAGAGTAAATAGGGGGCTTAATGATTTTAATGTAACTCGCAGAAGCAGTCGAGTTCGGAATTTTATGGAACGGTTAGGTCGCTTCACAAATTGTGCAAGTTATATTTAGATTAGCTTTCGTCTTTTAAGATAAGGTTCGCCAATTATTATCCTTAACATGATAGAGCAGACGTGGATCAAAATTCCATTAAATGGACATTTTTGTTCATCAATTGGCTTACGCTAGCTCCAATGAAAAACTTCTACAAAATTATTTCAAGTAGGTATTAGTAATAATTGAAGTTGAATTTCTGAAAAGGTTCCACTGACTTGGAAAGCCATCAAGGTCTACTCGAATTGTGGCTTAACTTTGAAAACATGGCCGGTTGTATGCCAAATTCCCTATCTTTTTGAAGCTTGTTGTGCTTCACTTATAGTTAAACAACCTCCAATTAAATATTTTATCATATTAATATTTAAAAATTTATCTTTAAATAACCGGTGTGAAGATGGCAGCCAGAAGGTAGCAGCCAAAAGTGACGAACATTGCCGAAGAGCTCATAGATATACAAAAAACTATAGAGAATGAAACTAATACCACATTCAACTCAATTAAGGAATTTGCGAACCGAATAAAGCTTTTTAGGTGCTACACATGAGAAATGCCGGCGCATAAGAAGATACTTCACACATCGGGCAAAATAAATAATAATTTTTCAGCTCGAATGCTACACATAGACCCCGAAAGAAACTTTGCTAAAAACCTGCCCTCTATATACCGAACAAATGGGCCCAAACCGAATTTAATTGCCGTACTCCACATAGCGGGTAAACTACCCCCGCCTAAATAAAATTAGAATTTTGCAGCTCGGATACTGCACATAGAACTCGAACGAAACTTTGCTAAAAACATACCCTATATATACCGAATAAAAGGGCTCAAACAGATTTTAGTTGCCGTACTCCACATAGCGGGTAAACCACCCCCGCCTAAATAAAATTAGAATTTTGCAGCCCGGATACTACACATAGAACTCGAACGAAACTTTGCTAAAAACATACCCTATATATACCGAATAAAAGGGCCCAAACAGATTTTAGTTGCCGTACTCCATATAGCGGGTAAACCACCCCCACCTAAATAACATTAGAATTTTGCAGCTCGGATACTACACATAGAACTCGAACAATACTTTGCTAAAAACATACCCTATATATACCGAATAAAAGAGCCCAAACAGATTTTAGTTGCCGTACTCCACATAGCGGGTAAACCACCCCCGCCTAAATAAAATTAGAATTTTGCAGCCCGGATACTACACATAGAACTCGAACGAAACTTTGCTAAAAACATACCCTATATATACCGAATAAAAGGGCCCAAACATATTTTAGTTGCCGTACTCCATATAGCGGGTAAACCACCCCCACCTAAATAACATTAGAATTTTGCAGCTCGGATACTACACATAGAACTCGAACAATACTTTGCTAAAAACATACCCTATATATACCGAATAAAAGAGCCCAAACAGATTTTAGTTGCCGTACTCCACATAGCGGGTAAACCACCCCCGCCTAAATAAAATTAGAATTTTGCAGCCCGGATACTACACATAGAACTCGAACGAAACTTTGCTAAAAACATACCCTATATATACCGAATAAAAGGGCTCAAACAGATTTTAGTTGCCGTACTCCACATAGCGGGTAAACCACCCCCGCCTAAATAAAATTAGAATTTTGCAGCCCGGATACTACACATAGAACTCGAACGAAACTTTGCTAAAAACATACCCTATATATACCGAATAAAAGGGCCCAAACAGATTTTAGTTGCCGTACTCCATATAGCGGGTAAACCACCCCCACCTAAATAATATTAGAATTTTGCAGCTCGGATACTACACATAGAACTCGAACAATACTTTGCTAAAAACATACCCTATATATACCGAATAAAAGAGCCCAAACAGATTTTAGTTGCCGTACTCCACATAGCGGGTAAACCACCCCCGCCTAAATAAAATTAGAAATTTGCAGCCCGGATACTACACATAGAACTCGAACGAAACTTTGCTAAAAACATACCCTATATATACCGAATAAAAGGGCCCAAACAGATTTTAGTTGCCGTACTCCACATAGCGGGTAAACCACCCCCGCCTAAATAAAATTAGAATTTTGCAGCCCGGATACTACACATAGAACTCGAACGAAACTTTGCTAAAAACATACCCTATATATACCGAATAAAAGGACCCAAACAGATTTTAGTTGCCGTACTCCACATGGCGGGTAAACCATCCCCACCTAAATAACATTAGAATTTTGCAGCTCGGATACTACACATAGAACTCGAACAATACTTTGCTAAAAACATACCCTATATATACCGAATAAAAGAGACCAAACAGATTTTAGTTGCCGTACTCCACATAGCGGGTAAACCACCCCCGCCTAAATAAAATTAGAATTTTGCAGCCCGGATACTACACATAGAACTCGAACGAAACTTTGCTAAAAACATACCCTATATATACCGAATAAAAGGGCCCAAACAGATTTTAGTTGCCGTACTCCACATAGCGGGTAAACCACCCCCGCCTAAATAAAATTAGAATTTTGCAGCCCGGATACTACACATAGAACTCGAACGAAACTTTGCTAAAAACATACCCTATATATACCGAATAAAAGGGCTCAAACAGATTTTAGTTGCCGTACTCCACATAGCGGGTAAACCACCCCCGCCTAAATAAAATTAGAATTTTGCAGCCCGGATACTACACATAGAACTCGAACGAAACTTTGCTAAAAACATACCCTATATATACCGAATAAAAGGGCTCAAACAGATTTTAGTTGCCGTACTCCACATAGCGGGTAAACCACCCCCGCCTAAATAAAATTAGAATTTTGCAGCCCGGATACTACACATAGAACTCGAACGAAACTTTGCTAAAAACATACCCTATATATACCGAATAAAAGGGCCTAAACAGATTTTAGTTGCCGTACTCCACATAGCGGGTAAACCACCCCCGCCTAAATAAAATTAGAATTTTGCAGCCCGGATACTACACATAGAACTCGAACGAAACTTTGCTAAAAACATACCCTATATATACCGAATAAAAGGGCTCAAACAGATTTTAGTTGCCGTACTCCACATAGCGGGTAAACCACCCCCGCCTAAATAAAATTAGAATTTTGCAGCCCGGATACTACACATAGAACTCGAACGAAACTTTGCTAAAAACATACCCTATATATACCGAATAAAAGGGCTCAAACAGATTTTAGTTGCCGTACTCCACATAGCGGGTAAACCACCCCCGCCTAAATAAAATTAGAATTTTGCAGCCCGGATACTACACATAGAACTCGAACGAAACTTTGCTAAAAACATACCCTATATATACCGAATAAAAGGGCCCAAACAGATTTTAGTTGCCGTACTCCACATAGCGGGTAAACCACCCCCGCCTAAATAAAATTAGAATTTTGCAGCCCGGATACTACACATAGAACTCGAACGAAACTTTGCTAAAAACATACCCTATATATACCGAATAAAAGGGCTCAAACAGATTTTAGTTGCCGTACTCCACATAGCGGGTAAACCACCCCCGCCTAAATAAAATTAGAATTTTGCAGCCCGGATACTACACATAGAACTCGAACGAAACTTTGCTAAAAACATACCCTATATATACCGAATAAAAGGGCTCAAACAGATTTTAGTTGCCGTACTCCACATAGCGGGTAAACCACCCCCGCCTAAATAAAATTAGAATTTTGCAGCCCGGATACTACACATAGAACTCGAACGAAACTTTGCTAAAAACATACCCTATATATACCGAATAAAAGGGCCCAAACAGATTTTAGTTGCCGTACTCCACATGGCGGGTAAACCACCCCCACCTAAATAACATTAGAATTTTGCAGCTCGGATACTACACATAGAACTCGAACAATACTTTGCTAAAAACATACCCTATAAATACCGAATAAAAGAGCCCAAACAGATTTTAGTTGCCGTACTCTACATAGCGGGTAAACCACCCCCGCCTAAATAAAATTAGAAATTTGCAGCCCGGATACTACACATAGAACTCGAACGAAACTTTGCTAAAAACATACCCTATATATACCGAATAAAAGGGCTCAAACAGATTTTAGTTGCCGTACTCCACATAGCGGGTAAACCACCCCCGCCTAAATAAAATTAGAATTTTGCAGCCCGGATACTACACATAGAACTCGAACGAAACTTTGCTAAAAACATACCCTATATATACCGAATAAAAGGGCTCAAACAGATTTTAGTTGCCGTACTCCACATAGCGGGTAAACCACCCCCGCCTAAATAAAATTAGAATTTTGCAGCCCGGATACTACACATAGAACTCGAACGAAACTTTGCTAAAAACATACCCTATATATACCGAATAAAAGAGCCCAAACAGATTTTAGTTGCCGTACTCCACATAGCGGGTAAACCACCCCCGCCTAAATAAAATTAGAAATTTGCAGCCCGGATACTACACATAGAACTCGAACGAAACTTTGCTAAAAACATACCCTATATATACCGAATAAAAGGGCTCAAACAGATTTTAGTTGCCGTACTCCACATAGCGGGTAAACCACCCCCGCCTAAATAAAATTAGAATTTTGCAGCCCGGATACTACACATAGAATTCGAACGAAACTTCGCTAAAAACATACCCTATATATACCGAATAAAAGAGCCCAAACAGATTTTAGTTGCCGTACTCCACATAGCGGGTAAACCACCCCCGCCTAAATAAAATTAGAAATTTGCAGCCCGGATACTACACATAGAACTCGAACGAAACTTTGCTAAAAACATACCCTATATATACCGAATAAAAGGGCTCAAACAGATTTTAGTTGCCGTACTCCACATAGCGGGTAAACCACCCCCGCCTAAATAAAATTAGAAATTTGCAGCCCGGATACTACACATAGAACTCGAACGAAACTTTGCTAAAAACATACCCTATATATACCGAATAAAAGGGCTCAAACAGATTTTAGTTGCCGTACTCCACATAGCGGGTAAACCACCCCCGCCTAAATAAAATTAGAATTTTGCAGCCCGGATACTACACATAGAACTCGAACGAAACTTTGCTAAAAACATACCCTATATATACCGAATAAAAGAGCCCAAACAGATTTTAGTTGCCGTACTCCACATAGCGGGTAAACCACCCCCGCCTAAATAAAATTAGAAATTTGCAGCCCGGATACTACACATAGAACTCGAACGAAACTTTGCTAAAAACATACCCTATATATACCGAATAAAAGGGCTCAAACAGATTTTAGTTGCCGTACTCCACATAGCGGGTAAACCACCCCCGCTTAAATAAAATTAGAATTTTGCAGCCCGGATACTACACATAGAACTCGAACGAAACTTTGCTAAAAACATACCCTATATATACCGAATAAAAGGGCCCAAACAGATTTTAGTTGCCGTACTCCACATGGCGGGTAAACCACCCCCACCTAAATAACATTAGAATTTTGCAGCTCGGATACTACACATAGAACTCGAACAATACTTTGCTAAAAACATACCCTATATATACCGAATAAAAGAGCCCAAACAGATTTTAGTTGCCGTACTCCACATAGCGGGTAAACCACCCCCGCCTAAATAAAATTAGAAATTTGCAGCCCGGATACTACACATAGAACTCGAACGAAACTTTGCTAAAAACATACCCTATATATACCGAATAAAAGGGCCCAAACAGATTTTAGTTGCCGTACTCCACATAGCGGGTAAACCACCCCCGCCTAAATAAAGTTATAATTTTGCAGCCCGGATACTACACAGAGAACTCGAACGAAACTTTGCTAAAAACATACCCTATACATACCGAATAAAAAAGCCCAAACAGATTTTAGTTGCCGTACTCCACATAGCGGGTAAACCACCCCCGCCTAAATAAAATTAGAATTTTGCAGCCCGGATACTACACATAGAACTCGAACGAAACTTTGCTAAAAACATACCCTATACATACCGAATAAAAAAGCCCAAACAGATTTTAGTTGCCGTACTCCACATAGCGGGTAAACCACCCCCGCCTAAATAAAATTATAATTTTGCAGCCCGGATACTACACAGAGAACTCGAACGAAACTTTGCTAAAAACATACCCTATACATACCGAATAAAAAAGCCCAAACAGATTTTAGTTGCCGTACTCCACATAGCGGGTAAACCACCCCCGCCTAAATAAAATTAGAATTTTGCAGCCCGGATACTACACATAGAACTCGAACGAAACTTTGCTAAAAACATACCCTATATATACCGAATAAAAGGGCTAAAACAGATTTTAGTTGCCGTACTCCACATAGCGGGTAAACCACCCCCGCCTAAATAAAATTAGAATTTTGCAGCCCGGATACTACACATAGAACTCGAACGAAACTTTGCTAAAAACATACCCTATATATACCGAATAAAAGGGCTCAAACAGATTTTAGTTGCCGTACTCCACATAGCGGGTAAACCACCCCCGCCTAAATAAAATTAGAATTTTGCAGCCCGGATACTACACATAGAACTCGAACGAAACTTTGCTAAAAACATACCCTATATATACCGAATAAAAGGGCTCAAACAGATTTTAGTTGCCGTACTCCACATAGCGGGTAAACCACCCCCGCCTAAATAAAATTAGAATTTTGCAGCCCGGATACTACACATAGAACTCGAACGAAACTTTGCTAAAAACATACCCTATATATACCGAATAAAAGGGCCCAAACATATTTTAGTTGCCGTACTCCACATGGCGGGTAAACCACCCCCACCTAAATAACATTAGAATTTTGCAGCTCGGATACTACACATAGAACTCGAACAATACTTTGCTAAAAACATACCCTATATATACCGAATAAAAGAGCCCAAACAGATTTTAGTTGCCGTACTCCACATAGCGGGTAAACCACCCCCGCCTAAATAAAATTAGAAATTTGCAGCCCGGATACTACACATAGAACTCGAACGAAACTTTGCTAAAAACATACCCTATATATACCGAATAAAAGGGCCCAAACAGATTTTAGTTGCCGTACTCCACATAGCGGGTAAACCACCCCCGCCTAAATAAAATTATAATTTTGCAGCCCGGATACTACATAGAGAACTCGAACGAAACTTTGCTAAAAACATACCCTATACATACCGAATAGAAAAGCCCAAACAGATTTTAGTTGCCGTACTCCACATAGCGGGTAAACCACCCCCGCCTAAATAAAATTAGAATTTTGCAGCCCGGATACTACACATAGAACTCGAACGAAACTTTGCTAAAAACATACCCTATACATACCGAATAAAAAAGCCCAAACAGATTTTAGTTGCCGTACTCCACATAGCGGGTAAACCACCCCCGCCTAAATAAAATTATAATTTTGCAGCCCGGATACTACACAGAGAACTCGAACGAAACTTTGCTAAAAACATACCCTATACATACCGAATAAAAAAGCCCAAACAGATTTTAGTTGCCGTACTCCACATAGCGGGTAAACCACCCCCGCCTAAATAAAATTAGAATTTTGCAGCCCGGATACTACACATAGAACTCGAACGAAACTTTGCTAAAAACATACCCTATATATACCGAATAAAAGGGCCCAAACAGATTTTAGTTGCCGTACTCCACATAGCGGGTAAACCACCCCCGCCTAAATAAAATTAGAATTTTGCAGCCCGGATACTACACATAGAACTCGAACGAAACTTTGCTAAAAACATACCCTATATATACCGAATAAAAGGGCTCAAACAGATTTTAGTTGCCGTACTCCACATAGCGGGTAAACCACCCCCGCCTAAATAAAATTAGAATTTTGCAGCTCGGATACTGCACATAGAACTCAACGAAACTTTGCTAAAAACATACCCTATATATACCGAATAAAAGGGCCCAAATAGATTTTAGTTGCCGTACTCCACATAGCGGGTAAACCACCCCCGCCTAAATAAAATTATAATTTTGCAGCCCGGATAGTACAAATAGAACTCGAACGAAACTTTGCTAAAAACATACCCTATATATACCGAATAAAATAGCCCAAATAGATTTTAGTTGCCGTACTCCACATAGCGGGTAAACCACCCCCACCTAAAAAAATTATAATTTTGCAGCCCGGATACTACACATAGAACTCGAACGAAACTTTGCTAAAAACATACCCTATATATACCGAATAAAAGGGCCTAAACATATTTTAGTTGCCGTACTCCACATAGCGGGTAAACCACCCCCGCCTAAATAAAATTATAATTTTGCAGCCCGGATACTACACATAGAACTCGAACGAAACTTTGCTAAAAACATACCCTATACATACCGAATAAAAAAGCCCAAATAGATTTTAGTTGCCGTACTCCACATAGCGGGTAAACCACCCCCGCCTAAATAAAATTATAATTTTGCAGCCCGGATACTACACGTAGAACTCGAACGAAACTTTGCTAAAAACATACCCTATACATACCAAATAAAAGGGCCCAAACAGATTTTAGTTGCCGTATTCCACATAGCGGGTAAACCACCCCCGCCTAAATAAAATTAGAATTTTGCAGCTCGGATACTGCACATAGAACTCGAACGAAACTTTGCTAAAAACATACCCTATATATACCGAATGAAAGGGCCCAAATAGATTTTAGTTGCCGTACTCCACATAGCAGGTAAACCACCCCCGCCTAAATAAAATTAGAATTTTGCAGCCCGGATACTACACATAGAACTCGAACGAAACTTTGCTAAAAACATACCCTATACATACCGAATAAAAAAGCCCAAACAGATTTTAGTTGCCGTACTCCACATAGCGGGTAAACCACCCCCGCCTAAATAAAATTATAATTTTGCAGCCCGGATACTACACAGAGAACTCGAACGAAACTTTGCTAAAAACATACCCTATACATACCGAATAAAAAAGCCCAAACAGATTTTAGTTGCCGTACTCCACATAGCGGGTAAACCACCCCCGCCTAAATAAAATTAGAATTTTGCAGCCCGGATACTACACATAGAACTCGAACGAAACTTTGCTAAAAACATACCCTATATATACCGAATAAAAGAGCCCAAACAGATTTTAGTTGCCGTACTCCACATAGCGGGTAAACCACCCCCGCCTAAATAAAATTAGAAATTTGCAGCCCGGATACTACACATAGAACTTGAACGAAACTTTGCTAAAAACATACCCTATATATACCGAATGAAAGGGCCCAAATAGATTTTAGTTGCCGTACTCCACATAGCGGGTAAACCACCCCCGCCTAAATAAAATTATAATTTTGCAGCCCGGATACTACACATAAAACTCGAACGAAACTTTGCTAAAAACATACCCTATACATAACGAATAAAAAAGCCCAAATAGATTTTAGTTGCCGTACTCCACATAGCGGGTAAACCACCCCCGCCTAAATAAAATTATAATTTTGCAGCCCGGATACTACACATAGAACTCGAACGAAACTTTGCTAAAAACATACCCTATACATAACGAATAAAAAAGCCCAAATAGATTTTAGTTGCCGTACTCCACATAGCGGGTAAACCACCCCCGCCTAAATAAAATTATAATTTTGCAGCCCGGATACTACACATAGAACTCGAACGAAACTTTGCTAAAAACATACCCTATACATAACGAATAAAAAAGCCCAAATAGATTTTAGTTGCCGTACTCCACATAGCGGGTAAACCACCCCCGCCTAAATAAAATTATAATTTTGCAGTCCGGATACTACACATAGAACTCGAACGAAACTTTGCTAAAAACATACCCTATATATACCGAATAAAAGGGCCTAAACAGATTTTAGTTGCTGTACTCCACATAGCGGGTAAACCACCCCCGCCTAAATAAAATTATAATTTTGCAGCCCGGATACTACACATAGAACTCGAACGAAACTTTGCTAAAAACATACCCTATACATACCGAATAAAAGGGCTCAAACAGATTTTAGTTGCCGTATTCCACATAGCGGGTAAACCACCCCCGCCTAAATAAAATTAGAATTTTGCAGCTCGGATACTATACATAGAACTCGAACAATACTTTGCTAAAAACATACCCTATATATACCGAATAAAAGGGCCCAAACAGATTTTAGTTGCCCTACTCCACATAGCGGGTAAACCACCCCCGCCTAAATAAAATTAGAATTTTGCAGCTCGGATACTACACATAGAACTCGAACAATACTTTGCTAAAAACATACCCTATATATACCGAATAAAAGAGCCCAAACTGATTTTAGTTGCCGTACTCCACATAGCGGGTAAACCACCCCCGCCTAAATAAAATTAGAATTTTGCAGCTCGGATACTGCATATAGAACTCGAACGAAACTTTGCTAAAAACATACCCTATATATACCGAATAACAGGGCCCAAACAGATTTTAGTTGCCGTACTCAACATAGCGGGTAAACCACCCCCGCCTAAATAAAATTAGAATTTTGCAGCTCGGATACTGCACATAGAACTCGAACGAAACTTTGCTAAAAACATACCCTATGTATACCGAATAAAAGGGCCCAAACAGATTTTAGGTGTCGCACTTTGCAAATCAGAAAAGGCGTTCCCAGTTTAATAAATTAGTAATTATAATACTACATCATGGAGGCTAGAGAAAGTTTGCAGCAGGAAATAACTACTTAAATGAGAAGTTTACTGACATTAGAGGTATTCTGAAGATAATATACCTTAATATAATAAATGTTATTATTGTGTACTGGTAGTAATTATATTAACTATCGGAATAATTCAGTATAATATTGAGAGTATACTAATTTTAGAGTTTATTTAAATACTAATTTGCTACGACTAGACTTGCCTTTTCCTATAATAATAATTAGTATTGTGAGTATTACGTATATTGGTTTAGAAGGCCCTACAAGTATTTTGAGATTGACCATAATATAACTTTTAACGTATTGTACGAAACACTGGTGTTATTAATATTCACGACATAGATGGCACATATTATTTGTCAAACTATTTTCGTTGACCGATAATAAACACTTTAAATGTATAATTCGAAAACACTTACTGCATTTCTCGAAAGCTTCTTTGGTAACACCTTCTCCACAAAACAAACACTTATTGCTCATGGTAGATGCTTTTTGTAAAAGAAATCCCTTTAAATATTTTCTCCAAACGTTTATGTTTTCAGATATAGTAAGCGGCTTTTCCATGACGATATTGTGGAAGAAATACAGAATAAATACGCCGCAATTATGGGCGTCTTTTTGAATTATATGTTTTTGTACGACAGGTGTCCAATATTCATATAGTTGTGTTATATTTTCATTATAATGTGAATTATAATACTTTATGAAATTTAAGAAAATCTTCTACTGTTTTTCAGTCTTTGACAGTGTGCTACCGTAAGGATAAAAAAAGTTGAAAGTTTTTTTTGTAAGATCAGCTATTGCCAAACACCAATGGTTACCATACATCAACACTGGCATTACTAATAAATTTTTGTGAATTTGAGTTATCGATAAAAAATAGTCACTATATTCATTTTCTGTAAATATCGTCGTTGAGTAGTTGGTCGCTATAACCTGAAATATTTCATCTTTATTAATTAATTCCAGGACCAAATCTATTAAATAATTATTTAACCAATTATTGCCATTCAATGTACAATAATCTTGTATGTGTAGCTTGTACAAGCAGTTAGTATTTTCATATGTAGCTACAATATATCCTCGTCCATTTTTTAAGATTTTGTAATAATCTATATCATCTACAAGTCCATTCTCCAAAAAATGTAAATCTTTAATAACTGTCCATCGTCGCTCGTCATCTGTTAAAGAAATTCCAGGGGATGTTATATGTGGTAATAAATAAAAATAATAAAATTATTGTAATTTTCAAAATATTGTGTCCCAAAAATGTTTGTCTCTATAAATTCTTTCTATACTTATCCCTTTCTGAGTAAAAATTACAAAATCGCACCAATGCCTATCTGTAATTTCAAGAAGACCTTGGATTTGATAATAATAATTATGCGTACTTTTCAATTTACCGGCCGTATCTAAGTAGTTTGGATGTACTTCTAGAGGATTGAAATTTCGTATTGAAAATGGACACTTTATCTCCACCAGTCCGTCGTTATCTACTAAGCCATCCGGCGACGCTGCCAAAAAAGGATAAGTTTTGTGGATATGTAGTCCAGCTGCACTAACTTTATTTTTCTTCTGGTTTTCGTAACAGGATAGGGCCGACTGTTCATTTTCAATACCGAACATAATGGCCTTAATGTGCAATGTTTTTTTACTAAGAAAACATTTTGCAAGATTTTCGAGAGAGGAAGTAGTTCGAGCTTTACATACGCTGCCGAAATTGGACGAAGTAAGTCTCTTACGACGCTCTTCCAGCCACTTGGAAGATGTTCTTTGCGATCTTGTGTTAATTTCCATGTCTGATTTTTGTTGCTCATTAAGAGTGATGGATTTCAAAAACTTACTGCATTTTTCAGATAAAATGTTTCCATTTGGTGGTAAATGAGAATGTACTACACTGCTCTGACATAACTTACAAGTAAAACTGATGTCTATAATTTCCTTGTTTTCAAACAGGGCACAATTTTGGTGCACCCACCCGTCACAAGAGTCGCATTGAACCCAAGATGTCTTTTTATCAAAAGTGCCGAAACCACAGTATGTACATTGTGTGAAATCTTCAAGCAGTAGAATTTCACTGCGGTTAAAGTCTTCATTTGCAGGTAAAATAGGCTTTAACGTATTATGTTCCTGTCTCAGAAATCTTCCCGAAAAGTGTGTATGAGTTTTTTTGGGTTTCTTTTTCCAAGTTTCTTCAGATGTTTTTTCATTATTATCAAATATAACGCTTGTTGGTCTTGTCAATCCTGTTTTCTGTATTTTAAAACTTAATTCGCGACATAGTGATAAAATATGCTCCCGTACTATGCGAATAAATCTGGAACATTTTAAATTTTTTTGTCCATTTAATAAGTTAGATTTCAAATACCCGAAGTAGTTTTCAACCGGAGCATTGCTTAATCTGTTAAGATTATACCTGCCAAACTGCAGCATAACCCCGCTCCATAGTGGAAAATATGGCAAATATTTGTTCAGCATCAACTCAAGGAAGATCTTATTAAAGTATTTATTTTTAATATCTTTCTGAGTAGATATGGTAGACTTTAAAAAATGTTTAAAATGTATGTAGAAAGGACTGCTACTGTATAAGCTCTCTGATTTATCATTAAATAATTCACTATCTGATGATTTTAAACCGCTGTGTTCGATATTGTCTTCAAAATTTTGATAATCCTTCGAGCAAAATTTTATTAATTGCATGTGACCTGCTTTTACCTGTTCGTTATAAAAATTTCCAGATAGCAAAATAACTAAGTTTTTAAACCATACATTTGCCTCGTCTAATGTACTAATCAGTATACCAGTAGCCATTAATTCTTTAAAAAGAAGTGTTTGACTCTCATTGGTTTGAATACTGTTCAACGTCTTTAGAAACCATCTTCATAAAATGAGCGCAACAGAGATGGATTGTGACTAGAGATACAGGTTTCTGCATATCTTCTTTAATTATATTCATACATGTGTTTAGATATTCTAAAACTGTTCTTCGATTAAATGCTTTTGATATAGCGTGAATGTTGGCGAAACTAAAATCGGTTACTATAGATCCAATAACAGGCCAACTATTATTTTCTTCACAAAATACTCTAAAATCATGAAGTATTTTAAATATAGATTTAGAATAATGTTGCGAAGAAATCATTTCAAATATGGGAATTAATCTATTTGTGGTATTTGTCTGAATCACAGCGGAATACAAATATATACGTTTTTTATCTTCGAGTGGATTTCGTACAACACCTCCCGTCGCATCAAAAAATATGATTGGTAAAATATTGCCAATCTTTTGATCTTGGATAATCCTAAGCTGTTGAATGCTGAATAATTTCACATTAAATGGGACCGATACTTCCTGAATGTATTCTTTATGCTCCAAGTGCATTTCTACCAAATCCAGCAAGTCGTTTTTATTTCTATCCATACTAGCAATAGCCTCTGATCGTATTTTTCTTACAGTGGCATCAGATTTAATATCCTGTAAATTACCTTGTTGTACCACACTTTCTTTCGCTTTCAAAATGGTAGTTTTTTTGTAATGCAAAGGTTTAAGATTCATCAATTTTCTTTTTACTGCAACCCTTTCTATACCTTTTACAAATGATGTTAATTTCTGTTTATGACAGAAATTAAGAGACGTACTGTACACCGATACTTGCTTGTTCTTAATTACAATTTTAAATTTTTTACAGTTATGTTTATTATGGATGCATTCAGCATATATTACAATTGTAATCTTTTTTTTGTGATACTTCGTAAACTTAAAAACTAATTGACAGCTATTGTTTATATATTTTGAGATTCTATTTCTAAGATAATAAGAATAGTAACCCGGTACTAATTTATTATTTTTGAATATAATATTCCAAAATTTCCTTGATATTTGAAAAGATCCTTCAAATACAGTACAATTACCGTAATTTACTTTATAGTTAGTAGATCTGGTTTCATTCTGATAATTTTTCGGTAGTATAAGAGAACTATTAGAACTAGACAAATTAAGTATATATTCAGGAACATCTTGAATAGATCCAGTAACGTAAAAGTCGTTAGTAATGCTTATTTCCGGAGTTACATTATTATAGTTTGAAGAAATAATAGTTTCTTCTGAACGTGAACAGTGACTATCATGATGAACCGCTTGGTTAATAGATTCAACTTCCATAGTCTGATTATAATATAATTCATTATTGCTGACCTGTAGTACATTGACCAAAGGTCTGCATATAGGAGATAAGATCCCAACATTAAAATCGGATAAAAGAAAATCAGATTGAACACTCTCTAAATCAAACGAATTCGTTTGGTTTTGGTCGTATTTCTTAAGCGATAAACGCTTAAGTTTATTTGTAGCAATATCACCAACATTTGAGGATATTTCCGTGCTAAAAAGATTCCTCTTGCAATTTTTCACAGCTGCGAAAGTTAAATTTCTAGACTCAACAGGCGTTGATGTAGTAAAGTGATCAGCAGTGTTAGAGCAGGAAACATAACACACATATTTAAGTATATGTGGTTTTCCCGATAGATACTAATGGGCACATAGTTAATTATAACAAACATAAGATGGACTAAAGAAATAATAAACTACCAACTTAAAAAAGAAAGAGACATATATAAGACAAAATTCAATGACGTCGGCTAGTTGTGCATTTTTATTTTACCATAACTGTCAAAAACTAATTAAAACTTGGACAGCTTCTATACAATTACTAAATAAATTATATAATTATTCCATTTATTTCGCCCACGGCAACGAAAATTTTTATTCGGTATATATAGGGTATGTTTTTAGCAAAGTTTCGTTCGGTTTCTATGTGCAGTATCCGAGCTGCAAAAATCTAATTTTATTTAGGCGGAGGTGGTTTACCCGCTATGTGAAGTACGGCAACTAAAATCTGTTTGGGCCCTTTTATTCGGTATATATAGGGTATGTTTTTAGCAAAGTTTTGTTTGAGTTCTATGTGTAGTATCCGAGCTGCAAAATTCTAATTTTATTTAGGCGGGGGTGGTTTACCCGCTATGTGGAGTACGGCAACTAAAATCTGTTTGGGCCCTTTTATTCGGTATATATAGGGTATGTTTTTAGCAAAGTTTTGTTCGAGTTCTATGTGTAGTATCCGAGCTGCAAAATTCTAATTTTATTTAAGCGGGGGTGGTTTACCCGCTATGTGGAGTACGGCAACTAAAATCTGTTTGGGCCCTTTTATTCGGTATATATAGGGTATGTTTTTAGCAAAGTTTTGTTCGAGTTCTATGTGTAGTATCCGAGCTGCAAAATTCTAATTTTATTTAAGCGGGGGTGGTTTACCCGCTATGTGGAGTACGGCAACTAAAATCTGTTTGGGCCCTTTTATTCGGTATATATAGGGTATGTTTTTAGCAAAGTTTCGTTCGAGTTCTATGTGTAGTATCCGAGCTGCAAAATTCTAATTTTATTTAGGCGGGGGTGGTGTACCCGCTATGTGGAGTACGGCAACTAAAATCTGTTTGGGCCCTTTTATTCGGTATATATAGGGTATGTTTTTAGCAAAGTTTTGTTCGAGTTCTATGTGTAGTATCCGAGCTGCAAAATTCTAATTTTATTTAAGCGGGGGTGGTTTACCCGCTATGTGGAGTACGGCAACTAAAATCTGTTTGGGCCCTTTTATTCGGTATATATAGGGTATGTTTTTAGCAAAGTTTTGTTCGAGTTCTATGTGTAGTATCCGAGCTGCAAAATTCTAATTTTATTTAAGCGGGGGTGGTTTACCCGCTATGTGGAGTACGGCAACTAAAATCTGTTTGGGCCCTTTTATTCGGTATATATAGGGTATGTTTTTAGCAAAGTTTCGTTCGAGTTCTATGTGTAGTATCCGAGCTGCAAAATTCTAATTTTATTTAGGCGGGGGTGGTGTACCCGCTATGTGGAGTACGGCAACTAAAATCTGTTTGGGCCCTTTTATTCGGTATATATAGGGTATGTTTTTAGCAAAGTTTTGTTCGAGTTCTATGTGTAGTATCCGAGCTGCAAAATTCTAATTTTATTTAAGCGGGGGTGGTTTACCCGCTATGTGGAGTACGGCAACTAAAATCTGTTTGGGCCCTTTTATTCGGTATATATAGGGTATGTTTTTAGCAAAGTTTCGTTCGAGTTCTATGTGTAGTATCCGAGCTGCAAAATTCTAATTTTATTTAGGCGGAGGTGGTTTACCCGCTATGTGAAGTACGGCAACTAAAATCTGTTTGGGCCCTTTTATTCGGTATATATAGGGTATGTTTTTAGCAAAGTTTCGTTCGAGTTCTATGTGTAGTATCCGAGCTGCAAAATTCTAATTTTATTTAGGCGGAGGTGGTTTACCCGCTATGTGAAGTACGGCAACTAAAATCTGTTTGGGCCCTTTTATTCGGTATATATAGGGTATGTTTTTAGCAAAGTTTCGTTCGAGTTCTATGTGTAGTATCCGAGCTGCAAAATTCTAATTTTATTTAGGCGGAGGTGGTTTACCCGCTATGTGGAGTACGGCAACTAAAATCTGTTTGGGCCCTTTTATTCGGTATATATAGGGTATGTTTTTAGCAAAGTTTTGTTCGAGTTCTATGTGTAGTATCCGAGCTGCAAAATTCTAATTTTATTTAAGCGGGGGTGGTTTACCCGCTATGTGGAGTACGGCAACTAAAATCTGTTTGGGCCCTTTTATTCGGTATATATAGGGTATGTTTTTAGCAAAGTTTCGTTCGAGTTCTATGTGTAGTATCCGAGCTGCAAAATTCTAATTTTATTTAGGCGGGGGTGGTGTACCCGCTATGTGGAGTACGGCAACTAAAATCTGTTTGGGCCCTTTTATTCGGTATATATAGGGTATGTTTTTAGCAAAGTTTCGTTCGAGTTCTATGTGTAGTATCCGAGCTGCAAAATTCTAATTTTATTTAAGCGGGGGTGGTTTACCCGCTATGTGGAGTACGGCAACTAAAATCTGTTTGGGCCCTTTTATTCGGTATATATAGGGTATGTTTTTAGCAAAGTTTTGTTCGAGTTCTATGTGTAGTATCCGAGCTGCAAAATTCTAATTTTATTTAAGCGGGGGTGGTTTACCCGCTATGTGGAGTACGGCAAATAAAATCTGTTTGGGCCCTTTTATTCGGTATATATAGGGTATGTTTTTAGCAAAGTTTAGTTCGAGTTCTATGTGTAGTATCCGAGCTGCAAAATTCTAATTTTATTTAGGCGGAGGTGGTTTCCCCGCTATGTGAAGTACGGCAACTAAAATCTGTTTGGGCCCTTTTATTCGGTATATATAAGGTATGTTTTTAGCAAAGTTTTGTTTGAGTTCTATGTGTAGTATCCGAGCTGCAAAATTCTAATTTTATTTAGGCGGGGGTGGTTTACCCGCTATGTGGAGTACGGCAACTAAAATCTGTTTGGGCCCTTTTATTCGGTATATATAGGGTATGTTTTTAGCAAAGTTTTGTTCGAGTTCTATGTGTAGTATCCGAGCTGCAAAATTCTAATTTTATTTAAGCGGGGGTGGTTTACCCGCTATGTGGAGTACGGCAACTAAAATCTGTTTGGGCCCTTTTATTCGGTATATATAGGGTATGTTTTTAGCAAAGTTTTGTTCGAGTTCTATGTGTAGTATCAGAGCTGCAAAATTCTAATTTTATTTAGGCGGGGGTGGTTTACCCGCTATGTGGAGTACGGCAACTAAAATCTGTTTGGGCCCTTTTATTCGGTATATATAGGGTATGTTTTTAGCAAAGTTTCGTTCGAGTTCTATGTGTAGTATCCGAGCTGCAAAATTCTAATTTTATTTAGGCGGGGGTGGTGTACCCGCTATGTGGAGTACGGCAACTAAAATCTGTTTGGGCCCTTTTATTCGGTATATATAGGGTATGTTTTTAGCAAAGTTTTGTTTGAGTTCTATGTGTAGTATCCGAGCTGCAAAATTCTAATTTTATTTAGGCGGGGGTGGTTTACCCGCTATGTGGAGTACGGCAACTTAAATCTGTTTGGGCCCTTTTATTCGGTATATATAGGGTATGTTTTTAGCAAAGTTTTGTTCGAGTTCTATGTGTAGTATCCGAGCTGCAAAATTCTAATTTTATTTAAGCGGGGGTGGTTTACCCGCTATGTGGAGTACGGCAACTTAAATCTGTTTGGGCCCTTTTATTCAGTATATATAGGGTATGTTTTTAGCAAAGTTTCGTTCGAGTTCTATGTGTAGTATCCGAGCTGCAAAATTCTAATTTTATTTAGGCGGAGGTGGTTTACCCGCTATGTGAAGTACGGCAACTAAAATCTGTTTGGGCCCTTTTATTCGGTATATATAGGGTATGTTTTTAGCAAAGTTTTGTTTGAGTTCTATGTGTAGTATCCGAGCTGCAAAATTCTAATTTTATTTAGGCGGGGGTGGTTTACCCGCTATGTGGAGTACGGCAACTAAAATCTGTTTGGGCCCTTTTATTCGGTATATATAGGGTATGTTTTTAGCAAAGTTTTGTTCGAGTTCTATGTGTAGTATCCGAGCTGCAAAATTCTAATTTTATTTAAGCGGGGGTGGTTTACCCGCTATGTGGAGTACGGCAACTAAAATCTGTTTGGGCCCTTTTATTCGGTATATATAGGGTATGTTTTTAGCAAAGTTTCGTTCGAGTTCTATGTGTAGTATCCGAGCTGCAAAATTCTAATTTTATTTAGGCGGAGGTGGTTTACCCGCTATGTGAAGTACGGCAACTAAAATCTGTTTGGGCCCTTTTATTCGGTATATATAGGGTATGTTTTTAGCAAAGTTTTGTTTGAGTTCTATGTGTAGTATCCGAGCTGCAAAATTCTAATTTTATTTAGGCGGGGGTGGTTTACCCGCTATGTGGAGTACGGCAACTTAAATCTGTTTGGGCCCTTTTATTCGGTATATATAGGGTATGTTTTTAGCAAAGTTTTGTTCGAGTTCTATGTGTAGTATCCGAGCTGCAAAATTCTAATTTTATTTAAGCGGGGGTGGTTTACCCGCTATGTGGAGTACGGCAACTTAAATCTGTTTGGGCCCTTTTATTCAGTATATATAGGGTATGTTTTTAGCAAAGTTTCGTTCGAGTTCTATGTGTAGTATCCGAGCTGCAAAATTCTAATTTTATTTAGGCGGAGGTGGTTTACCCGCTATGTGAAGTACGGCAACTAAAATCTGTTTGGGCCCTTTTATTCGGTATATATAGGGTATGTTTTTAGCAAAGTTTTGTTTGAGTTCTATGTGTAGTATCCGAGCTGCAAAATTCTAATTTTATTTAGGCGGGGGTGGTTTACCCGCTATGTGGAGTACGGCAACTAAAATCTGTTTGGGCCCTTTTATTCGGTATATATAGGGTATGTTTTTAGCAAAGTTTTGTTCGAGTTCTATGTGTAGTATCCGAGCTGCAAAATTCTAATTTTATTTAAGCGGGGGTGGTTTACCCGCTATGTGGAGTACGGCAACTAAAATCTGTTTGGGCCCTTTTATTCGGTATATATAGGGTATGTTTTTAGCAAAGTTTCGTTCGAGTTCTATGTGTAGTATCCGAGCTGCAAAATTCTAATTTTATTTAGGCGGAGGTGGTTTACCCGCTATGTGAAGTACGGCAACTAAAATCTGTTTGGGCCCTTTTATTCGGTATATATAGGGTATGTTTTTAGCAAAGTTTTGTTCGAGTTCTATGTGTAGTATCCGAGCTGCAAAATTCTAATTTTATTTAAGCGGGGGTGGTTTACCCGCTATGTGGAGTACGGCAACTAAAATCTGTTTGGGCCCTTTTATTCGGTATATATAGGGTATGTTTTTAGCAAAGTTTCGTTCGAGTTCTATGTGTAGTATCCGAGCTGCAAAATTCTAATTTTATTTAAGCGGGGGTGGTTTACCCGCTATGTGGAGTACGGCAACTAAAATCTGTTTGGGCCCTTTTATTCGGTATATATAGGGTATGTTTTTAGCAAAGTTTTGTTCGAGTTCTATGTGTAGTATCCGAGCTGCAAAATTCTAATTTTATTTAAGCGGGGGTGGTTTACCCGCTATGTGGAGTACGGCAACTAAAATCTGTTTGGGCCCTTTTATTCGGTATATATAGGGTATGTTTTTAGCAAAGTTTTGTTCGAGTTCTATGTGTAGTATCCGAGCTGCAAAATTCTAATTTTATTTAAGCGGGGGTGGTTTACCCGCTATGTGGAGTACGGCAACTAAAATCTGTTTGGGCCCTTTTATTCGGTATATATAGGGTATGTTTTTAGCAAAGTTTCGTTCGAGTTCTATGTGTAGTATCCGAGCTGCAAAATTCTAATTTTATTTAGGCGGAGGTGGTTTCCCCGCTATGTGAAGTACGGCAACTAAAATCTGTTTGGGCCCTTTTATTCGGTATATATAGGGTATGTTTTTAGAAAAGTTTTGTTTGAGTTCTATGTGTAGTATCCGAGCTGCAAAATTCTAATTTTATTTAGGCGGGGGTGGTTTACCCGCTATGTGGAGTACGGCAACTAAAATCTGTTTGGGCCCTTTTATTCGGTATATATAGGGTATGTTTTTAGCAAAGTTTTGTTCGAGTTCTATGTGTAGTATCCGAGCTGCAAAATTCTAATTTTATTTAAGCGGGGGTGGTTTACCCGCTATGTGGAGTACGGCAACTAAAATCTGTTTGGGCCCTTTTATTCGGTATATATAGGGTATGTTTTTAGCAAAGTTTCGTTCAAGTTCTATGTGTAGTATCCGAGCTGCAAAATTCTAATTTTATTTAGGCGGGGGTGGTGTACCCGCTATGTGGAGTACGGCAACTAAAATCTGTTTGGGCCCTTTTATTCGGTATATATAGGGTATGTTTTTAGCAAAGTTTTGTTCGAGTTCTATGTGTAGTATCCGAGCTGCAAAATTCTAATTTTATTTAAGCGGGGGTGGTTTAGCCGCTATGTGGAGTACGGCAACTAAAATCTGTTTGGGCCCTTTTATTCGGTATATATAGGGTATGTTTTTAGCAAAGTTTCGTTCGAGTTCTATGTGTAGTATCCGAGCTGCAAAATTCTAATTTTATTTAGGCGGAGGTGGTTTACCCGCTATGTGAAGTACGGCAACTAAAATCTGTTTGGGCCCTTTTATTCGGTATATATAGGGTATGTTTTTAGCAAAGTTTCGTTCGAGTTCTATGTGTAGTATCCGAGCTGCAAAATTCTAATTTTATTTAGGCGGAGGTGGTTTACCCGCTATGTGAAGTACGGCAACTAAAATCTGTTTGGGCCCTTTTATTCGGTATATATAGGGTATGTTTTTAGCAAAGTTTCGTTCGAGTTCTATGTGTAGTATCCGAGCTGCAAAATTCTAATTTTATTTAGGCGGAGGTGGTTTACCCGCTATGTGGAGTACGGCAACTAAAATCTGTTTGGGCCCTTTTATTCGGTATATATAGGGTATGTTTTTAGCAAAGTTTTGTTCGAGTTCTATGTGTAGTATCCGAGCTGCAAAATTCTAATTTTATTTAAGCGGGGGTGGTTTACCCGCTATGTGGAGTACGGCAACTAAAATCTGTTTGGGCCCTTTTATTCGGTATATATAGGGTATGTTTTTAGCAAAGTTTCGTTCGAGTTCTATGTGTAGTATCCGAGCTGCAAAATTCTAATTTTATTTAGGCGGGGGTGGTGTACCCGCTATGTGGAGTACGGCAACTAAAATCTGTTTGGGCCCTTTTATTCGGTATATATAGGGTATGTTTTTAGCAAAGTTTCGTTCGAGTTCTATGTGTAGTATCCGAGCTGCAAAATTCTAATTTTATTTAAGCGGGGGTGGTTTACCCGCTATGTGGAGTACGGCAACTAAAATCTGTTTGGGCCCTTTTATTCGGTATATATAGGGTATGTTTTTAGCAAAGTTTTGTTCGAGTTCTATGTGTAGTATCCGAGCTGCAAAATTCTAATTTTATTTAAGCGGGGGTGGTTTACCCGCTATGTGGAGTACGGCAACTAAAATCTGTTTGGGCCCTTTTATTCGGTATATATAGGGTATGTTTTTAGCAAAGTTTCGTTCGAGTTCTATGTGTAGTATCCGAGCTGCAAAATTCTAATTTTATTTAGGCGGAGGTGGTTTCCCCGCTATGTGAAGTACGGCAACTAAAATCTGTTTGGGCCCTTTTATTCGGTATATATAGGGTATGTTTTTAGAAAAGTTTTGTTTGAGTTCTATGTGTAGTATCCGAGCTGCAAAATTCTAATTTTATTTAGGCGGGGGTGGTTTACCCGCTATGTGGAGTACGGCAACTAAAATCTGTTTGGGCCCTTTTATTCGGTATATATAGGGTATGTTTTTAGCAAACTTTTGTTCGAGTTCTATGTGTAGTATCCGAGCTGCAAAATTCTAATTTTATTTAAGCGGGGGTGGTTTACCCGCTATGTGGAGTACGGCAACTAAAATCTGTTTGGGCCCTTTTATTCGGTATATATAGGGTATGTTTTTAGCAAAGTTTTGTTCGAGTTCTATGTGTAGTATCAGAGCTGCAAAATTCTAATTTTATTTAGGCGGGGGTGGTTTACCCGCTATGTGGAGTACGGCAACTAAAATCTGTTTGGGCCCTTTTATTCGGTATATATAGGGTATGTTTTTAGCAAAGTTTCGTTCGAGTTCTATGTGTAGTATCCGAGCTGCAAAATTCTAATTTTATTTAGGCGGGGGTGGTGTACCCGCTATGTGGAGTACGGCAACTAAAATCTGTTTGGGCCCTTTTATTCGGTATATATAGGGTATGTTTTTAGCAAAGTTTCGTTCGAGTTCTATGTGTAGTATCCGAGCTGCAAAATTCTAATTTTGTTTAGGCGGGGGTGGTTTACCCGCTATGTGGAGTACGGCAACTAAAATCTGTTTGGGCCCTTTTATTCGGTATATATAGGGTATGTTTTTAGCAAAGTTTTGTTCGAGTTCTATGTGTAGTATCCGAGCTACAAAATTCTAATTTTATTTAGGCGGGGGTGGTTTACCCGCTATGTGGAGTACGGCAACTAAAATCTGTTTGGGCCCTTTTATTCGGTATATATAGGGTATGTTTTTAGCAAAGTTTCGTTCGAGTTCTATGTGTAGTATCCGAGCTGCAAAATTCTAATTTTATTTAGGCGGGGGTGGTTTACCCGCTATGTGGAGTACGGCAACTAAAATCTGTTTGGTCCCTTTTATTCGGTATATATAGGGTATGTTTTTAGCAAAGTTTCGTTCGAGTTCTATGTGTAGTATCCGATCTGCAAAATTCTAATTTTATTTAGGCGGGGGTGGTTTACCCGCTATGTGGGGTACGGCAGCTAAAATCTGTTTAGGCCCTTTTATTCGGTATATATAGGGTATGTTTTTAGCAAAGTTTTGTTCGAGTTCTATGTGTAGTATCCGAGCTGCAAAATTCAAATTTTATTTAGGCGGGGGTGGTTTACTTGCTATGTGGAGTACGGCAACTAAAATCTGTTTGAGCCCTTTCATTCGGTATATATAGGGTATGTTTTTATCAAAGTTTCGTTCGAGTTCTATGTGTAGTATCCGAGCTGCAAAATTCTAATTTTATTTAGGCGGGGGTGGTTTACCCGCTATGTGGAGTACGGCAACTAAAATCTGTTTGGGCCCTTTTATTCGGTATATATAGGGTATGTTTTTAGCAAAGTATTGTTCGAGTTCTATGTGTAGTATCCGAGCTGCAAAATTCTAATTTTATTTAAGCGGGGGTGGTTTACCCGCTATGTGGAGTACGGCAACTAAAATCTGTTTGGACCCTTTTATTCGGTATATATAGGGTATGTTTTTACCAAAGTATTGTTCGAGTTCTATGTGTAGTATCCGAGCTGCAAAATTCTAATTTTATTTAGGCGGGGGTGGTTTACCCGCTATGTGGAGTATGGCAACTAAAATCTGTTTGAGCCCTTTTATTCGGTATATATAGGGTATGTTTTTAGCAAAGTTTTGTTCGAGTTCTATGTGTAGTATTCGAGCTGCAAAATTCTAATTTTATTTAGGCGGGGGTGGTTTACCCGCTATGTGGAGTACGGCAACTGAAATCTGTTGGGGCCCTTTTATTTGGTATATATAGGGTATGTTTTTAGCAAAGTTTCGTTCGAGTTCTATGTGTAGTATCCGAGCTGCAAAATTGTAATTTTATTTAGGCGGGGGTGGTTTACCCGCTATGTGGAGTACGGCAACTAAAATCTGTTGGGGCCCTTTTATTTGGTATATATAGGGTATGTTTTTAGCAAAGTTTCGTTCGAGTTCTATGTGTAGTATCCGAGCTGCAAAATTGTAATTTTATTTAGGCGGGGGTGGTTTACCCGCTGTGTGGAGTACGGCAATTAAATTCGGTTTGCGCCCATTTGTTCGGTATATAGAGGGCAGGTTTTTAGCAGAGTTTCTTTCGGGGTCTATGTGTAGCATTCGAGCTGAAAAATTATTATTTATTTTGTCCGATATGTGAAGTATCTTTTTATGCGCCGGCATTTCTCATGTGTAGCACTTAAAAAGCTTTATTCGGTTCGCAAATTCCTTAATTGAGTTGAACGTGGTGTTAGTTTCTTTCTCTATAATTTTTTGTATATCTATGAGCTCTTCGGCAATGTTCGTCACTTTTGGCTGCTACCTTCTGGCTGCCATCTTCACACCGGTCTTTAAATAACGGTACACATACAATTAGGCTGTAAAATATTTCCATTACAGTAAATACTTCACGAGAATAAATCTAGCAATTTGTAGCTACATCAATAAATGGAAACTATTCTTTTGGAGTACACTTGATACCAGAAGGTAAATCAATATCTGATAAGTTATGAAAACAAGTGGACATTATAGTTCCGGTATAAAGCGACATGTATCACGTCTGTTTGCACACAATAATGCAGAATGTATCGATGTCTACAGAAAGTTGTCACCCAAGGGACTGAAACGAACTACAAATGTAAATATTTTTATTTGTTAAATAAAACAAGAACATTGTATGTATTATATAATAAAAAATATTACCAATGTCATTATCATCTTCAATCTCAAAATCATAAACATCTATTTGTAACTACATCTTCTAATGTTTGTTCGGCTTATAGATAAAAATGTATTCATTTGATAAAAACCAATATAAAACAATGTGTAAGAAAGTAGAAGGAATAAAAACATCTACCATATATTGTAATCGCCCTAAAGTGGGCATATTTATTACGTAAAACGTCTTGTTTGCGATTTTTCTATATTATCAATTATTGATTTCCCAGCTGAACTATTTTCAAAAACATTTGTGATAACAGATTTATGAGGTTTTTGGGCTTGTATGTTAATCGTGAGAAGATTATTTTTTCTCAACGCCAGACTATCCTCACCGGACAGGTAAGCATTATCAGATTAGCACTACCATCTTCATCTGACATGAGCACTTCGAACAGCTCAGTCCGACGTTTTTATTTTTTGGAAGTAACTCATATCACAATTATTGAGCTATTGAAGAAATATCTAGCGAAATGTTTGTCTTAATCGTAAGAGTCACTTTCCTCAACACAAAGCTCAGGCTTATCAGACAGAAAACTACCAAATTCGATTGCTCTACCATCTTAATCTGACATAAACTCTTCCAACAGTTTGGTCAAACATTAGTTATCTTCTGGTAATAGCTTATTCTCACAATTAAGCTAATGAACAACCAGCTTGTGAAACGTTGATGTGTTAATCGTAAGAAGATTCACCTTCCTCAACACAAGATTCAGATTCATCAGACAGATAAGTATCACCAAATTCGCTTGCACTACAACTTTGCTATTAAGGAACCAATTTGGGAAATGTGTGCGTCTTAATAATTAGTAAAAGGGTGTTTTTTTTGAGGCAGAGAACTTTAAATTGAAATAAAACACAGAAAGTTTTTTTTTAATATTCTTGAAATTGGCTTTATTGGAAAGATAATTTTTTGACATTACTGTTTGAATATGATTTCGGTCATGTGACCGCCGCGACTGGCGCGTACATGGCGTCATCTGGAGGTCCAATTTTCACACACTCTTTTCGCAGTATATCAGGCTGTATATCATTTCAGCAATAACGCGTCGAATGTTGGCTTCCAAGTGCTCATTGGTTTCCGGTTTATCGGCATAGACATGCGACTTTACATATCCCCAAAGAAAATAATCTAATGGCGTCATTTCGCACAAACGAGATGGCCAGTTAACAGATCCACAAAATGGATCTGTTTCGTGGATCTGTTAACTGGCCACCTCCTTCGTGCAATTTGACGCCATTAGATTATTTTCTTTGGGGATATGTAAAGTCGCATGTCTACGCCGGTGAGCGGATGGCGCAGCGAGCAAATGCTCGCCTCTCAGGCGGCCGGCCCGGGTTCGATTCCCGGTAGAAGCCAACATTCGACGGGTTATTGCCGAAATACAGCCTGATTTACTGCGAAGACTGTGTGAAAATTTGACTTCCAAATTACGCCATGTACGCGCCAGCCGTGGCGGTCCCATGCCCGAAATTATATTCAAACAGTAATGCCAAAAAATTATCTTTCAAATAAAGCCAATTTCATGGATATTAAAAACATTTTTCTGTGTTTTATTTCAATTTAAAGTTCTCCGCTTCTAAAAAAAACACCCTTTAGATTAACTTTCCTGGACACCAGATTTAGACTTATCAGACAGATAAATATCACCAAATTGGTTCGCTCCATCATTTTCATCAGACATAAACTTTTCCAACAGCTTGGGCAGACATGTTTTACTTCTTTGGTAATAACCCAAGTCTCTCAATTGAGCTATATAAAACCAGCTTGTGAAATTTGTTTCGTAATCTTAAGATTCACTTTCCTCGACACCAGATTCAAACTCATCAGACCAAGAAATATGACCAAATTCGCTCGATCATCTGTTCTAACTTTACATTGCTGGTTGCGATTTAATACCGGTGCAGGCCATCCAAGTTTTCTTTATTTTAACATTTTCAGCTAACGATAGGCTTTTAAAATTCATGTTTAAAATATTACATAGTTATGCCATTTTTGTAACAGGTGATTTAAAAAAAATATTCATCAAAGAAGGCCAAAGAAGAAAAAGATGGACATAAGCTGTATGTGTCGTACTAATTCAGAAAGTAGGTAATTTTAATTAATGCAGCTGTCATTTTATGCCAGCTTAATTTGACAAGTTTCAAACCGCTTTTCATAAAAGCGCTTTAATGTTGTATACTTTATTTCATGGTTTTCACTGATGATCAAATACGGCGCATACTGTGGTTCAGGAACGTGGAATGGTTCAAAAGATTAGTTATTCAGTTTACTTTCAGAGAGTGGATGGAATATCAAGTAGTTCAAATGATCCTAATACAAGCGACAATAAACGTGATTTTTGTCTAAGGTCAATCAGGTGAATATTTTTTGAATCATGTTTTATAAAACTGCACTACCTAAACTACCGAAATCACCTAAGATAAATAAACACGCACCAATTGCAACCAATATTATGCACGATCATCCAAAAACTACACAACGATAAAAGAATGCTCAACTTCGCCTTACTACATTTGCAGTTTAGATTTCCAATGGCAAAGCTTGTTCAATATTTCCAAGAACCAATGCTATCGACGCGGTCGTCGCTGACCCTCCGATAGCATTACATTTTTGGGAGTTCAATATTTCTAAATATTACGATAATCCTACGAGTCTGCGACGGTGGTGCTTCAAAAATCGTGAGCCCTCGCGTCACGTTGAAAGTGTTATATTGCCGATTCGGCAGTAGCCTTATTTTCAACCGTAATCCCATAGAAATTGAGGACCACAACTGCTCAGTGCATATAATACTAGCGAGCACTTGATCTAGCATGCATTATTATCCTGTGCACAGCTATAAATATGAATATAACGGTAGCATAAATGATAATAGCTATTTAAGTTACAAATACGAAATTAGACTTTTTTGGACGAGTCGCAGTTTATGGCGCAGCAAGCGAGGCACATAAATAAGGCAAATCTAAAAGTCCGCCTTCATACAAGTTAAATACCTAGTTTTTTGTTGTACTGCTTTGGAAGAGTTTTTTCTTGTTCTTATTAGTAATCGAGGAGATCGGGAAAAGTCGAGGAGGTCATGATCATACTACAAAATGGCAATGTGTACTTTGATTTCGACCAATGGAAACACGGCGTTAGCTTTTGTTGCTATGGTTATTACTGCTGAAAAGTAAAAGTTACTAGTGCAAAAACTCCCACTTTTTTATACTAGTAACGTTTACTTTTCAGCAGTAATAACCATAGCAACAAAAACTAACAACCATTTCCATTGGTCGAAATCAAAATAGACACTCTCATTTCGCGGTATGATCTCCTCGACTTTTCCCGACTTCCTCGATTAAACTGTAATTTTATAATTAGGAAAAACGCTTCCAAAGCAGTAGAATCAAAAATTAAGTATGTAACTCGCACGAAATCGAACTTTTAGACTCACCTTATTTATGTGCCTCGCTCGCTTGGCCATAAGCTGCGGCTCGTGCTCTTGATGACTGGGAGGCTCTAGCCCCTGATCCTCTAGAAGCAGCCCCCCTGCACAGCTGCTAATTAATACAAAAACAAATTGTACCCAGAGTTCCACTTCAAGACTTAATGCTCTAGTAATTTGTAGCTACGAAAATCAAAAATGAGGAGTATGTTTCTCACGATTTCTCTGCTCTCTAAGCTTAAACCACACAAAATTTGGCAAAAGTTTGATTTTTCACACGAATATCTATCATTTAACAATTTCTCCATCTCTTACCATGTCTCACATCTGCACTTATCCTGATCACACTGCAAATTCTATAACAATAACCTTTTTCTTTGTAGACTACATATGCTCAAGGTTCTACAAGTCAATAATATACAGTGTGCCCGCGGATTGAGTTCACATAAGGTGTAAATGACAACACATTTTCGAGTTAGATGTTAATATTCTAGGAATCGCTCCTGCTTGTTCTCAAACCAAGATTTTGAGAAAATCAATCAAATTAATTAACATACAGGGTGTTCTTAGAATCGATTTTTTAAAAATGGCCAAGAGTAAACTACCTTTATTAGAAGAGATAACAAAAAAAGTATTGAGAAAAGTTGTTTAGAATTAAGAGTAAAGGTAGACTCTCAATTTTCAGACAAATCGGCCTACTTTGATTTTTTAAATTTTTTATATATACCTTTTATCGTAACTGTAGAAAGCACTCCATTATTTTTTTAACATCTTAGTTTATGAAGCAGTTAGAGTGCCTCCTACAGCGACGATAAAAAGTATGTTGGTATAAAAAAACAAAAAAATATTTTTAAAAATCAAAGTAAGCCGATTTGTCTGAAAATTGTGAGTCGACCATTACTCTTGATTCTAAACAACTTTTCTTAATACTTTTTTTTGTTATGGCTTCTAATAAAGGTACTTTACTCTTGGCCATTTTTTAAAAATCGATTTAAAAACATCCTTTATATTAGTTTTTCTCAAAATCTTGATTTGAGAACAAGCAGGAGCGATTCCTAAAATATCAGCATCTAATTCGATTTTTGATTATTTACACCTTATGTGAACTCAATCCGCGGACACACTGTATAAAGGGCGTTGTAAGCAAAATACGCTCAGTCATAAAATACTTTATACTAGAGGATTGATTCGACACCATTACACTTTACATTCTTCAAATTCAGCTGATCGTTTCTACAGGTTTAGGTGAATTTTGCGTAATAAAATAGAGCTTGTCTATGTATACGATTTATACAGTGTTCATGGATCAGGTGCCTAGTGTAGTGATTGACAAAAAAAATTTATTTCGATTTTATATTTCGGGATTGAGCTCTGCTTGGCTTGAAACTAATTTTAAGTATATTTTTTATTTTCTCAAATCTAGGTCATGGCAGTCGATAAAAAACATGTATTGTTAAGGTAAAGTATCTTTGCTCTTCTTAATTAGAGAGTTTGAGCACTTCGACGTTAAACTTCCCGTTAACGATAAAGTCACATGACTAGTAACGATAAACTTTTACGGGAGGTATCATTTTACAGAGTTTGAGCACAACAATAACAAACGGTATTTGAACATAACCTCACAATCTGGCAAATATTGAAATGTAGTATATAAGCCGTTCACGATCTTTTTGGGTCAGGTGAGGCTATGACCATCTAGTAATTTTGTTGGCAGAACCTCTGTTGACTAAACTCCCTCGTGGAAATTGACACTTTTTCTGTTAGGTTAGGTTGTTTTCAGTTTAAGGTTATATTTTCTGAATAGGTACATTGTTGCTGGATATTCTCTAGTCTCCACATCGACTCGCGTTCTTTTAAATTTGGTCTGTCCTTTTTAAATTGGAAGTAGCATCCTTTAATGGAAATTTTTTGTTGTAACAACATTATTTTGGTCATTTTGACTTTTCGTTTGACGGAAATTAAAATTATTTTAACACATTTGATAAATCATTTATTTTCTTACGAATATTAAAATAATAAATCTGGCAATGTGGTGGCAAGAAAATGTCGAACAGACACTGACAGAAAATAAAAAGTTGCATCCGCTACATCATCGAATCAGTTAGTCCAACATGAAAAGAAAAAATCATAGCCAACTCTGTCCCAAAAAGGTCGTGAACGGCTTATACTTCCTCAGTTTGTTAATTATTGGTAAGTAAATACAAGGAGCAGTAATTACCTAAATAACATAACTATTACAAGAAATTAGGCATCGTAACGCAACCTCACAAACCAACTTAGCGTTTACGGTAAACCTCTACGCTATTCGTAGTGAAATAACGTGCTCCGATAAGTGTTTAGCGTTACGGTATTTTCGGCGCCTGCGCAGTTGCCTTAAAATAGCGTTAGCGTATAACGTACAAGGTGCTCAAACTCTCAATTTATGACAAAATATCATTGATAAAATTTTGGAAAACTTTTCCCAGGTCATTGAAAATTTCAATTCTACAAAAAATAAATAACTTTCCCACACAGCAACATCTGTGTAAGACAAATTATTTCTCTATTTACCTTTAAAAATGTATAGAAAGTCTCAATTAATTGACTGGAGAATCAGTTTCAAATGTTTACGTTGTTTCGAGTTACAAGGAAGAGGCATTTTCATATTTGATGGTGAAAATAAAACACTGTTGAATGTCACAAAACCAACTTGTCAGTGTCAATTTTTCTTAAAGACATTGCATGTTACAATCATTATTCCCACTTTCAACGTTTATGAGAAAATTGACAATTATTGTTGACACTGACAAGTTGGTTTTGCGACATTCAACAGTGTTTTATTTTCGCCATCAAATATGAAAATGCCTCTACCATTTAGCAACTCTCACTTGACAATTTTGTTAATTCAGCAAATATAATAACAATTGGTTTAAGTTTAACATTCATTAATATTTAGAAATACCATATAATAGTAATTTATTATACAAGACGATAAAGTTAAATTTTATCCACGAGTGAATCGTTTAACGTCGAGACGTTAATGATTCAAGAGTGGATATAAATAACTTTATCGTCATGTATAATACAATATTTTTTTCTATAGCAAGAACTTTAACAATTTTAAAAGAAAATAAGGACAGTCAATCGCATTTCAAAATGTCAGTAGCTAGATTGGGTTGCTACGATAATACGAAGCTGTTAAACAAAAGTTAGAAAATTAAATTACATTATCTATCCTTGATGTTAAAGTGCTACTTTATCTACCCTTGCTGTTAAAGTAAAACTTGACCTTTTGTTTTGAGTTAATAAAAGCACACTTTAACATGTGCTATAGAAAAAAGGCAATTTTATTTTGTATTGAAATTTTTTTATTTATTTCCAATTTCTTTTGTAAAAAGACTCCATCAGACCAAAATTTCCAGAAAATGTAAAACTCTGCTTGGCACCATTTCTTTCTAATAAATAATTAGTGTCGTCTTTATAATATAAATTTATAAATCAAATTTTAAATTAAAAAATGTCTGTTAGTCTTTTTAATAACCAATTAAGTTCTATACATTCTTAAAGCTAGTGGATTTAAAAATTAAAAACGTGTGATCTTGGCACTACAGGAAATGACTTAAACTGTGGAACAATAAGATTTATTGTAGATTCAAAAATTTACAATATGCAAAATAATCTACAACATTTTTAATATAATAAAGCTTTTCACGTTATCACACTTTCGAAAATTAAAACCCAAAAATAATTCTCATTATTTTCGATTCAAAAATAAATTACATCTCATTCTTTGTTAAAAGTAGAATAATTATTATAATACATTTATATTACAGTACATACATCGTAACCAAAGTCAGCTATGTTTATAACAAAGTATCACAGAAATATATAAATTAAAAAGTTACGTCGACTAACATACAAAAAGAAATAAAAACTCGTTCATCTACTACCACTGTATTGATCTGCGTTGTATAAACATAGCCAAGAAATGCATTAATGACCGTTAATATCGACGTCGGCGAAGTCCACTCCAAGCCATCCGATGCAGATGCAGTAGTGCTGGAAGAGCTGTATAAGCAGCTCCTGCTCATCCAGGAACTCGATCTTCTCGATTCGTTGTCGCTCGGACGTGGGCAATGCGTAATAAACCTCCACCATGTCCCAGGCCTTGGCGCCGAGCCAGCTGTTGTTCAGAAACCGATTCTGCTGCGTTTCGAGGCTCTTGCATGCGGCGATTCCGGCCAGAGTGCAGCCCCGAGCCCGCAAGTTCCCTAGCATCACGTCACCGAAAGTGTCATTCATGTTGCACATCTCGTAATTTACAAACAGCGCTGACTGGAACTTGGAAGCGACCCACGACAGCAACCTATTAACACAGTCATTTTCGACATACACTAATACGCACTCCGCGATGAACAGGGTGGGGCTCGCGAAGCTGATCTCGGCCTGCTGGAGCTTCGTCTCCAGCTCGTGAATGTTCCTTAAGTCTGCCCCGATACAATGATAAGTGCCTGCATGCAGGTCAGTCGCACTGAGCTTCACCTCACCGTCCTGCTCGTAGATCTTGTCCAGGAGCAGCTTGTTGCGCTTGATTATGTAACACTTACGGGCTGTCACGGACGGGAAGTCTATTTCCACGAAGTTGGCCACGCGGACGCCGTCATCCTTCAGCTTCCAATACAGCGTGTCGAAGCCAGATCCCAAGTTGACTATTTGGCTGGCGTCGCCTGCCTTCTTCAGGAATTTGTGTATGAAAGTCTCTACTCCCTTCACTCGGGCGTAGTAGCCTCTATGGATCTCTGGGGCCTTGCGTTGAATCTGCTTCACAAACAAGGAGATGTAATTGTCTTGCCAGTAGCCCAGCTGCACGGCGCCGCGCTTGCACTCGCTGGCGTCGTCGTTGGTCGCCATCACTGGCTCGTCGTTCATTTCGGCGGCGGGAGCTCCTGCAAAGACAACAACACTTCAAACTTAGAGGTTATGTCGGCGGGGGTAATCGATTGCGGGTTTTTTCGGGCTTCTCGCGTCGTCTGACGCAAAACCGCGGGGGCACGTACCTTCTGCCGAATGCGGGGAGTATTTTAGCACCTTCCACACGAAAACAGCTCACGAACTCTCCAAAATACTGCGTTTTATCAACACGAACTGAAACTGATTTGCTATTTGCGTTTGCGGCTAGAATTGGCGTGCGCCATAACATTTGCGCATCGCCGACATCGAGCGACTTTGATCGCCTCTTGGGCACGCGCGCATCTCTATCACTAACAACGGCATAGACGGGGAGAAATTAAAATAGATTTTGTTAAACACCGATGCATTTGCTAGGATTTAATTGCATTGATAAAAGAATATTAAACAGTTACTAAATTTTAAAAAAAATGGCATACTTATTATACGGTGAGATCACTGAGAACAAATAAATACAGAATTACAGTAGCCTGCCATTCCTGTTACATGTACGTTTGAAAATCAGTGTTGCCGCTGCTGCCTAAATATTCGTGCCAACATTAGGAAGAAAAAATAATATTTAGAAATTTATACCAAAGTTTTTCTATTTTTCCACACGATTCTACGCATGCCCTAAATCAACATTTTGTTACAAACTACATACATGCATAATCTGTAATATGCGACAATAATATTTATAAAAAAATCAGTTAATTAAAAAAAAAACTTGTGCATTGTCTGCTTAATCTCTTTGATAATATTTTTAGGCTAAATCTGATATACTGTAAAAACAATGTGAAAACAAAGGCCAATCAGAATCTTGTGAAAATAAGATATCGTATGATCAAATAGCTATTTATGCAACAAGTGCTAAAAGTTGACCTTTATGCACGAGACATGTTATGAAACTCAGCCATAATTTTCATGTCTCGTGCATAAACGACTTTTAGCACGCGTTGCATACAATATTTTATCTACGACCTTAATTTTACTGTTATTAATCCATAAATACCTATCGATTTAACAAAGGTTTGCATCTACGACACTTCTAATTTATGTCATAATAAACAGTAGGCCATGCCGCGCGGGCGAATGTTTGCGAATGACAGTAGTCAAGGTCAGTTACCAAATGTAATTATTAATACTCCACATCTGACTGTATTCATTACATAACGCTGCAATTATTTCAAAAACACTTTACCTGTAACGCTAGAAGCAACTAGAATAACTTTACAACTTCACTTCCAGTTCGAAATTGTAGTTTTATAACCTCACTTCACTTTTAGCACATGGGCTAAAAGTAAACAGCCGATTTCTTTAACCACGGTAAACTATAAAACGTCACTTTTAGTGAAACCAGCTAGCGCTAAAAGGCCTACTTTTAGTGGTGGTCGTAGATAAAATTATTTTCATCTAGCATGACTATGGGATACTTACAAATTTATAAATGCAACTATAGTCTTTTTGCAATATCATTTAGAGCAGGCTTCTAATATGTTTTAAAATGTACTAACCATAACCTTAAATATAAGCCGTTCACGATCTTTTTGGGTCAGGTGAGGCTATGACCATCTAGTAATTTTGTTGGCAGATCCTCTGTTGCAACTAAACTCCCTCATGGAAATTGACACTTGTTGTGTTAGGTTAGGTTGTTTTCAGTTTAAGGTTATATTTTCTGAATAGGTACATTGTTGCCGGATATTCTCTAGTTTCCACATCGACTCGCGTTCTTTTAAATTTGGTCTGTCCTTTTTAAATTGGAAGTAGCATCGTTTAATGGAAATTTTTTGTTGTAACAAAATTATTTTGGGCATTTTGAGTTTTCCTTTGACGGAAATTAAAATTATTTTTACACATTTGATAAATCATTTATTTTCTTACGAATATTAAAAAATAAATCTGGCAATGTGGTGGTAAGAAAATGTCCAACAGACACTGACAGAAAAAAAAAGTTGCATCCGCTACATCATCGAATCAGTTACTCCAACATGAAAAGAAAAAACCATAGCCAACTCTGTCCCAAAAAGGTCGTGAACGGCTTATATATCACTAGCGTCACTTTGGACAGCTGTTTGAAGAACTGCACAATTTATTTCAAGGTTTCGTAAAATATATCTTCAAAATTCAAAGAAAAATATATATCAAAATAAACTGAAGCTCTTCATTGTTACTTTCGTAATAGTCCAATCACTATGTACAAAAGGAATGCCTTCGCTTGAAAGGGAACTGAAATTTAAAATTCCATTTTTGTGGGCTGGGAGGGGCGGGGGGGATCAGGAAAGATTCATTTCAAGTTGTCGGCCAAGATTTCCTCTGTGCTATTTCCGCCATATTAAAGAAGGTGAAGTTCGTTTTCTAAGCAAGAATTAATCTTAGCTTTTGAGACTGAACTTACTTTAGGCATTATTAATAATTCCATTTTGAAATAATTTGAAAGTTATTGACATCTCAGTTGCCAATTAAAAACTCAGATCCACACAGCTAAAATGCGTTGCCATTAGTTTAAGATTTCGGTTCTTAATTTTTTTTACTGCTAAACGCTGTTCAAAGTAATTACAATCCGACCCTAAAGTTCATCTGTGACTCTTGCAGCTTATGACATGTTATTTCATGTATTCTGAAATGTAAAAATGTCAAAAACTACGATTTACAACAAAAACTATTTACAATTGCCAAAACTTAGCTTCACTTCTGTACAGAAGACCAATAAAGTTTAATGTACTTTGTAAATAGTAATAATTATCAATCATCATGATCGTCAGCGACAGGGGTCAAACCTTTTGGTTTGTTTCGATCTCACAAATTAAAGCTGGTCTTTCCAGCATTTTTTTGTCGTCCAACGTTTCTTGTTCTGCCTGTGGGCTGGTAATGAAACAGTTATTTCGGTACACGGGAGTCGTCTATCCTAATGAGATGTTCATGACAAATGGTTCTGTATTGTTTTATTTTTTATATAAAACAAGCAAGCTGAAAAGCAATGCGTGTGCTCATGAAACATAGTTTAGAAAACTATCACAGCGATCTTATGGCGGGTCTCACCAGCCTCTGCATGGAATTGTTGAATATGGTCCTGAAGCGGATACAGGCGACTGCCGTAGCCGAAGTAAATTCAAGCCGCCACCAAAACTGCTCGCAATCCATATGAGCTTGATACCTGGGAGCCGGAAACTTGGAAGTATTAGGCATGGAAGCAGGCCTAATTATCAAAAAATTAGAACTCACAAGAAGATGTCAGGTCATTTTGTATTTTAATTAGCCACATAGGCTTTAGGGCAGCGTGCCCGTATGTTAAACCCTTTTAGTTACTTATTTGGCTTCATCGCCTAATTCCATAATAATGATTTTGCACATAGTTGGCCTCAAGCGCAGTATTTCTCGTCATCCGGGGCACCCCTTTGTTGGTACTTTGACAATCGGGTGTTAACGCTCGCAGGATTTCCGAACCTTCTAGAATTTACGCTGTTGGTGTGACTGCGAGGCCTCGCGCTCTCTTTGTTACCGGAACTTATTTGTTTTATTGGGCGCCTCGCCATTGGCTGTCTTTGTCACCGGCACTTATTTGTTTTATTGGGCGCCTCGCCATTGGCTGTCTTTGTCACCGGCACTTATTTGTTTTATTGGGCGCATCGCCATTGGCTGTCGAGGGTCACGTGGTAACGCCGTTTTGGCTCACGCCACTTCAAGCGTCGTAACGCTCCTTGCGGGGCATTCAGCCGAGGGCCGTTGATCGAAGAAGTCGCAGAGTGTGCCGTTTCGCGGCGTTCCCGCCATTTGCGGGGACGTCAGCCTTTTCCCGTCTCGTGCTGCTTCAGCAAGTAATTGATAAACTGTTTCGCCTTAAGTGGCAGTTCTACTCAGGCGATTGAACAAGGGAGGTGTGTGTGTGTCGTTAGCGGCGATCTTATTACGCCAAGGCGTAGGTGTGATGGAATTCCATGCCCGGTTCTACGTCGTCACGTAAGGGAGTGTTCCCTTTAGCTCGTTGTGCGAGGATTCCGTTGAGGTAGGACATCACTTGGGCTAGTTTGGCCGTCGTAGCGGCGTTTGTTGAAGCGCCAGCCTTTGTCGCCATTTTGGGCGCATCCAGACCATTCACACGTCGGCCGTTTTAGCGGCGAATGAATTGCCACAGGCAACCTGTTTCCCGCAAGCTGGACCGCATGCTGATCTCTTGGATCGTCACCAATAAAATTAAGGTATTTGTAACCATTGAATTATACTAACTTCTCGTGCGCGAGCTGTGCGCTTAATCATGTGAATAACTGTGAAATTTTGTGCACCGTTAAAGACGTACCCTTCGCATCTTAAATCGTTGTCGCGAAGTGGCGTCGCTCGCTCATTTTTGATCTAATCACTTCCCTCACTTGGGCTTTGCTGTGTTTGCCCAAATTATCATGTGAGCATTTTTATGAACAAACGTTCCCTTTGTGGGACTCATATGTCAAACTGCTTTTGATTTTGTACAGTTATGGGTGTTGTTTAGTAACCGTAGTGCGCCCATCAGCTGATGCTTATTTATAAGAATTAACGCAATGTTTGCGGCACGCTTTGCTGCCCCAATGTAAGACTGGACCAATAGACGCTTATCTAATTAAGAGACGCTTTATTCTTGGTCGCTTTGTGCATGTTCTGTTTCAGTGTGCGGCCATCATTGAGGAGATGAATGTACGGTGGAGCCAGTGAGATCAGAGCGTGCAGGTGGGCTTGGTGCTGACATTACCGTGGCTGAAAAAGCCCCCTTCATGATCTAAGTATTTTTGCCATCGCGAAATCGTTGTGTGAGTTTATAATTCACCAGTACCCTTATCGACGGAGTGTCTTGAATACTTCGCCCCCGTCTAACCGCCCAGGCCCGGTTATTCGGGTTAAGACAGGCTTGGTGGCGCCCTCATAATTTTGACGTACCCTATATATATATGCCACAACACGCTTGCCCAGAACGTATCGTGTGACTCACGCCCGACTCCCTGAGCGTTACAGCCGTGGCCTTTAGCCTGTTGTTAGCAAATCTCAGGGCAAGTGTGCCAGTTTTCCAGGACTGATTCCGTGGTGCGATGCTCACCTTGGGTGGGTGTCGTAAAGTTGTTTTAATACCGTAACAGGCTAATTTTGGCAGCCCAACGTGTGGGGCTTTGTGGCTCCTTTGTTCTCGTCAAGACGCCTAATTTCGGCGCCCGCCTCTGGGTCATTTTAGGCATTGTAGCCTTGTTGTGTCACTTATATTGTTGTCACAAATGTTTTTTTTTCGTAATTTCGAAGTGGTATGGACTGGTAAACCGTTTTTCTTAGTAGAATATTTTACCGAGCTTCTTTTCTTGTTTTCTATGTTTTTTCTTGTCTTTTCTTATTTTCTATTTGTAGTTTTGTGTTTTGTTGTTGTTTATCGCCTTTTTGAGTTTTCTTTTTGTATTTTTCCATGTCTTTTCATGTTTTGGGTATCTTTTTCGTCATTTTTACCATAATAATGTACATTTACACATAGCCTGCATGTGTCTGGAGCTTAATGACACATTTGCTTTAATTACTTTATTACAGTCAGTGGTGCAAATTAAGTTAATTGTGTGATAGGCACATCTAAAATGAACTAGCAATCTGCAAATGGTATTAGCATTATCTTTTTCATCATCACTATCAACGCTGATGAAAGTTATTTCTTCAGTGTCTTCATCACTACTGTGAAACGTATTTTCATCGGTGTCATCTATTTCAGAAGAATACATATAAATAGAATTGTCATCTCCTAGCGTTTGTTGGGGTAATACTACACCAAACTCTTTAAATGCCTTTACAAAGTTTGAACCATTGTCTGTAACTTCTGGAAAGTAGAACTAAATTGAAACCTTCAAACAATGCTTTAAAGCTGGGATGCTCCACAATGGATAATGGAGACATAGTGCCTACCACAAATTTAATGATTCTGTTTTCAAAAAGTTTCTGATTATATTTTTGTTGCACATTTGACGTTGTAAATCGTGTCATTAACGTTTGTTTTTGTTTGCTAGTGGATGGACCTGGGTCCTAAAATCGTCTGCTTTAAGTTGGATGTCTATTTTGTTTTTGCTTCTTGTATTCTAGGTATTCTGTATACTTATTTGAGTGAACCTTTCTTAGATGTTTGATGAAGTTTGTTGTGGTTATTGCAGATCCTTTAATTGTAGTTGTTTTTGGCATACAACTTTGACACATTGCCTCAATATGATTAATGTCTACTACATTAATGACTTGAAAATACGTACCATCAAGAATAGCACTGCTTTTTAGTCTAATTTCAAGGTTTTCTTCTTTACAAGCCAGACTACTAGTTTTTCTAGGTGCCTTTGAACATACATTTGTGGATGCATTTGAAGTGATTTTTGTAGACGACTTTGAAGTGAGCCTTAAACGTTTTCTTCCGCTGTTCTGATAATCACTGTCACTATTACTGGCGTTAGTTTCAGCACTTGTTGATGGCCGGGGTGGCACATATTCTGCGTCTGAATCTGTAGAATATGGTTCGCACAGAGAAGCAGAACTGTTACTATCAGTCTCAGACATGATAGTTTTTTTTTCACACAAATCTAACAATAATGCATTTCAAGCAAGCCAACTGCTACTGGGACACTGACACTGTGGGCCTGTCAATCTGTAACTGGCCTTAATGGGAATGAATAATAAATTAAATCTCCGTTCAATTTATATGTAGACTGGAGAATCACAGTTTTATATATACAATAAATCAAATATTTAGCTGCAACTGGTTTTGTATCTAATGTCCAAGTTAGGGGAATCACATACTCACAAAAATACTCGTAAATTCATGGAGTACTTATTACGAGTACTTGCGATAATTATCACGAGTACGAGTAACGAGTATCAACAAACACAAGTACTCATGAGTACTGTGAACTGAGTACTTACAGTACTCGAGTACAAATTTAAAGAAAAGTATTGAGTACTTGCCCAGGACTGCTTGCAACCTATCACTGACGCTCGAAACTATAGTAATTTTAGCTTGTAGCAACTAGTTTTATTCATAGCTTTCGCCCGTAGCGTTGGGACTACCTATAAATTAGGCGAGTGCTTACAATTAATTTGTTGTACCTAAATTATTTCTTCTAATGTGAAGCTGTTCGTATTAACATTGATGTTATGTATGACTACTGCAAGTCTGTTTCAGGTTTAAGAGTTCTCACCCCTGATAATTTAAACACTCCGTTAATTTTAGAAAAGAACCGTATGCCGTCTTCACTGTTACTGGTCGGCCTCCGATTCATCCGTGTAGCCTGAACGTTTGTTTGATACGAATTGGAGCTGTTTATAGTATTTGAGTCTAATTAATATGAGTCTTGAGTCTAAAATTTATTTTCCGTTTATAGTAATTAAAAGATAAACCAATTAAACATACAATAATATTATTATGCACGGCTGACCTAAGATAAATTGAGTAATTTGCGTTGGTATTCTGATTGGCTTCGGAGGTTTGTAACTCCTCGGTTGTTGAAACGGTGTTGGTTCAGCTTATTTTGTATGATTGGATATTAACGGATAGCTATTGGTTGATGTCTTTCGAATACTAATCTTGAGGAAGTGTTCCCTTCGGTTTTGTACGAATATTTTGCGGCCTAATTGTTATAAAATGGATTTGTTTGTTGTGTCAAGTTTAGAAGGAAAGTTTCTGGTTGAGTTGCAAATACACTCTTATATTCGAGTTAATTTTAATTCGTTCGATTTTTTTATTCCTCATAAACCAGAGTGCTTTAATCACAATTCGAATTACGTTATTTTGGTAGATCTAGATTTTCTCAATGATGTTCGAGACGTTTGCGCTCTAGAATCATCCTGCTGGAAATATCCATGCTGCAGTTCAACATAATTCAATTTGTTTACAAATACACTTAAAATATTTTTCCTACACGTCTACGAGACACTACGACCCATATTTCAACTTTCAGTGGATAAGAATTTACGTAGCCCGAAAGATGTATTTATGTTCATTGAACTATTGACAGTCTCTTATTATGATCCATTGGTAATAACTAATAACACATTAAAAAACTGGAATAATCTTATACCGAAACCATTGGAGAGCTTCCTTTACTATATGACTGTAAGTCCCTACATCCTGTGAACGCCTTGTTAATAAGTTTATGGGTTCGTCAGTTAATCGCTATTTTAACATCTACTACTATTTTCAAAATACTAATGGTGAGCTTCCAAATTGAGTAACCCTGCATTTTTCTAAAAATAACATGTCGAATCGACATTTACCACAGACTGAAGTATGTTTATAAAATATTGGTATACAACTCCTTCGTTTCATAAGCGCAGACGCCATAAACCAGGAGTATCTATTAGCCGGAATGATTTTTCCAGACGAGGCCATAAAACACTCGTCGCAGTTTATGCTCGCTATTTGTTGCGCCCGAGAGTTTCTGGCTTATCATTTCGGGCCCTTCTGGAAACTATAAAGCGTTCTCCGCTACTTCCGTATATCTTTGACATCAGCAGGATTCTTCGCAACGTCGCGTCGGTTTCCGACGTAAAATGCAGTCGGGGCCCATTATCGATCTCCAGGAATTCTATTAAGAAAATGTGCCCTTATCGCTCCATTTATTAAGCTTCTTGGCCAGGCTGCTTTGATCCAAAAAAATATTGAAGCCGGCACAAATACACGGCGACGGGCTTAATAAAACCCCTGCTTGGGGCATACAAATAAACCGGAACCTCACTTTTCGTTTAATAATGTCCTTGCTTTGTGGGTGCTGACATCCGGGGGCTTCTGGAGCTTTCTGGGCCGATTCCTGGCTAAGAGAAGCACGGATGGTTTCCTTAAAGCTGCCTCCTGTGTAATGCTAATTCGGAGATCGTGGGGATTTGAATAGCGGTTAAGGAGCAGTTCTGGCTGGCAAGGCATATCTTTGATATATTTAGTTTGAAAGCTTTGGAAAGTAAGTTGAAAGGATTTTATGGTTTTTATTTAATATAAAGAAGATCGTAACATTCTGCGAGCCGTTAATTAAAAGCTATGTGAAAGTGAGATCACTTCAACATATTATTAAGAAGTAATTGCGATGAAGTGCAAAGCATTGACGGGCTACCCATATTTTTCTAAAGCGGCCTGGAACCCCTTATTTTGCATTCATAGACAAATTCAGGAAGTTAAAATATTTATTTCTTCAGTTTTGCTTTGCTAATTTGTGGAAAATTTTATTTTATATATGTAAATGTGTTTTCACCACGATCTAAACCATTAATTAAATTCTTCGTGGGCTGAACTTTATATGTTAAGATGGCAGATAACATTTTTTGTACACAAAGCTGTTATTTGTAGAAATTTTGTATCTACTAACTTTCAGTTTAACTAATCTTACCACAATCCAGCACAACTGATGGTTCACACATAAATCAACAGTGGTTATACCAATCTCCAGTGCATTCTGACTATAAGATGTGTAATTTTAAAACATCCACAAATATTTATTATTTATACTGTTTAATATACTGTTATGCTCTTTAGTATAAGGGTTTAATATCAAATTAATAAGGTGTGATACACGCACACAACTTCCTTTTACAGTGATCTTATAATTAGCCAAAAAATTTGATTTTAAATTTTTAAGCATTTGCCAAAATTTTCAAAAATTACAAATTTTACAAAAACGGTACAAAATAGAGTGTTAGTTCAAGAGACACATTTTTTTCTAGCATTTTAAGCTGAATTCAAAAATGTAATAATATACCGGGCGTTCTATTTAAAATAGGAGTTAATAAAAAAATTGAAAAAAAAACAAAAGATACCCATTTTAGAAGTATTCAACTGGAAAATCACATATCTCACATCAATACTCATTAAAAATGTAATAAAAATGTACAGTTTAAAAAAATCGTTAGAGCCGTTTTTGAAAAAATCGAAAAAATCTGAAAAATCACAAGAGTAAACACCTACTTCCGGTTATGCGATTTTCTTCAAAAGCTTGTTGTCGCATTTACATAGTACACAAAACTTATATATGAAGTTTCAACGCCATACCTCTTTCCGTTTTTGAGATATTCTGTTCACAGGCAGATACACAGACAGACACACAGACAGACATACAGACAGACACACAGGCAAACCAATGAAAAAAATATGTTTTTTGAGATGAGGGGACTCTAACACGTGAAGATCTGTTGAAAACTCATTTTCGAATTTTTGGGGTGAATCCAATACTTCTTTTATTGTAAAAGGAAGTAAAAATTAGAAAGATGAATTTAAGTATGAAAAGGATATCAAAATCATTAAAATGTATTTGGCAAAGAAAGGAAATATAATTTAAAATTCAATTAAATGGAGCTACATAAGAAACAGTAGGATTCTCACATAATTTAATTATTATCTGAGGTGAAGTGGGGAATTAGTGGCAATTACTTATTCGAGAAATACCATTCAACATAGTGAGTGTTAGATAAATAAAATAAAGTTTTTATAGTGTGTTGGACTATGAAATATATGCTAAACTAAATCACTAAGGAGATATTTTTATTTATCAGTATGTAAAAATAATTTGATACAAAAACATGTATTTTAATTTGTAAGCGGTTAAAATTATGAAAATAAACCCTTTGTAAACGGTTAAAAGCTGTTTGGAATATAAAAGGGATATGAATTAAACTAAAATTGGCGTGGAGTATATAAAAAGTAAACTTCAAAAGATTAAAAGATGTGAAGAAGAAGAGGATTAAACTAAATTGATATGGTGAGAATGCCTAAGTAATACAGTTATAATCTACAAAGGCAAATTTCTGGAAGGGGATCAGGCGCGTGCTGGCCCGCCGGGCTACCGGGCATTTCCCGGTAGGCCCTGAGTTGCCGGGCCCTAGGACTATTCTTACAATAGTCTGTTCTTTAAAAACTATAAATTATCAAAATGAAGATCACTTTCGTTTGACCACGTTAATAATGTTGTGAGAAACCAAATTATTGTCAGTATAGACACCAGATTTGTGGATCATTGATTATTTTATGGTGATTTAGAATACTTGAAGCGTCCTAGATTTCCTGAGTATTCCAATGAACTCCTTCAATAGAATTTGTGAAGTTATTCCAGCCCTCTAAAAAGCAAAAAAAAAAAAATTAAGGAAAAGTTGATGACGTTTGCCAAACTGTGGCCTCAGTTTCCAAAAAGAAATTTTGAAAACATTTATGAGACAGATAAAGCTAAAAACATGATCAAGATGAGCAAGGACAAGAAAATGAAGAAAGTCTTGACACTGACTTTGAAGATGATATTTCCTTGACAAATGTAGTTCCCTCTTATAGCTATCATTGTAGACACTGTTTTCGCATTGTGAAGTGCATTAGTTGTGTATCGTATGTATTTGTGGTTATATGCATGTATAATTTATGTTCTACTGTATTCGATGTGTATGATTCTCAGATACCAAATTGGCCCAATTACCGAAATTAATTTGGCCAATACTGCAACTGAGCAAGAATTTGGGAATTAATTTGGCAATTGAACGAATTTAGGTTTTACGCAATTCTCGTACTGAGTATTCTATTTGGGCAATTGAGCGAATTCGGCATCTGAGTCTAACCTATACAAGTTTCTTCTCACAATCCAACTTAAGCAAATATCTTGTGCAAATTTATTTTCTAAACTAAAATTATTAATTGCTCGTTTACGCAGCTGTAAGAACATTTGGTAACTCTGCGCTGTTTCTCAATATCCACCAAACCACTTTAATGTCAAATTTCTTTCTGTTACAGAACGTATAAACTCGATTTTTTCAGTTTTAGCAGTCGAATATAAATCTTTTTATACAGCTAGTACGTAATTTGACTTTATTTCATTTTAAAACCATAATCCTGTTTTATTTTCCACTGATTTTTTGTTTATATCTTTGATAAGAGCTATATAAAGTAGTCTATGACGCCCTAGGGCGTAAATAGAAAGCCAGACCCTCAGACTTGTAAACTTGTCGCCCTCAAAAATGCATAAACATCTTCATAATGCCCTTAGTACATACATAACTATGCTGGCTCTTAATAGCGGGTGTAATGTGACTGTTATGGCCTGAGGGTCTATAGAGTTGCTAGGTAGTATAATAACACAGTATAGTATAGCAACACCAACAATCTGCATAAAAACCATAGCACACCAAATATTCACAGCTCCAGCACAACGATGACGCAGTAGTTTGTAGCCAATATACTGAATCCTTCAATTGCGTACATTTCAAAAGTAAAATAAAATAAAATGTTCTATGTGCCACGTGCATAATCACGTTATTTATAACCATCGAGTCCTCCGCTTTGAGTCGCCCTTTAAACATTTCCTCGACTATAATTAATCTATTATGCCCTTAATACATTAATAATTATTATTGACCTAACTCACAAAACTATCTCGGCCATAAAATAAACTCTTCAAATTATGTACTTGCTATATAAATAGCTATTATCCAACACATTCTCAAACTAAAAATATTAATACAGTTATTTCAAATAAAACAAGTTCATCATTAGTCAGCCACTAGTGACGGAAAAAGCGAAAAGTCGAGGAGAAATAATTATTATGGATACATAACAACTAAAATTAAAGGCTTGCTTGTAATTTTTAAATGTTACTAATATCATGTTAGCGTAAAAAAAATCAGAAGAAAAAATAAGTTAAAGAGATTTAATAGAGGTAATGGATAAAAAGTTGTATTGGACAACGGGCGTTGTGGTTAAAGTTTTTCTTTTGTGACTAATTTATTTATTTTTATTTTTATTTTATTTTATTTTATTTTATTTTGTACTCAGCCGTCCGTGGACGCTTGTTCAAGCTACATTCGACACTGATACATTCAATAACTATTATTTTTGAATACATTGTATTTACTTAGTTTTGAGTTTTGTAACCCTACCTAATTCTACGACACCAATTACTGTTTATACTATATTTCTACCGTTTTATATCATCCTACAACCTTGAAAAAATTAAAATTTGCCACGGGTATTTTTTAGGGGCCTTTCCTAAAATTTCAATGCCCGGGCCCTCTGTAGAGTCCCAGCACGCGCCTGAAGGGGATGCTGAACTGAATTTATTGTCAAATTACATTGCATCATATGAATTGGATAACAAGGAATGGGTTTTACTGGAAGTGGTTTACATCGAGATTGCAGAGTGAGGGTGTCATTGAAGTAACATCTTATAACTTGCATCTAGTCGATGCTCGTGATACCAGATCGTCGGAGGCTTGAGGATTCATAAGACGATGGGGATGATGCTTGCTGCTGACATTACTACTGGAGAATGTTGGTAGGTGCCTTGTCGTGTTTTGGCCAGGGAGTCTTTGTGGATCCAGGTGTTGTTGGCGGAGTTCGGACTGGGATTTGTTTAGACGTTGGGAGATCTCTGTGAGATTGCTGGATACGTTTGGCTTGGTAAAGCAAAGTATCGAGTCCATAAACGGGTGACAGAATATAGGTATTTAAATAGAAAAATTGAAAGAAAAGATAGGAAAAGATAGAAAAAGTGAAGTGAGGTAATTTTAAAAAGGGAAGTACTTACTATTTGACATTTGTTGAGTGATAAGTAAATGTAACGAGAAAGTATTTGTAATTGCTTTTGCACTTGCATAATTCCAAGTGACACTTGACAGACGTTTAAGTTGTCATGAAATAAGATAATCAAATTTCAGGAATAAGAACAGTCTAGATTGTGAGCGAATTCTACCTGTATTTCAGTAAGAGTAAAATGTTTCCACCGGAGTTAGCGATTTAATAAAACTGATAATCCATAATTATATAAGGGCAAATAAGTTATAAAAAAGATTTAAATTTTAAAAGAGAATTGATTGAAAATAAACTGAGGTATAATAAAAGTCAGATGTAATAGCTAAAATATAATAATGATTTTTATAACATAAAACCATTTAAATACATAAAGATCATTATTACATAGTCAATTATAACTTAAAATATGTGCCACCCAGTGGAGCTATAACAATACATTCTCTAGTTCCACAGCACTCTCCAAAAGAAACTAAATTACAAATGGGAACAAAAAGAAATTGTGTTATATTATACAGGGTGATCTATAAGGTGGGGTTCAAACTTGCTGATGACATTTTTTAAGTAAAAAATTGTATTTGAAATTTTGTCGTTAAACGCTTCCTTAATATAATAGAGTTACCTGAAGTTCACACTGGACAAAACCCTTTGACGGTTAATTATAAATCAAACAATAAATCGGAATTAAAAAACCTGTCAGTCAGTTATCAGTTTTATTCACACTATGACACTTAAAATCTTCAAATCATCAATTTCACAACACAAGAGTACGCTTATATTGTTTTCGTATATGGATTGTGCAATGGTAGCGCAAGACAAACAGCAAAAGAGTATCAGGAAAGATACCCAAACAGGCGTTACCTGGATCATAAAGTATTTACCAAATCTTTTCATAGACTTACGAACACCGGCAACTCTGCTTCACAGAAGAATGAATGGCCTCGTGTAAGAATGCAAGACGAAGGAGATCTTATTGATGATGTTCTTAATGATCCTAGCACAAGCACTTGGCTTGTATCCAGAAATTTACAGCTTACACAAAATTTTGTATGGCTCGTAATAAACAAGAAAATGCTGCATCAGTATCACTTGCAAAATGTGCAGGAGTTGCAGCCAGAAGACTGACCGGGGCGTTTAATATTTTGGCAGTGGCTTCTGCAAGTATTATTTCTAGGTTCTGATTTTATATCTCATAATTTGTGGTCAAATAAAGCTACATTTACCAAATATGGAATAAAGAATCATCACAACAAGCACCTTTGGTCGTTACAAAATTCATACCAGATACAAACGCTGCGTTTTCAGCCACATTTTAGCATAAATATTTGGAGCGAATTTGCTCGACCTGCAGATAATGACGTACGATCGTATAAAATAAATGCAAACGTGTACCTATTTTCTTGAAAACAGTCTTTTGAACTTAATAGCAAACGTCCAGCATATGGTTTATCAGAACGATGGTGGACCACATCGCGGAGGGCAAGTGGTTGAGTGGCTGAATAATAATTTTAAGTTTGTGCCCGACCTGGTAGATCACGCTATATAATAACTTACTTTAGATGTAGTGTCCTTTACCTTTACTTAAGTAATTGTGACTGTGCGATGAAATTTAGGTCAAATAGATTCAAGAAACTAAATTTTGGATCACTGCTAGGACGAATTTAAACAGTTTCTTCATTTGACTGGTCTTCTAAACTTTCTGGTAGTAGAAAAATGGGAAATATCAGGACAAATGCCACATGTTCTTGTCGCTGATGATAAAGTAAAATATTCAAGAGTTTTTTCTGGTGTTTTGAAGGGAATTCTGATATATTTTCTATAAAAAGTAGCAATTGGCAAGATAATCTTTGTTCCCTTTGCATTATATTCCTTCTCGAGGTGCAATCTTTGTCGGCCTTAAAACAGTCTCGAAACTGAGCTAAAATACGCCTTAAATAAACATAGTAACGATGCATAAAACTATCGTTCGCTGAAGAAGCTTCTTAATTACATTACAATTTCCAATGTTTTGGCGATAAATGTTTAAAACATGCAACATTTAAATCGTATAACACCAGCATATATTAACTTAGCCTATACGTAACAGGTAGCCGATGACTGCAGTGTCGGATTTGTAGGCGAAGAGTCGTAATTCCTTGGTATACTAAGGGAATTGTAGTTAGTGGGAGTGCAAGCAAGAAAGAGAGTCGCTCACGACACCACAAATTCAGGCGAACTCGGCAGAGTCGATGTACAGGGTGGCGACGATATGAGGAATGCGAGTGGCAGCTAAATTATCCGTAAATCGAAGACTAAAGCCCTATCAATTCAACGGAACGGAACGTTAAGGTTATCAAAATTCTGTATTCTAAATCCTGGTTGTCACATCCGATGGAAGTCAAAGTGCCAAAAAGTCGGCCGTATTACCCAGGAGATCCACGGACGAGAACGCAGACACTCTTTACTCACCTGCTTAGGATCCGACTGCCTAAAAATTATCGCCATTGAAGAAATGTATCGTACAGCTCTCAGAATAGCTTTGACTCTGATAATGCAAGCTGCAATGCTCACTCAACGAACTATTACAATAATCCTTGTTTGAGTACACAAGGTGCAACGAATATGAAGTCAAAATTCTGGGTGTTTGTCTACAAATGCGGCTCATCCTAAGACGATTTAAATCTTATATCGGGCATTTAAGCAACCACAAAAGCGTCAAACAATATATATCTTTAAATATTTTTCAATTATTCTTAAACCTATGTTAAGTTACAACACGGAGCTAATTTACAGTTTCTAGTCTATACAATTCTGAGCTTTCAACTTGCATAAACGTATTTTTGTTTGCCAGCAACTTCGGTGGAAAGCTATTCTCTTCAGCTGCCTTAACTGCATTTCGCCTAACCTTAAAACTTTAAAATTGTGTTAAAGAAGCGAACTTCAACTCTGCAGGTGGCAACTTGTCACGATGCAGTGTCACGCAGCAGCTGCGATCGAACTTTTAACCTTTCCGAGCTTAAATACCAAACAAAATAAATGTTAAACTTTTGAGTTGTGAAGTAAAGTGAAATATATTCGCTCGATATTAAACTTTAAACCTCTAAATTAGTTACATAATTTACAGGATGTAAAAGTCAAGGGTATTTTTTGATGTAGAATGTTTCGTTTGTACAAGAGTAAACACCTACTTCCGGTTATGCAATTTTCTTCAAAAGCTTGCTGTCGCATCTACATAGCACACAAAACTTATATATGAAGTTTCAACGCCATACCTCTTTCCGTTTTTGAGATATTCTGTTCACAGACAGACACACACACAGACAGACCAATGAAAAAAAATATGTTTTTTGGGATCAGGGGACTCGAAAACGTGAAGATCTGTTGAAAACTCAATTTCGAATTTTTGGGGTGAATCCAATACTTCCTTTATTGTAAAAGGAAATAATAATTGACGACACTTTTTATCACCTAAGACTAAAGCTGTGCTATATGGAGCACTGGTATTTTTTATTTGAGTTACTATGATGTGGTATTTGAGCCTTCCTTGAGGGTTGTGGATAAAAATATATTACAACAATTACACCGATCGTGTCTGCGTTACAGCTTTGGGGTAAGAGAGTATGATAGTGTGTCACATAAGCTCAAAGATGCGGGCTGGTTGTCTACACACAACGGGAGACTGTTTCATACAGCTTGTATGTTCATGAGGATATTTCGTGATAGATGTCCTACTTATTTGTATTCAAAAATTGATTGTAGGGCGGTTTCACTTAATGTTAATATCAATATAAATCTTCGCCCTACATCCCTTATCGCGATACCCTCCCATAGAATTGAGAAATATACATTTTGTTGCACTTATCAAATGTCTAAAGTAATTAACTCACTTAAACCTAAATAATTTCTATTAAGCTTTGTGGAATTCAAAGAAAATACAGAATGCATCTCCTTTCCGTGCAAAATATAAATTGATTCATTATTCTATTTTTGCTGGTTTACCAAGATAACATACTCGCAATTTTTGTAGTGTTTGTAATTTTTATGTTTATTGATATTGCGGTAACACATGAAACTCCTTAGACTTTAAGCTATATAATAAAAATTACTTTTTAAAATTTTGTGTGGCAGAGCAGCGTTTGCTGAACCTCGCCTTGCAATTCATTTTTGTAAATAGATGCAAAATGAATAAATTCATTATTATTATTGGGCGCCAGTTTCCATACAGCGACAACGATAACTTTGGACTACCCAGTAGACTAAAGATACCTCGCTTACCATTGAAGACCTTCATCACGCACCAACTTATCAAAAAAGATAAGAAAGTATCGGTAGATCGTATAAAATAAAATCCCAAATACAAAATGCTAATACCAAAGTTTTAACAAAAACAACAGCCAAGCGCGAATGGGAAATTCCCACAGGTACTATTATAAAAGCGGGATAACAACATTTTTTTTGTTTATTAACACCTATGGTGCTTACACTATTAAAACTGGTCTGCAAGACCAACCATAATTTACGTCGGATAAATCTTAAAACTAAATACTTATCAACTAGAGTCCATCCAATGATGTGCTGTAGGTTTTCCTGACTATTATTTGCACTCTCACACTCGCGCACTATGCTCTGCTCTTACACAGTCACTTTACACGAGCTCGAAGGGTTTGGTTCTCTTCAGTCTACGAACGATATGTTGTCTGTCCAGCAGCTGAAGAGCTTCAATGTTTTCATGAAGGTGTAGTCTGGCCTCGTGTTTTCCAGCATACCTTTTGATCTCTTCCTTGAACATAGGGATGTTTAGATCTCAGTGTAAATCAGCGTTGCGTATATACCAGGGTGCATCTACTATGTTGCGTAGTACCTTGTTCTGGAAAGTCTGTATGCTTTTTATATTGCTATCTTTGGTGCAACCCCATAGTTGTATACCGTATAGCCATACTGGTTTTAGAATCTGATTGTAGATTAGGATCTTATTATGTATTAACAGCTTGGATTTTCTCCCAATTAGCCAATAGAGTTGTCCGTATTTTACTCTTAGTTCGCTTACTTTCTTCTTCACATGTTTCTTCCACCTAAGTTTGGCATCTAGTGTCATGCCTAGGTACTTAGCATTGTTCGCGTAGGGCACGATGATACCATTTATATCTAAAGATGGTGGAGCGTTTAATCTTCTATATGTAAAGTTAATGTGAGTAGATTTGAGCTCATTCAGCTTAATTCTCCATTGTTTAATCCAGTCAAGTATTGTATTGCTGGCTGCTTGTAGTCTCTCAATGGCTAAGTCTTGGTCTGTCTCCACTGCCAGAACTGCGGTGTCATCTGCAAACGTAGCAACTGTGGCATATAGAAAGTATATAGTAGATACAGGATAGGCCCCAGCACGCTGCCCTGAGGCACTCCCGCCTTTATCTCTTTTAGTTCCGAGTATTCATCTTCTTGTTTGATCCTGAGGAGTCTGTCTAAGATGTAGGATGTTAGTATTTTTACAATATGCTTTGGGAGATTTTGTTAAGTTTCTGTGTCAAACCTTCGTGCCAGACCTTGTCGAAGGCCTGGGCCACATCTGGGAATACTGCAGAACAGATTCGCTTTTCTTCCAGTGCGCATTCTATTACATACGTAATACGGTGCACCTGATCTATTGTTGAATGTTTTGGTCTGAGGCCAAATTGATAGTTTGGTATCAAGTTATCATTTTCTATAATTGGTTTTAGTCTTTTGTAAAGCAGTTTTTCGAATAATTTCGACACAATTGGCAACAGGGAGATATGCCTGTAGGACTTAACATCGTTAGGCGGCTTACCTGGTTTAGGTAGCATAATCACTTCTGCAACCTTCCAGCTGGCAGGAACATATTGGAGCTTTAGAGCTGCGTTGAAGAGGTAAGTGAGCATGACTATACCTTTTCTAGGCAGCTGCTTCAAGATTTCTCCAGTGATCAAATCGTATCCTGGCGCTTTATTTGAATTTAGGTTTATTTTTATTTCCTTAGCTACCTCATTTGGAGTGACAGGGGTGATATTTTCTGTTCTTAGATTAACAAAAGTGGTCAGAGTATTATTAGCTTGTGTTTCGTTACGTGTGAAAATGTCTGCCAAATGCTCGGCGAACAAGTCCGCTTTTTGTTTGTTGTTTTTGGCCCACGGGCCATTTTAATTTTTAATTGGTGATATTGACGATATGGTCTTTTGATTTTCTTGGTAGCTCTCCAAAGGGAATAGTCAGTTTCTTCATTCGCCGTTAGTTTTTCCAGGTACGAATTGATGGTATCTTCTTTTAGCTTTTGTTTTTAAGTTGTTGTGTTTTATTATTAAGAATGGTTTTGTCTAAAGGATCTCGTGATTGTTGCCATTTTCTTCTAGCTCTTCTTTTTTCCTTGGCTATTTCTCTGATTTCTCTTGGGTAATTTACACCTTTGCCTTTGTGCGTAATTTTCCTTGTGTTGTTGTATGCTGCTGCCTGTATGAGTTTGGTTAAGTTTTCAGTTTCAGCTTCTAGTTCTTCGCTTGTTTTTAGGCTAACACTCGCTGCCCTTGGTCGTGGTTAATCGTGACCCCCAGTCAACATGTTTGGCATTTAAGGCTAGTATTTAGTAACTTTAAAATCGTCGTTCGCCACATCTGGGGATTTTTGAAAACGCCTAAATATAGGCAACAAACTGAACGGCTATTGCCTCTGGCAATGGCCTGTTGTAGATTTGACCAGTGGAGATCGTTAAGCCTATAATGACAAGTTAATCTGACAGCGTACCTCATTACGAAAAGTTCGGTAAGAAAACAGAATGCAAACACATTCAACCGTAAATATAGGGCAACGGGAAGTTATAACTGAGAATATCCCTTATGTATATTTGATTGAAAATTTTCCATAGCAACGGCGATTATTAATAATCGGAAATTTATTGAAATTTACCGGGAAATTTCCAGTTATGTCACTGTCATCAAAGCATTTAGAGACAACAAAGCTGTGAACAAACAACAAAATCAGTAGGCCGATAATGATTGTTGCTATGGGCAACTAAAAGCGACCCCTAAACAAACTTAAATGTTAATTAACTGTAGTTTTGACAAAAAATCCTAAAATGTTAGTACTTAGTTAGTTTTATTATTATTTGTAACAAAAATGTTTTCTTTACTGTGCTTTTTTCATTCGTGATATTCTCTATCAAAATACAGGGTGCCCGTTTTTGGAGCTCCACCATGGGGATCTCGGTAACCATAAGAGATACGAGGTCGGTTAAATTGGGGCAAAGTTGCGCAATTTGGAGCTCAATAATATGCCGGTTTAAAATTTCAAAAATTCCGATTACCTCCGGAGATATCCGAAAAAAACCGGAATTTTGGAAATACGTTTTTATTTTTTCCTCGGCTTATTTGGTGACCTAATTCAAAATGAGTGACACTTCGTCGTTGCAACTTTTCCTCCTCTACAACTTGCCGATGTCATATTTGAAATCAGACGTTTCGATTTTCGACAATCATCATCAACTTTGGTTTTTCTTATGGGCACTATCTTGGATTTTCACATTTTTGAATTCAGCTTTGTTTTCTGATTACGGTGATGTATCACATGTTAAGGTTCAGTGTTGCAGTTTGGGTGAAATATCAAAAATTCTGTTTTGCAAAGACTGCCTTGGATATAACATCCATACTTTTGTTTAACAAAGGCATTGTTGACAGTTCGATTTAAGTTGGCTTAACGTCACCTACAGTTACAAAATTAGTATAAATTTATTAACAAAATGCCCTTTTCAAATGAAGAAAAACGAGATATGCTAGAAATTTATTACGCTTCGCATCGAAATGCGCAAGTTACTTCGGAAAGATATTTACAGCGGTATCCAGAAAGACAACAACCAGCTCAAAATTATTTGTTATTCCTTCATAGAAATTTAGCCGAGTTTGGTGCATTTTCTAAGCCTCGAAGACGTGTTCATAGACCAAATGCGAATGAAGTGGAAATTTTACAGGCGGTGAGTAAATTGTTAAAACTTTCTCAAAAATAATAAACGGCAATGAATTGAATTCTTCATTAGATTCAAGATAATCCTTCAACTTCAACAAGGGCTATAGCAGACGAAATTAACGTATCACATCAAGCAGTGTGGAGAGTCTTGAAAAAACATAAATATCGCCCGTTTAAAATTCATATCACCCAAGTCTTGCATCCAGGAGATACTGAACGGAGGGCAGCGTTTTGTAGGAATATCATGGCACGGTTGGAACAAAATCCCCATTTTCTTTCCAACGTGATATTCACGGACGAGTGCAAATTTACCAACTCAGGCATGTTCAATCGTCACAATGAACATGTCTGGTCCACTGAAAATCCACACGAACACCAAGGACGTCGACCACAAGCACGTTTCGGGCTAAATGTATGGGTTGGTTTATTTGGCGGTACGATCATTGGCCCATACATTTACGAAGACAATTTGACCGCAGATGGATATTTGCACTTTTTAAGGACCTACCTTACGGATTACATCGATGACAACATTTGCCTCAACCGCTTGAATAACCTTTGGTTCCAGCAAGATGGTGCTCCGCCACATAATGCTAGGAGAGTGGCTGATTATTTGTCTGAAATATTTCCGGGTAGAGTCATTTCAAACAGTGGAGACATACGTTGGCCGGCACGTTCACCAGATCTTTCCCCATTAGACTACTATTTATGGGGAACTATGAAAGATCTCATTTATAAATCTGTACCCGCCGATATTAATGAGCTGCGAAGGAAGATCATCACAACTTTAAGGACCAAAATAAGAAGAAGGGACGTTTTAAGATCAATGCAGAATTTAAGAAGACGCATAGAGCTGTGCTTGGAAGTGGAGGGTGAACCCTTCGAGCACCTCTTATAATTTTCTTTATTTACTTGTTTCTCAAAATTTAGTTTTATCCTATGTTGTAAATTTAAAACATAATTTTCTCCTTTTTTTATATCCTACTGTCAAATAAATAAATTTCTAGCATATCTCGTTTTTCTTCAGTTGAAAAGAGCATTTTGTTAATAAATTTATACTAATTTTGTAACTGTAGGTGACGTTAAGCCAACTTAAATCGAACTGTCAACAATGCCTTTGTTAAACAAAAGTATGGATGTTATATCTAAGGCAGTCTTTGCAAAACAGAATTTTTGATATTTCACCCAAACTGCAACACTGAACCTTAACATGTGATACATCACCGTAATCAGAAAACAAAGCTGAATTCAAAAATGTGAAAATCCAAGATAGTGCCCATAAGAAAAACCAAAGTTGATGATGATTGTCGAAAATCGAAACGTCTGATTTCAAATATGACATCGGCAGGTTGTAGAGGAGGAAAAGTTGCAATGACGAAGTGTCACTCATTTTGAATTAGGTCACCAAATAAGCCGAGGAAAAAATAAAAACGTATTTCCAAAATTCCGGTTTTTTTCGGATATCTGCGGAGGTAATCGGAATTTTTGAAATTTTAAACCGGCATATTATTGAGCTCCAAATTGCGCAACTTTGCCCCAATTTAACCGACCTCGTATCTCTTATGGTTACCGAGATCCCCATGGTGGAGCTCCAAAAACGGGCACCCTGTATAACGCGTGCATAAAAAAATTCCTATGGAAATATTTGCAAAACGTGTTCCTCAGCTACTTTTTTTAACAAAAGCATTCCTGCATGCCTTCAAGAAATTAGCTCCAGAACATTTTTCCAAATATTTTCAGAAAATTTTCAATCATTTGGTATATTTCTACTGAAAATTGCATAATGTTTTATAATGGTCATAATAGTTTAATAGTCTTTGTCTGAAAACAACATATTATAGAATAATTCATTCACATAAATCAATGGCGTTATAAATTAAATATTTATGCTATTTTGAGAATTAATACTCGTATACTATTTTTAGCCCTATTGCCACGTTGTAGTTAAAGAATAATTACTTATGAAGACCCAATAATGCTAGTTGAAACGTTTACAACGACAAATTAGGTAAGCTTACTCGACGTGATGCTAAAACCCAATAAACTATCAATTAACATTGAAGGTAAAAGGTCAATTAAATGACATTTATAAAAGAAATGCATCGTTATACTACATTCGAATTTTTGGTTTTTTTATATCGTTATTGTTATTCCTTTTTTTCTTTGTTTACTTCTTGCTGATCTTACATGTTCAAGAAGATTTTCTTTTATTTTATTATAATATTCTGCACTCACAACATTTATGTACATAAAGGTACTATTCTTATTTGATCAAGCTTTTGTCTCGTATAAAACTCTGAGTAATCAATATTATGGTATATTTTAATAAATATTGAACAATTTATTGAAAACTGACAAAAAATCTTCTGCGCCGTACATAAATAGATACGCTTTGGATTTAAATTCTTATTTACAGCATATGTTGGATGTCAGCTACATGTAAAAACGTATACATATTTTGTTTCATTTTTAAATTCAAATTTTTAAAAATCTGAATTTCATCGTTTAAGATCATTCTAAATCCTCGTCATGACCAATCACTATAAAATTTCATGTTTTTCTTATTTTCAAAAAGATCACTGCGTAATAATACGTATTTGTGCGATAGTGTTAGGTATTTTTGGTTTTTGTTCATTGGTCTGTGTGTCTGTCTGTCTGTGAACAGAATATCTCAAAAACGAAAAGAGGTATGACGTTGAAACTTCATATATAAGTTTTGTGTACTATCTAGATGCGACAGCAAGCGATTGAAGAGAATCGCATAACCCGAAGTATGTGTTTACTCTTGTGATTTTTCAGTCTTTTTCGATTTTTTCAAAAGCAGCTCTAACGATTTTTTTTCAAACTTTACAATTTTAATGTGTATTAATGTGAGATAGGCGATTTTCAAGTTAAATACCTATAAAATGGGTTTCTTTTGTTTTTTTCGTTTGTTTTTATTAACTCCTATTTTTAAAATTAAAAAGAAATCATGACTACTATTTCCAAATACAGGGACAATTAAATATATGCAATAAAAGCAAGTGCTTCTTTGTTGTATGCCACCACTTGAAATTTCCATAGAAGTAATCTATAGAGATGCAATTTTTTGGCAAAACAAAATGATACCAAAACTACAGCAATTTTATACAATGGCATTATTCCCAGAACTTGTAGATCCCAGAAGCATAAGGAATCTGCCAATTCGGGAAACTTTTTTGAATAACTGACAGTTTTTAAAACATTTTACATTCCTAAGAGATTATTACTTGTTCTGATTCTTATTTTTATCTTAACATTAATTAATTAGGTACTTCTTATTTTTATTTTATTATTAATTTAATTAAATAGGTATATAGGTAATTGTGACAATTTATTTCTTTTTATAAATGTATGTGTTTGCATGTTAGTTAATAAAAATTATTTTTTGCATCTATCTGACTCCTACGTTTTGTTTTTACTATAACGACAATAATTTTTGTGCATATGTTTGCTATTTTACGTGCATATTTTCCAACTTTTAAGTGCATATTTAGCCTAAGCCTGGTTATAAATAAATTAACTATTAAACTTCTTTATATTGTAACAATGAATATTTGATTTTCATGATAAAATCGAAATGTTTGTAAATAAATGGTTTGGCGTAACGAAAGCAGAGTATTTGGTGAAAAGTGAAAATTTTAAACAATTATACTGGTGTTGGTGTGATATAATTTTACTTCTAAGGAAGCTATCGAGATAAAATTATCCGCAGTACAAGATTTTAATATAAACCAAAAGTAAATCAATGTAAAATGTAACAGAACAAACCTTTACATTCGAACTGCTAAAGAACGTCTTTTACCTATTTCTGGGAAGTACTTATGCACTCAGAAGCGGCGTGACACAAACGTCATGTATGAATCTCTCAACCCTTAGTTTATAGAAATACACTTGTTTGCTGTGTCAGTGAATTTTTAATTGTGTATCTACAGTTCTCGCAGAAACCAGTTATTATAAAACAGGACAGATATTAGACAGTCTTATAATGATGTTTCAAACTGATATTAAAATTAATTAAATGATTTCCTGTCACTCAAATTACTTACACATATGCTTGTCTAAAAGTTCATTTTCCTATTTTCTTGTTGGCATCTTTTTATTTATCTTGCATAATTTCTAATCGCGTTTAATGCTGTTCTCGTAGTCTGTAGCAATAGATTTATAATAAAATCTAAATAAATCAAAAATAAATAATTTAATTAATAAAACAGAAATTTTAATCATGACTATTAATAAATACTATCGTTGGTTGAATTTTCAAGAGCAAAAAACTAAAATTGGGCCCTGTTTTAAAATGTCTCAAATAGTAGCAATAATATCGAATAAAGTACTAAACTGAACCTTGAAACTTTACGTTCAAAGCACGAGGTCACCACCAATTATTTGTGCCTTCATTTTAATTTAACTGAACTATCAAATCGTAGACCGTTACATTTGTTAATTTTTCTATTTAATTTAATTAATTATCGTGTTGACGCCTCTACACTTTTATCACAAATACAATTCCGACTGCCTGATTTAAGGACCAGATCTCAATTTTCATTTTTATACCCGCTTTCTAGGACCAACGTGCATTTCAAATCGCATATTTTAGCAATGTCAAATGCGTTCAGTAAATTGGAGGTAAATATTGATATATTTTCACTCACAAGTGGTCAGTTTTGTGCTGCAATTTCCAACAGAAGTGATTTTGTACTCCGGGAAATTTTTACTTCCTTTTACTATAAAGGAAGTATTGGATTCACCCCAAAAATTCGAAATTGAGTTTTCAACGGATCTTCACGTTTTAGAGTCCCCTGATCATAAAAAACATATTTTTTTTCATTGGTCTGTCTGTGTGTGTGTCTGTCTGTCTGTGTGTCTGTCTGTGAACAGAATATCTCAAAAACGAAAAGAGTAATGGCGTTGAAACTTCATATATAAGTTTTGTGTACTATGTAGATGAGACAGCAAGCTTTTGAAGAAAATCGCATAACCGAAAGTAGGTGTTTACTCTTGTGATTTTTCAGTTTTTTTCGATTTTTTCAAAAACGGCTCTAACGATTTTTTTTAAACTTTACATTTTTCTTACATTTTTAATGTGTATTGATGTGAGATAGGTGATTTTCCAGTTGAATACTTCTAAAGTGGGTTTCTTTTGTTTTTTTTTCTATTTTTTTTATTAACTCCTATTTTAAATAAAACACCCGGTATATTATTACATTTTTGAATTCACCTTAAAATTCTAGAGAAAATTTGTCTCTTCAACTAACACTCGAATTTGTACCGTTTTTGTAGAATTTGTAATTTTTGAAAAGTTTTAACAAATGGTTAAAAATTAAAAATGAAATTTTTGACTAATTATAAGATCACTGTAAAAGGAAGTTGTGTGAGTGTATCACACCAGATTTTTTATTATTATATTATAATATGTGGATTTAGGCGGTGCTTTAATTTTATTTTATTTTATTATTATAGGCACTGTTTCACTGTTGTGGTGTTATGTTATAGTTTAGTTTAGAAGATAATCAGATTTAAGTCTTAGTGACACTAATTTAATTATTAATTTGTTTATGTTTCATGTAATTGGGAATTTAGTTCCCGTTGGAAATAAATCTATTTATTATTATTCAAATAAACTGCAGTTTTACTTTTAAAATTTTAAACAAACTGTGAGTATAGCCGCTCATTTATTTGATGTTATCTTAATCGACTTACCTAGCTTAACTGTGGTGAATCATACCTTTTGCTTCCCTCATCTAATGTGGTTAGATGGGTTGCATATCTTTAGAAATAATTTTTTGAATAAGAATGTTTCAGATTGATACAAATTATAAGATTTTGGATTAAGATTAACATTCTTCAAATTTTTTGGTAGCTATCCTGATGGAAAATAACAATCTGAATGCACCGGGAGAGCAAGAATTCTGAAATTTGAGTTAGTTGACCTTATATTTTCAATAATAGTTAGAAACAAATATAATAATTTCTTAAATTCTATTTAACTTTTTCAAAATTTGGGGTAGCGGGGGCATTTATAAGTAATATACCGACATGTAAAATAGTAGTCATTTATTCCATCTGTAATAACAAAATTGTAATTTTGTTACAAAGTTATTTCCATTATTGGATAAATACCGGTATACGGCAACTTACTAAATGCAAGCCTTAAGTCACCACCTATGATGTATCTTTCTCCTGGATGTTGAAGACGAGTTTTATAGTCTTGTTGTTTAAGATTATGCATAGGTGGACAGTAGACGACTCATAACAACATAAAACACATATTGAAAGTAATTTAAAATATTACAGCTAAAAATATGACATCAAAATTGACATTACAGGCATAACACTAAGCTCGATATATTCAAACTACTCTGAATTAAAAGTTACTAATACATAAACGTCTATATGGGGTTGTTACATTATAAATAAACCCAGAAACTAACTACTAATACATATAAACATTATGAAAGGTTGTTGTATTCAAATGAACCCAGACAGTTATTATATAGAAATTTAAAAATTAAACCGTGTTGGTGAATAATACGAAAGTCTAATTATTAAATTAGAAAATAGACGTTGTTTCATCAAAAGCACGACAAAATAGTATGCGGGATTATATAAGCAAATAAAGGAATTGAAATAGTTACTCGCCTAATCTGAAAAGCAAATATAACCCTAATTAAGAGTCTCCTCCTTTAAAAGACGTCCTTAAACGCAAACCGCGGTCGCGAGGCTTACCATTAAGGCCTTTTGATAACACAGCGCATTAATAATTACATAAAATTAACACTTTATCAAAAAATCAGTACATACATAACACCATGAGTGTTATTTGAACCAGAAGCCTATCTACTATCTTAACAATTTAATAAACCGCGATATGTGAATTAATGAAAATACACATAATGTCGTAAAGTCGGACAATTAATTCATTTAGTCAAAATACACTTGTAGACGAAGACGAAAGCCAAGGTTGCGATATTAATAAGCGCACTTAAGTACAATACTTGCATTTATTTTCTGCCGTATACAGAACAACTTAAGTTTAATAACGCTATTTATTAACTACTAGATTTTTCATTCAGTTTCACTAAGAAAACTCGGTAGACGTTCCCAAAATTTTTAATACGCTTATCAAAGCAGCTCTAAATTCGGACTTCTAAGTCACGTACATGAACGTGACAATGCATCTTTGCTTAATAAGGCAATGTATTCTTGGAAATTGTAAGTTTCACACACCAGAATTATCAAGCAGTCGACACCTAGAAATTTCACCCTAACAAGCTTTAGTTTTATAATTCTAACTAAGTGCATCTGCCCAAGTGGCACTTGTTGCGCTGTTACCACGTACTAATAATCTAACTTACGTGGTAAACCCTGCTTAATTTACCCTTGTTCTTTTGTTAGATCGAACGAATTGCCATCTTCTCAGAGAAAGTCACGTTTTACACAAGAACGCAAATTGTAACAATGACAATCAAACTAATAACTGATAAGCAACACATGATCCTTGGTCGTACCTAAATCTTCAGCAAAGCAAAATTCATAAACAACTTAAATTGATAAGCAGCCAGGGTTGCTTAAATAGAAATAAGTCTTAAGTTATTAAATTAGCAAAAAGGAAATAAATTGCAAACACCAAATGATTGGTAGAAGTTATCAGATTTAAAATTGATTGCATTAATTTTGGTAAAAAAATTAAATGCTGCGATCCTATGCGTCCTGAATTGAAACAGCAAAAGCATAGGGTTTCTTCTTTGAATTTTCTGGGGACTTAATAGATCAAATTGAGTACGGTCATAGGACTGTGGAGATTTCTGTAGTACTAATATATGGTGAGCTCTGGACGTTATTCAGAAGTACTACAAAAAATAGAAAAAAACCTGACCTTGCTTTCCGACGATTCTGTAGGTCCGCTAGCGACTCACAAACTCCATGCACTATCTAGGAGCGGATCGGGTTCACGGAAGAAAATTTCAAAACTACCCATCGGTAAGAAGCCGGAAGTAAAAATGCCTGCAACTGTATACTCGTAGCAGACGTAAAAAAAATGCGGCTACCATAAATAATTTGCAAGTAGCTCATAATAAACAAAGACGCACAATGTAAGATGACGCCAGCTAGGGGTTAAAATTTTTTGTTCAACGCCGGCCTGCGCCGAATCGCGTTTTAAGATGTTAGGAAACCGTCCAAATTTTAGAAAAAGCACTGAAGAAGCGCTGATCCATGAAATTAGACGCGTTCAGGCGTAACCAATTGAAGATTTTCCCAAAATGAACCAAAATAAACACAGACTCCACTTACGAACGCTCGAAGGAGTCTATGTTTAATAAGATAGCATTCTATATAAATCCACCAAAAAAGGCGACTTGCGAAGGCGTTTAAAAAAGCTACTGCTTAACGGAAAAAACCAGCCAATATGGGCCGATACAAAACTCTCAACAATGTTGCTTAAGAGTAGTGAGTCATCGTCCCCCAGGGATGCCAAAGGATGAGGTGGGATAACTGTAATTGCAACCTCTGCTTAAACTACTAACGATCGACGTTAGTTATCATTGGTCCACCCTCAGTTGTAGTACTGGGGGACAACGAAGACAAAAGAAAACCATCATCATCTAACGTGAAGAGCTTCATTTCGCTGAACTCTAATCAATTTAATCAGCAGACAGCTGTGATTTGACTGCTTCATCCAGATCAGTCGTGGTTTTTCTTACCTTCTATTCCTTTGAAGTTCTATTTTAAAATGTGTATGGGAATATGCTCTCATTCCTAACGCCTTGTTTCAAAATATGATCTAACCTTAGCTAGGAAGTAGGATGTAGAAATCTACTCCTCCACAATTTAACTTAATAATTTTGAAACAACATATACCAAGTGTAGTCGTTAAATGCTTACAAAGAAAGAAGAAGAAATAGAATTTCTGCTTTAGACCTTATTTACTTAGTTGGCGCTCATGATGAATATCGTTGTGAGGCAGAACACCCTAACTAGACTAACCAATGGTGAGTGGCTTAAAGAGAGTGTCCCTGTATTTTACTTCACATGTGTATTCGTTCTAAATCACTTTTACACAATTTATAATATCTTGTTTAAAACCTCTACAAAGACGGAGACTGTAATGTCAGATTCTTCATGATGCGCAATGAGTTCTTCTGTTGTTTTTTAAGTCTGCTTGATCCTTCATTACTTTTCAATCCAGTAAACGTTAGACGTTCTTTTCCACCCTAATAAGCAATTTGTGCTAAAAATACAGATAAATAGGAGAAAGTTTTCAATGTACAGCATTAAAAAAGTATATCTAAGTGAACTTGGCTTTTTCTTAAAGGAGATACATTTTTAATAGCTTTAATGTTGAAAGCTATTAACTTTCTCCGAGTTCTTACATTAGGATTATTAAAATATAAAGTTTTGCTCTGCTCTGATATAAAATGTAAATTTTTAGCTGGTCATAGGTTTCTATTTAACAAATTAATATGCAGATCGGGAGTTCTTAAATTGCCATTTGATTTCTGGAAATTATTTATTATATCCACTTGTTTTGGAAACTTACATAGTTCAGGTAGCTTCATACTCTGTTAATATAAAATTAAATATTGAAAATTTGCATGGCAAATTCTGGAGAAGCTATTAGCCCTGAAAATGTAAGAAGACTTCCAACAATATATCTGCTCTTCCTTTATCTACAGGAAAGCTGTAGCACTCAAGAGCCGACCTACCTACTTGCTGAAATGTGCGAATCCCTGTTCAGCTTTACTATTACAATACAACGTATCAATGTAAAGAACTGCCTTATACAGGGCAGATTGACCGAAGTCAGTTTTGGGTACAGGAAAATGTAATAACTATCTACGGTGTGGCGTACCAATGCAAACACAAAAAATCGTAATTATATGGTGCAGTTCACGTCGCCAAATTATAACGGTCTCAAGAAGGCCTGGAAGTGTAAAAGGCGCTTTAATTGAATACAGCTATGGAACATAATGACCTAAAATTATCGTCTGCTGAATTCATTATATTTTTTCAATACTCGGACGGCATATAACCCACGCAAGTAATAACTTAATTGAATGCAGGCAGAGGCTTGAGTTTCAAACATGTTAAAAAAGCCAGTAATTAAAACAAAAAAAGAACCCATAACAATAATTTTTTCCAGTTAGTTTTCAGTCGAAACAAGGGCGGTTTGAATTTCTGAAATGTGTTTGTTTGTTGCTTTAAGATAAGGGTACGTCAAGAATGTTTCGCGTCTTCACAAGGTCTCTAACCCTGAAGAAACATTAGCGGAGTCGCAGGAAAACTAGTGAGTTAGACCTCCGTCACTTATATTTGCCTTTGGGTAATAATTTTGTCATAAAAACGTTCTGCATATCTACTTTACTACCATACACAAAAAACAGCCAATATTTTTTAAAACACTGCACGAAATTCTGATGCAGTAATATTAACACCACTTTCAACTAATACAAGTTAATATGAAAAAACTGATTTTAAATACGCAAACGACAGCCACTAGGCATTCACATTCCCTGAAAGAGACAGTAGTATACAAATTTAGACGGTAACAGTTCGAACAAAAACCGAAATCTGCACATGCAAGCATTTGAAAAGAAACTGTAAATTGGTAACACAAAACACAAAATTTACACAGCATACAAAAGTCACTCGAATGTATATCAATACACGTATAGCGGAAATGCAGAATTCGTTACGATACCCGGAGCTATGCAGGAAAGGTAACGCCTAGCAATTCGCTCACTAGATGTATAATTAAAATCAGAGCAGGCTTCGCATTTAATGCAACAAAAAGTAAACTGTAAACAAAACAATTGGGGTGACTTCTTCAAGAGGTTTGGTTGTGTTTTTGACAAGCTGCCCCAAAATAAGTTATCTCTGTGTGTTAATAAATACCAAAGTTAACTAAAAGTAGTTTTCATTAAGTGATTGTGTCCTGGATTATTTGTGAAAGTTTTGCCTTGCATTGGGTTTCCGCACAGGTAAATACGAGGCGTCGAATTGGTCCAGTGGAAGCAGTGGTCTTTGGATATTATTCTACGGAGGTCCAGTTAGTTTTATAAGTTCATGTACGAATGTATAAGTAAGCAGCGTACGTGTAGTGCAGCGGGACCCTAGATTTGATCCCTCCAGCTTTAGTAAAGGCGATTCAAGAAATGTTCGAGAGTTGCAGCCGATCACCAGGTGCGTCCGAGCGCAAATTTAAACCTTGCTAACTGCGAGAGTTCTGGAGCATCGTGAGAGTTCCAGCAAAGGGCAGGTATCCCCATTTTTAACAGAAAATCCATCAAAAAGTCATATGTGCCTCCTAAAGGTGTTAGTTTGGTGATGGTGCTTCGTTAGCGTCTATTTAGAGCGTCACTTTGTTTTAAGATGGGGAATACTTACATTTGATAATTATCGCAGAGCAACAGCGTTAATTGCGTGAACATGGAGGATTTAATAAAAATTGTGAGGTTGGGATACCATTTGAATTTTGAGTAGGTCCCATCACTTAAAAATAACCCACTTGTCAAATCCCATTTGCAAAATAACGCTATACAGAGCGCTTGCAATGAAATCTTTAATTTAAAGTAGGACCTCACATAATTAATGAGAGCAAAAGCAAGTTAATAGTCGTTTTAATTAATTTGGATGCAGCAACCTAACCCTGAGATAGAGTGATTTAATTATAAATATATAAGTTTAGAATAAAAATACTAGCCCGGCAAATTACAAAAGTGAGATATAATTACAGCAGTTTAAAATAATAATAATGTAAATGTATTATACCCATCGGCCATTTAGAGAAACGCAGTGTATATAGAAAACAAAAGCGGACCTAATATGCTTCCTTGGGGAACACCGCTTTTCATTTCACATATTTCCGACATATTTTTGTCAATTTTCACAGTTTTTTGCCTGCCCTTTAGGTAACTTGTTACGGTATTAAAATGACTTAGCGACACCCACGCGAGGTGAGTATCGCGCGACTGGTTAAGTCCGGGAAAGGATGGCACGCTAGCTATGAGATTCGTTAAAACAGGCTAAATGCCTCGGCTGAAGCGCTCAGGGAGTTGGGCGTGGTTCAAACGGTACGTCACTGGGCAAGCGTGGCGTGACATAAACGGGGTAAATCAAAAATAGAAGGGCGCCATCAAGTCTGGCTCTAAGTATACTCGTGTAACCGGACCTGGACGGTTAGACGGGACGGAAAGTACACTGGGTACTACTTCATGAAAGTACTCGAGAGATATCGAGCTCAGATTACAAATTCGAGAACTAGGTGCTTGCGTTACTAATTCGGGTAAGTACTGCCACTGCGGGGGCGTTGCCAGACCTACCTGCACACTCCAACGCTCAAGTTTCGTTGTACATCGATCTTGACACTAGTTGTTTAATCTGGAAAGAGCATGCAGAGGTCGTACACAATAATACATCTCTTAATCACATAGGTATCTATTGACTGACGTTACAACAAAGAATCAAAGGGGCAACGAATATGTCGCCTTAAATAAACGTAGGGCTTAAATTAGTGCCCCCAGCTGGAGTTCGCGCGCTAACACTAGAACACACAAATCCATCAAACGTTCAATACCAAAACAACAGACCTTGGTCGATCCGTTAAGCGAACTGCCGAACGTTATTGGTTAAATATGAATAATAAATACGGCCGAGGTCCACTACTTTACAGCGAGCGTGTCGCGAGGTGAAGCCAAACTCAGAACAAATAGTTAATTATCGGTGAAGGTGCCCGGAGCACATAAATTGGCAGTAATTGCATCGCTTAACTGGACGTACACAAAGCAAAAGTTCAATATTAAAAAAAACACATAAATTTACAACACAGCAATGGTTACTTTTAGTTCAGATACAAACGATTGATTTTCAGGTAAGAGCGATCAAAGTCCATCGCCCACAACGACAAACTCGCGTAATTGGGTCACGCACTACACAGCTGATTGCTCGCGCAAGTGAGCCTGCGACACGGCGCAGACCACAACGACAAACTCACTTGATTTTGCCGCGCCCAAAGCTATGAATCACAAACGGCCGAAGCGTTTCGATTTACAACAATGGCGCCCGGAAATATGGTAATTTCATAGGTTGCTACATGCATGACAATTCAGTCACTCTGCGAGCGACCAGTTAGACACAGAATCATTAATACACACATGGTAGTACGTTCAGATCGTAAGCAAAATAGTTACTTGGTTACACAATATCTTAAAATGGTACCTGTGTTTGTTTGACGTCTCCTGAGCGGTGCGGTGCAGTACGGCAGGCTAGCAGCGCCTAAGGTTAACTGCGGCATTTCCTTTGGTAACAAATCCGCCGGACGACGGCGTTTATTTTGAATTGGTCACACACATGCGACTGGGTACAACGAGAGAATTACGGGCACTCTGCGCGTCCTGTTACAAATCCCCCAAGACCAGTGGGGAATGAAAGAACACTTCATAACGACATCGCTGGACGCGGCCCTTCGAAAAAGCCCAGGAAAAAGACACTCCACAACTACGTGCATCGCACTCGGTAGGTTTCAGCCGACTCCCCTCTGCTTGCAAAACATGCGAAGGTCTACCAACCGCGTATCCACGCGGAGCCTTAGGCGTAAGCTTCGGCGGAAATAACTGGATTTACGCGAGCAAACGGTGATAAAGGGTGGCCCAAGATGATCGAAGCGGGGCAGCCGCGTCGATATACAGGGTATTCGGATTCCAATGAACAAGAAGTGATCTTGCGCCTGTGAGTTTTTGTGATAAAAGTAAAAATGTTGGAATCAGATTTGAAGTACAGATAGGCTGTACAGAAAGCTTAAATAGTCAGCTTTGTTACTGAAGGTTACAAAATGGCTTAACAAACTTTGAAACTATTTCAGTGATACATCATCCAATCCAATAAATTTTAGTTTTGCTAACAGTAAATCAAAATTGCCTTCAAAAGCTTTGCTTTGATCTAGCACCACTAGGACGGTCACCATAGAGTTGTCCATAGCACGACTGATATCGCTAACTACTTTAAAGAGAGCTGTATTGGTGCTGTGTTTCTTTCTAAACCCGGATTGATTTGCAGGTAATATAGAATTCATTTCCAAATATTCATTTAGTTGTTTGGCAGTGGTAGAAAAAATTTCCATTAAACAAGAAATTGTTAAAGATCTAGAGCAGCTCATCTGAACAATAAGGCAATAGTGGCTGTAACATTTTTAAATTAATGTTATCAACATCATAAGCTTCAGATGTAATAGTTTTTAAGGCACTGCATATGTCTTTTGATATTATTTTTCAAAAGAAAAAAACATTCGTTTAGTTAAAAAATAATCAAGTAAGTTACTAAACTTCAGCCAAGATAGGAAGGCGAGCCAAGTAAACAAACGCAGGTGGTCGGTGAATATCACGTGATAGAAAGGCGTTCTGTGGTTGGCCGTTTCGAAGAAAAACTTGAACACCGTTTATACGGGTCGTTACACTAAAGGAGGAATGAGCGTTGTTTTGTTGTGCGGTAATTTCTTTTACAGCAATATGCCACGGAAGTTTACGTAAAATGCACACCGTGTGAAATTGGTTTAGCGTGCACCGAGAACTGTCAGAATCTTTGTTTACATCGCTCGCCTTCGTAACTTGGCTCAAGTATATTATTACGCGCCTGCTGTCGTGAAAATGAACGGACACGGAAAAATTAGTTCAAAAATGCTTAAAACTGAATGGGTGACGATTAGTTTCATGGGAAATTAAAATTAACTTAACCAAGAGCTCCGATTTTTCAAGAATAATCGAAGATCTTTCATCAACCGAATCAGTAGAATTTGCTGCTATAAGTGCGAGAGAGAGTCCAAATCACGACGATGCTAGCAGTCTAGAAGAGGGTCGGTATGCTAAATGTTTTACGGAATCAGATAGTAAATCGGAAAAGAAGACCCAATCTAGTCAAGGTGCTCAAAACTTTGTACATTAAATCCTTGTTACTATATCCAGATGCTACTTTTTCTAAAGGTTTACTCTAATTTAGGCACTTTTTCGTAAGAATATCTCTGTTATTTCGTATTTTCTAAAGTTAAATGCAATATTTTATTCTTTTTTAGTTATTAACCTACTTTCACCGTGCTGCAGAAACCGAGTCAAAAATAATAAAGCACATAAGCAGCATAAGCTTTTCTGGATTATAACCATAATTTACAGGTGTATTGCATTTTTATTCGCGCTAACGATACGCTATCTTTACTTCCATTTTAGCTTTGGCGTGCATTCGCGTAATAAGCCCAGCTTTACGACTATTCAGTAACTCTATCTCGGAAAAACTCTATGCAAAACCCCATATTTTATATCTGGCTGCAATCTCCAAGAGGATATGGCAATTACACTCTTTGTCTAGATTTCCCAGAACGCGCTCACCTCCTTCCAGCAATTACACCGGCGCCGGCGAGGAAAATGTTTAAAATGTTCACAATTCATGCGTACAGTGAATTTAAAAACTCAATTAATTCAAAGAGTTGGTTGATATTTGCACAACTGTTTACAAATTGTCCCCAAGTGAACTAAATACTAAATACAACTATAGTTATCCATTATGCTGATGAACCACGTTACCTTGCCCTGGAAGAACGCTCGATATTGTTGCAATTTTAATGCACTCCTTTGTGTCTCAATTGCGTGCGTGATTGCCGACAATTTCGCTCTGGAAGTAATTATCACCTTTGTTTGTTGCAGGTTCACTAGTTGCTTTCTGCTTTCGGTAAGTGGCTGTAATTGTCTATTAAATTTGTAATGTGGCTGTTTTAAAAAGTAGAAAAGTCTTTATAATCAATGTAAGACAGATTATTACTTTTCCCTCTAACAACACAAATAACGTCAAGGATATCTTATGTGAAAAGTTTAACCACTGGCCCAGACACTGTCTCTTTTACAATAATGTATATTGGTTCCTCTATCCTTTACTATTTATTATTCAATTCTTGCCAGTACAATTACGTTTTGTAAATATATGTACCAGCAATGAGCAATAATAATAGTCAATAGTTATTGTGTTTAGTGAAGATAATGGCCTACTCTAATCATCGTTCATAAAAACTACAAGCAACCAACATAGAAACGTATGTCCAACAATCACAATTAACTTAGCTAATAGTCGATTAATGGTTCTCCTTGCTTGGCAATAAAATATTTAGTTGCTCGAACTGCCGGCGCCTTCAATTTAAACTATCCCTTAAATATGTCAACTGCTGTTTTACACTACTTATCGATCAAGTACCACCGCATAAAAGATTAAAGAGCATCCTTAATTAAAGAGCCACTATTTTACGACGTTGTTCGGTCACTAAAAGTTTTATTGCGAAGCAATGGATTAGCCCATAAAAGCCGGAAAAAATGCTGAGAGTAAAGTTTACAATTGTCCTACAATCGATTTCTATTAATGTTTTAATAATTGAGAAATGGTTGACACGCGATTTCCACCTGTTCTCATTTAATTGCAATTTATACAATTGAAGTGAATACAATTTTACGGTAAGTCTAACGAGCGTTGCTGTGAATCGTGTCAAAATGAAACGCAGAGAGCAGTTGTACTACATGTAGCCATTTCGGCTCTATTAGTCTGCATTTTCATTATTTTTCAAGTACGTAAGTCAAATTAAAGTTAAAATTACAACGGATGACTTCCGAGATTGGACCGTATCGTGATAACTGTGATTGGGTTTTCCGAAGAAACCTTAAACGATGCCTAAATTCGTTTTGCATGCCAAAAAAGAGTTTGATAAATGTCGTGCCGCCACCAAACAGTAGCGAAGTGTGCTAATGTTAGGTACAGACAGACCTCTTTGAAAAATTAATCCCCGTCAGCAGAAGTTTCCAAGCCATAAATCTCGCGCCAAGTTCCACTAACGGAGGCGACTTCAAACTACCGTGAATTATGAGAAAGAACACAATCGCATCAATAATGGTCGGCTAGTTACAATCCGATATTTCATTCAGCCGTCGCGTCGGCCAGATCTGCGGTTATAAATTCGCAAGATAGAGCTGGCAGTTGTGCAGGGTGTAATTAAATGGAAATCTCAGCTATTATTAGGGCTACAAAAAATTGTTCGCACGTTATTGCTTTCTAGTGACTGCATTATCAAAATGTTTTGACAGTTTTGATTGGTTAGTTTAAAGTCTTCTGTTGATAAAGTAAACTATTAAAATATATTAAAAAATTATGAATTGCTGGTTTCCAAACGAGTTTCAAAAAACAGATTATTTCCGAGTGTACAGTAACCATAAAATAGGACTACGCGTTGCTCAAGTGATTATTTCAAAATATCATCACCCAGTTCAGAATCCAAATGTCTATCCTCCCACACAATAAAGTGCACTATAAAATGTTGGGTGGGCAATGCAGTTCATAATTCTACAAACTATTACAATATTTGCAACTTATTAAAGTTATATGTTAGGCTATTTTAAATTTATAAGCTACCACAAGTTAGAGGTTATATTTTAGTTCCAATTTCTGTATGATTGTAGGGAGCTCGAATACCCAAAACGCACCCTTCTCACCAGTAATGGCAGGTGCAAGTACAACAAAATCAATAACTACCATAAAGAAAACGATGGAGGAATGGAAATACATAGTAATTTACGTTACAAGACCGGAATGCAGTGTTTTGCAGGTCGAGCCAAGTAGATTACTGGAAGCTTGGGGAGACCTGCAAAACACTTTCCGGTCGTGTATCGTATAATATTTTTTTTACGATATCCGAGTCCATACTTTTAAACTTGCGAATTCACTTTCGCAAACTAAAAAAAAATATGACATTAGTATCTATTATTTGACGTATCCAAACAATAACACAAACTTGTTTCTATAATAACGAGGGCATCAGGGACCGGAAAAAGCTTTTTTCGACGACTGACATCGAAAGTAGATTTTTCTCACTGTCATTTGACAACAGAAAGTTGACATTTGCCGCTGAGCGTGCGTTTTCATCTTTTTGCCGCTCGCCGAGCGTTTTGGGTTTCCGCGTGAACAAAATAGGTAGCCACGTCCGAATGTTTCCTTGACGATGCCCGTCATTTGTCGAAATAATCGCGTCACATGTGTAATAGACTGCGCGAGTAATGTTAACTTGATTGTCAATTAATATTTGCAATAAAATGAAATATGATATTTTCCATTAATAATATGCTCAGTCGTCGAAAAAATAATATGTATGTTTCGAGCTAAAAGTGCGCTTGCCGCTTTTGCATGATTGCTGGTTTCGGCTTTGCCTCAACCAGCAATATTCATGCGCAAGCGGCAAGAATGCACTTGCAGCTCTTAACATACAATATACTATTACCGGTCCCTGATGCCCGTTTTCCGATCTTGACCGGCAAAACGTTACTTTCTGGCGAACAAATTCTCCAGAAACCGCATCTTTTCCGGTCGGTCATAAAAAAAATATTTATTCTAATAATTTAAACATTTAAACATGAAACAAGGTAACAAAAAAATGAAATAGGTAGGAGGTAGGTAATTATTCTATTCTTATAAACTTTGAAATTCAAACAACTAACGAAAAAATATAGCTAATTATGATCGCACAAGGTTTGACCTTATTGAAACTTTTACACTCTATTCCATTATAATAATTATACTTAACAATATGAATCACATCAATAATTTTGATTTTAAAGAGACTGATCTATTTACGAACTAGTCATGATTTCGTCGAAATTCAAGCTTTGGAGTAGATCACACTCCACATTCAAAATTAGAAAACATTCTAACCTTTCTTGGGATAAAAAAGCCGTTAGCACTTTAGAAAATACGCGTTCACAGGCTACTTGGGTGCATGATAATGTCAGTAAGTATTTTTAGGCTAGTACAAATTGCTATACAGTGTGAAAATACAGTAACGGATAAGTTCATTAACTTTGTTAATATTAATTTTTATGAAAAAATCTTGAAGGGGTATGGCGATTTTAATAATAGGACATACACTACAAACACCTTTATGTTGCTACGTCATTTGTTTTAAAGTTATGACGTCATTGACTTTTTTTAATGACACCGAGTATTTTTTATTATTGATTTTGGTAGTACGTTTTATGTTAGTCTTCTTAACATGGAATTTCGGCTTTGACCACGTAGTATTTGTATATGAACACCCAGCATTTTCAGGCTTAATGTGCCGTGCACATTGTAAAGTCGAGCAAAAACCCGCTCGATGGTTATGCTCTCTGGTGGCTCGTGTTGTTTGAGTATCTTGAGAACGAGGATACTTAGGCAGATTTGGCCGTTTTGCTGTTTGTGCATCCATATTCACTAACGTTTCGCAAGACCTTGCAGCTTGCATCATCAGAGTGAAAGTCGCAGTGTCTTGCGAAACGTTAGTGAGTATGGATGCACAAACAGCAAAAAGGCCAAACGCGGTCTAAGCCGAAATTCCATGTTAAGAACAATAATTTGAGTATCCGCGAAAGCCTCAAACAGTACGTTTTATGTTGTTTTCAATGATATAAAATTTTCAATATGTTACATCTGAAAAAAAATCGAGAAAAATGGTCTTCAAGTTTAAATATTAAAAACCTATGAAATGAGCAAAATAAATTTAGTTACCTACGTTTGACGGAAATTCATTGACGGCACATTAATTTTTATTGAAATTTTAAAAAGCAATTGAAAAATACAATAATAAATAATAAAAAATTCAATTCTCTGTGTCTCGCTTAATTGTACCATTTTTATTAATAAAATAGTTTGCTAAAGGTAAATTCTAATTTAGAAAATGCAAAGGACACTTATTTTGTTATGACATTTACAAATTGTTTAATTCTGACATGTAACTAATCTTTTTTTGGTTTATCCACCAGTAACTAGATTTATTTTGCTCATTTTATTGGTTTTTAATATTTAATATTTAAGACCATTTTCTCGATTTTTTTCAAATGGAATATATTGAAAATTTTATATCATTGAAAACAACATAAAAAGTACTACCGAAATCAATAATATAAAATATAAGCTATTATTTAAAAAAAATGTCGATGACGTCATATCATGAAAAACAAATTACATAAGAAACTGAAAATCAGCTGACAATGTTCCCTATGGTCAAAATCGCTACACCCCCTCGAGATTTTTTCATAAAAATTAATATGAACGAATTTTAATGAATTTATCCGTTACTTTATTTCCACACTGTATGTAATGGCTTGGTCCCGAGTGGTGTAGCTTGAACAAGCGTCCACGTACGATCAGTAAGTTAAGCAACGCTCTCTCTGGTCGGAACTTGGATGGGAGTTTCACGGTTGCTTCACTCGGCGCCTCGTGGCACGGCTGCCACGGAAATAGTTGCTCCCGGATGTCATAATAACATCATGACAGTCGTTAGTGGGGTTGGAACTCCCCATTAAAATGTACAGCGACGCCTATAATTGGCCTAACGGCTGTTGGTTGAGTATGAAATAAATAAATTATATTTGTGTAAACATTTTAAAGCAACAATTCATACAACCCGCACAAGCACCCTTTGTGATTTTCGTTGGCATCACTATTAGTGTCGTGATCAGGAGTCGTGATTGGTTCAGTCACAGTCACCATAGGATCGACATTTTGGCCTCCAAACTAGATTGGCCTACCGGGCATTTGCCCGGTTGCCCGGTGGGCCAGTCCGACACTGCGTCACACAGTCGACAGTCCTACACTCGAACTAAAACAGAAAAGCTGCTCGTGGACCGCACGTGTGCTTGTGACTGCTCTTTTTCGTTTCGGCATATTAAGGAATAATTAGAACCTCTGTAGTGCTTAATTCCTTGGGGTTCCGTTTATCGCTGATTGAGTTGGCGCCAAACTCTAAAAATCCATCTCGATCGGACCAAATTCCTGCATCGCTGCGAATTTTCCATTACCTTTCACGTGGGACAGCAACGCCAAGGATAAAATAAGACTTCACTATATTTACGAAGCCTAAGAGGATCGTAAATACCATTAAACTACATTAATCAAGTCAGTAGCACCTAACAAACAATTATAATCACTTTCTACGTTTGTACCGAATTAAGTTTTAGACATAAACACCTAAGCATTCAGAGTACAGCCCCGCTATGTTCAACTAAAGCATCTTTGATTCTGTTACATGTCGTATATGAGTTAAAGTGTAACATTTTTTCATGTTAATTATGATCTAGTTAAAATTAAGTTATTTCTTCGGGAATTGTCTTGAATTTCCAGCTATTTTTCATTATTTGTGCGATGTGAGTTAGGCTGTCACTTTCTCGTTGAGGTGTGTATTCGGTTGGCTATCTTCCAGGCCCATTTCTGTGTGAATTTTTGAAAATCCTTAGGCCGAAATAATTTTAGGGATTTTTGGAAAAGATTTCCTGTAGTGGGAGCGATTTCCTGTACTCAACTTGTCAACATTAGAAGACTCGCTACATGTGGATTTGAAACACTTCGATATTTTGGAAAGTTTTACTTAGCACTGATGTGTTGTGCAGTCGCTAAAATTCATCTGATTATGCTAGGATTTAAAAGTATTTTCAGAAGAGAAACCCATCCATGGCCGCTCTCCAAACTCCGCTAGGGCAATGTGGTTTTGCCTTTGCACATTGCGTGACGTTTTGGTGATATTTTAGGCCTCTTCAGCATTTTCCCCTGTTGAACTCTGTTGCGACCACGTAAATCACCTAAAGGACAGATTCGGAAGCGGTTTTGGGTGTCCTGTCAAGCCAAGCTAGCACTCCCCTCTCTCCAAAGTATTCGAGGCCCCTTTTCCCTCGTACGACTTCACCTCGCCAACTGAAGAAAAACAAGAAAAACTTAACCATCTAGCTGTTTGGTGGATTGCGAAAACACCGTACTCTAACTAAAATATACTTTGAATGAATGCTATCCTTTATTGCAAATGATTTTACTCACGAATCGCGGTGAAAATTTCTTGCAGATTGTTAAGAGGAAACCAAAAATCTGTCTGCGACAGCATTTCCTGTTATAGACTCATATTCTTGTAAAGCTAGCTTAGTGCCTTTTGGTACTTCTATAGTGGTTGGCAGATTCGGTAATTTGATTGCCATCAGCGCTTGACGCTGGACACGTTCAACAACCTTTTGTTTGTGATAATATTATTTACGAGGAAACTTTCGTTTGTTGGCTATTGACGGCTATTACACGAAATATAAAAGAATTCGGAATCATAGACCTATAGCGTGAGAAAGTAGCAAACTCCGGGAGCATATACTACACATAAATCTAGTTGTTATCCGATGTTCATTTTTTCGAATTACAGTGTTTTAAAAGTTTAATCAAGCAATTTTCAAAAACGCTGTAATTTTCAAGCTAGCCTACTTCTTTAAACTTCGAAAGAAATAAAAATTGGATAATAACTTTTAGATTGCTTAGTCCCGAAGCTTTGTACTTTCCTCCTGACTCGCCCTGTATAAACAAGTTTACATTTACAACAAATAAAATTACACTGGATTGTATTAATCCACGTTAAAATGCATAGAGCATAGCTGCAGTGTTTTTTTAGAATTACTCGAGAGATTGCCATTTTCTCAAGCTAAAATTTGAACAAACATATATGGGGTGTATGTTTCCAAGAACTAGGTAACTTTTCTAGCATCAACGGACATCATAACGGAGCAATCCGGCAGATTAGAGAGCAGACCTCGTAAGCACTTTTTGCCAGGTGGCAACTGGCGTGTAGTCTGTTGTAGGGTTTACGTCGCAAAATGTGCAGATTAGAGAAGCTGCATCTGCAGCTAGCTGCACTGCATCCTGAAAACTCGGCGGAAGTACGTGATTTGCGCAGGATATCGCGGACTTACCTCACGTACTAGATACTGCGAATTATGGATCTCACTTCCGTCCAAAGCGCCGCTCCAACTTCTTTCCATAAAATTGTGTACGGTTATCTTGCAAGATTGCTGGAATCCTTCAAGTTTTTCCTGCGGATATTTCCTGGAAGTGTAAAACTTTTGTTGATAAAATTCAAGAAACTCTAAATGAGAATTAAATTTAATACCAGTTCATGCTTTAATTTTCATAAAATACAGATAGATAAAAATGCTAAAATTATGAAATCGGTAATTGATTTCCAATTGTGCAAATAGTAGAGAAACATTCATAAGCAAGAGTTAAGATAACAGAAAAACAACGTGTTATGCTTGAAACAGAATAAAAGATACACGCGGCCTGCTACACTGCAAAATGGGCGCGGTCTTAATCTGAAGGCGTAGGCGATTTCGTATAGAAGTCAGTTTGGTTGAGACGTGAAAGATGATCATTATTATTATTTGAAAACGTTGAAAAATATATTGAATTAAGAAAAACTGGCTAACTTATTTTCCAAAATCATATTAATTCTAAACTTTGTTAGCGTCTTTTGTTATTTTGAAGCTTCTAACATGCTACGAACATTCCATGTTTCTATTTTAAATTTTCGCTTAGATATTCAGCCTACCCGTTCATATACCAATGGTATCCACAATATTCCATTTTTAGTAGTTCCAAGAGACTGTTCCTGTTCGTTTTTCTTCCAACACCTATTTGGTACACGAGTAGATTCCATACCTATCCTCAATATCTATGGACTTCCCCTTATCCGCCACATGGGGATGTTCCGTCTCGAAGTTGAAATTCTCCATCTAATGTCACATGTGTTTCTGCTTCTAAATTATACCTTCTTAGTGGTGTGGATATAATCATGCTTTAGGTTTTTTCAAAGCCCTCTTTATTTTAATTGCTTATATTGCAAATATCCTTCCTTTATTTTATTAAATTAAATAAAATATAATCGAGAGAAGCTCATTTTTGTATTGCTTTACTATCTATGATTGTTCTATTCTCGCTGCCATTGTGTCATGGTACTAGATGTCTTCAATCGTTTTTATTATTTCTGTTGTACAGTAGATGAATGATATCTTTCAATTATGCCCTGTCAAATGTCTTTTCAGGCCGATAAAACATGCTACTCTTTTATTCTACTGTTTTTTTCTTATACCTGTCATATTAACACTAATATGGTGTCTGTGCACAATCTTCCGCTTCTACATACTTGTTCTTCTACATGGTAGATGATGAATTATAGTGAGTCCATATTTTAACAGCTCACTGGGTATACCGTTTAGCATATAGTTAAATTAAACGATCATTCGTTTAATAAAACAGTAAATCTTTTATACTAACTTACAGTAAAATAATTTACACTTTCCGAGTAATCGCTAGTAGAAATACTAATACGAAACTAAACCTAATCTACCTAAACACGGTGTAAATACTATTTCTTACCACGATGATAATGAATAATCATATATTATACAACTAGACGATCGTTCTGTTTTTATTCTGTTGACTAGAGTATGTTTTTCATTCCGAATATTGTGATAATGGTTCTAAGCCTGTTGTGTCTCGTATAGTCTATACTAAAGAGAGGTTTCTTTTCTTTTCCTCATATTTTACCTTCACCATGGAGTTTTGCATGATGTATCCAGAGCTGGGCAGTAATTAATTACTTTTTAATTAAATTTCTAATTAAATTTCTTTTTGTTTATTTGCCTTGGAATTGAATTACTTTTCAAAATGTGGTAATTGTAATTGGGAATTGCCATCTTTGTTAGAAAGTACTTGAAAATTACTTTTTAAAAGTAATTAATTACTGCATTCAATTACTCAATTACTTTCGTGTAATTAAATTACTCTAAAGTATTTAAATTACTTTATAAGTATTTGAATTACTTGTGGTAATTGAAATTACTCGAGGTAATTGAATTACTTTGTGGTATTTCAATTACTAAATTACTGATTTCGATAGGGTGCCAAATCTCCAGAAAGCAAAAACAAGATAAGGTCTTATTAAGTTACATATTAAGCAAATTGCAGGGTATTTCCCGCGCAATATAGGCCTAATTTATTATTTCCTCTGACGAGTTGAATAACAGCAACTTCTGCATTTTGTATGACTCGTCCACGAGCATTAGTGCGTGTATCTGTAGCTTGTAATAGTGACACTAATATTTATTGTGAGAGACGCTAACTGTAAGACGCTATAAGAATATTTGCGGTAAGTACATAGCAGATTACAATACCTACGGTAAAATAATAATTTTAAATAGCTTAATTAGACGATATTGGTTCATAATGATTATTTATTCATTTCAATTTGCTTGTTTTAAACGATCCGTGCAAGTGAAACAGACGTTAAGTCCAGGAAATTACGTTTTTGAGTGAGGAATTAAACTAAACTGACAAAATCCGATAATAACACTTAAACAGCGGAAAACACATATATAAAATGTACCTAATTGCGAAAACCCATGTCTGGTTGACTCAAAAATGCATTATGGCGTATGGTAATTTTAAAATGCCGCCGCATAAGTTTACCGCATTCTTGCATTGAACATTTTGTAAATTATCCACTCTTTGTCGCTCTCTTGCCTTGTAATGCTCATATGCTGCTTTGTATACTGGCACTAGTGCATAATTTTTATGGACTGCTGCAGAATGTTGGCTTCGATTATTATTAAAAAAAACATTGCTAATTACGAGACATTCAAATTAGGGTTTCCAGTCCCGGGATTCGGTCCCGGGACAGTCCCGGGATTCTACCACCAAAACTGAGTCCCGGGACCTCAGCCAGCCCAGGTGAAGTCCCGGGACCATGTCAACATGCGCGCGTATACTCGATATCAGATAATTAGGGCGGGTATTCACCGGCGTCCGGCGTATTACTCATGCCTCTTGCACATTCTGCATTATTTACGCCACATTTGCATATCTTCTTCTATTTATGTATTTGTCTGTTTCTTTTGTTGGATTTAGATATACTTTTGTTGGATTTAGATATATTTTACGCGTAGTCCTGTGCGTACGTAGACTTCTAGAATTATGTCAGAAGCTGAATAATTTATATTTTTGGGTTTTAAATGTGTTCGTTATTTATCTGCTAAAGCGTTACAATTAGAATGAATTCCGATTCGCAACCTACCTTCATTCTACATTAAAAAAATCTGGTGTGATACACTCATACAACTTCTTTTTACAGTGATCTTATAATTATCCAAAAATTTGATTTTTAATTTTTAAGCATTTCTCAAAAATTTCCAAAAATTACAAATTCTACAAAAACGGTACAAAATAGACTGTTAGTTGAAAAGACACATTTTCTCTAAAATTTTAAGATGAATTCAAAAATGTAATAATATACCCGATGTTCTATTTAAAATAGGAGTTAATAAAAAAAACAAAAGAACTCTCTTTTAAAAGTATTCAACTGGAAGATCACCTACCTCACATCAATCAACATTCAAAATGTAATAAAAATGTAAAGTTTGAAAAAATCGTTAGAGCCGTTTTTGAAAGAAATCGAAAAAAACTAAAAAATCACCATAGTAAACACCTACTTCTGGTTATGCGATTTTTTTTCAAAAACTTGCTGCCTCATCTACATAGTACACAAAACATATATGAAGGATCACCGTCATACCTCTTTTCGTTTTTGAGATATTCTGTTCACAGGCAGACAGACAGACACACACACAGACACACAGCCAGACAGACAGACCAATGGACAAAAACATGTTTTTTGGGTTCAGAGAACTCGAAAACGTGAAGAACAGATGAAAACTCAATTTTGAATTTTTGGGGTAAATCCAATACTTCCTTTATCGTAAAAGGAAGTAAAAATAACTATTTGAAGTCAATATGGCAACAATTTTATATTTTCAAAATAAGCAATTGGTGAAACGTAAAGTTTGTTCCTATAAAATGATCATAATCAGAGGCAGCTTGACGAAAATATTACACAAGCACTTTGCAGTTCAAACAAAATGTAAAGACATTTTTAGTACCAGAAGAAAGCAATGAAATTATAGACGAGTCCTAACGCAGATTATCAGCACAGAAATACTTTATTTAACTTAAAACACTTGCTTTTCTTTGGAAATTGCATTCGGAAATTTCACCTGAACACTATTTCCCTTTCGGGACCATTTTCGGGATCTTCGGGACTAGTCCCGGGACTTGAAATTTAGCTCGTAAGTCCCGAAAACACTTTTGGTCCCGGGACTTGGAAACCCTAATTCAAATATTTACTTCTTACTGATTTTACACAAAATTCCATTTAGTTTTTTAAAAGAACAGTGTATCGTGACCCAATTTACGTAATTTCAGATATTTTATTGTCCTAAACTATTATTGAAGATGTTAATAACATTTTGAAATTTGAAGTGAAAATATGAAAGCAACCTGAGCAATTTAATTGTAGAGCGTTAACAGTACCTAATTTTCTTATTCGGTGTGTTCAAAAAGAAATTACTTAAGGGTTGGCCATTGAATATAAAAGTATTGGCAACAGCAAGCTTTAGAATTCATTAACATCATCACTGTTGTTGCTGTCATAAGTTTATATTATACGCTGATATCGCGATTGAAAATTCTAAAAATTGCCATGACCAACCTTTATGTAATTTATTTTTGAACACATGGTATAAAGGTCACTTGAATTTAAAAATGACTTCATTGTTACGTGCTTGAGCAAATGTCTTTTTTTTTGTATCTAAAGTACGAATTCTGATTTCAATCAGCCGTTGTCAACTACGTGTACCAGTCACCTGTCAACTTTCATCGGTCCCTAATCAACACCAAATTGATATTTTGTTTTAAAATTTCAGAAGTTACCTAACACATTTTTAATAACTATTTGTATTACCAGGGAGGAAAATGTACCATTCACTTTCGTATAAAGGGGTAAAAAAGTATTTTCGAACAGAGCCAACAAAAAATGCTCAAGTTGTGCCAACTGGATCGTTCTTCTACAAAATCTAAATAGCAATTTGCTGTCAAACACTTAAGAAATCCAATGCTCCACCCTGTATACTTAGGTAAGTTACATATTTTCGTCATTCAGCCTCATGTTAAGCGTATTTAATAGTAGATTGTTCTACAAGTTAAGAAAAGTGAAAGTTTTTCAACGTTTAATTTACGAGCGAGTGATGCAAAGGGAGTGGATTAATTTATCACGAACATGGAAAAATCACTTTTATAACATATTCAGCGTGCTATTTTTTCTAATATCATTACAAAATCTAGCCAAAATTAAATTCGACATTTCTTCATATTCGTTATTTTTTTAAATTGGCAGTGAAGAACGTCGAAATCGTCAAATAAATTACGAGAAATAGGCAGTGAAGTAATCCACTGTTTTACAACTTTTTGTAGGCGGCTGGGCGATAGGTAAACGTCAACCGACGTCAACGTAACCTGGTTAAAATGTTGTAACTTCGCGATTTCTCGATTTAAAAAAACAATGTACCCCTAGGCACTGGAAGTTCCATTTCAATCTTTGTGTGGTTTATTTGCTTTGGCCATTCGGGCCTCGGAAACTAAATACACAATCGTGATAAAAAGCTCAACTTTAGTGATAACTTATGTGGAAACTAATATAAAAGAATATATAGTTTTGATTTGATAGTCCCTATACCTTCTTACTGAAGGGACTTTGTACTAAAGTATATTAGGTTTAATCAGTTTATTATAACCTAAGGAATATATGCCAAATAATAATAATAATAATAATAATAAAGTATTTATTTTGGTGGGAGATACATGTTATGCACAACATAATTGGCAAAAATATTTAGCCTATTCACACCAAAATCACAAGGTTCAGTTCAGTTACACTGTTTTTCAACTGAACCTTGAAATTATAGATAAGCAGTTATATGCAACTAATGCCTACATTAACTAAGAAAAAAAAACTAAATTCTAAATAAAATGTTAACTAGCAAAGCCGTATGAATACGAACAACCAGCTGTATTATATTAGCAGACATCATGTTACAAATTCTTTGCTAAAAGATATTTAAAGTAATGTTTTCTAAAGGCAGTAGTAGATAATTCTTTTAACGAATATGGTATTTCATTGTATATATTGCTGATGTTATATTGAAACGAGCGTTGAAAGAGAGCAGTTTTATGCTGTGGCGGTGTAATAAGACCCTTGTGTCTTAAGTTTAAATTATGTACATCCGTTCGGAATTGTATTTTATTATACAGGTAAGGTGGTTTTTGATTAATAATTATTTTATTATATAATGAAGCTGTATGTAGTAGGCGTCTGTTGTGCATGTTAAGCCATTTAGCGTCTATTAATTTATGTGAAATGTGATCAAATTTGCGAATACAATAAATAAATCTTAAGCAAGCGTTTTGAACTCTCTGTACCCTTCCAGCTGAATCATAGTCTAAGCAAGGTGAGTATATCTCTGAGCAGTATGAGAACTGGGAGAGCACTAGAGCATCACACAGCATTTTCTTTTGATCTTTAGTTAGATACAATCTATGTGGATACAAAAGCTTTAGATTCAGGTATGCTTTTTGTATACATTTGTTTATATGAGTCCTGTATCTGAAACTATTGTCTATGACAAGGCCCAAGTTTTTGGCATTTTCTTTTAGTGGTATTACTGACCCATTGATTGTAATTTGAACTGTAGATTTTACATTTTCGCAGTCAACTTTTCTGCCAAACAGAAGAACACAGGATTTCGACGGGTTTAAAAGTAAACAATGTTTGGTTGACAAATCAAATATTTTATTTAAGTCACTAGAGATGTCTTTCATCCCCTGATCAAACCCGGATGGTAGAAATGAGCAATAAATCTGCGTATCATCAGCATACATATGCATTTTACTATGTTCAACAAATTCAGAAAATTTTGAAGTATATACAGTATACAGTAGTGGGCCAAGAATCGAACCTTGAGGCACGCCTTGTAATATGGTTCGTGCTGAGGAAAGATTTCCGTCCACATTTACACTTTGAGTTCTTTTATAAAAGTAACTTTTAAATAAATCTATTGCATTTAGAGAAAAACCCACGTACTGAAGTATTGCAAACAACAGATCGTGGTTAATCGTGTCGAATGCTTTGCTATAATCCAATAGGGTAAGTACTGTCAATCTTCCAGTGTCAGTTGCCTTAAGGATATCATCTGTAACAGTCATCAGCGCAGTGGTGCAGCTATAAGCAGGTCGAAATCCCGACTGTATATCTGATAGCAGGTTATTTGTATTTAGGTAGTACATTATTTGACTGTTCATAATTTTTTCGAGAATTTTAGAGAAGGTAGGTAAAATGCTTATAGGTCTAAGATCAGAATATTCTGCCGGATCACTAGTTTTAGGTTTCGGAGTTACAATAGCGTGCTTCCAGATGTCAGGGTAAACGCTTTCTGTTAGACAGAAGTTAATTATGTGTGTGATATATTTATGTATATGCGGACAACACGCAGCTATCATTTTGATATTAATTCCGTCTGCACCTATCGCGTTACTTCTGATATTACCAATATAGCGACCGACTTCATCTTCAGAAACAGATACAAAAGAAAATTTGACAGCACCTTCCCTTCTCAAGTTATTTAAATAAAATTCTTTTACAGTTTCATCTACTTGCAATTTAGGAACAATATCAATAAAAAAGTTATTAATTCGATTTGGGTCAGACATAGTTGTGGGAATTTTAAATGTTGGTGAGTTCTTAACATTTAAATGATTAAATTCTTTCCAACATTGTTTTGTTGAACAATTTTTTATTTTATATGCAAAGTACGCCTTTTTTTCATTTATAATACTAGCGCTTGTCAGATTCCTTAATGATTTATAATATTCCCAATGAACATTACTTTTCGACTTTTTAAATTTTAGTTTTGCCTTGTCCCTTAATTTCATCATGAGTTTTACGTTTTCAGTGAGCCAAGGCATATATGGTTTTGTTGTTTTGACGGTTTTCCAAGGGGCATGTTTATCAAACAATTTAATTAAGTTGCTATTTAGTATGTCAATTTTTGCATTAATATCATTTACGTAATATATTTGTTGTAACGGCAATAGCTTAAAGTCATTTATAAAATCATTTAAATTAAAGTGTTTGAAATCTCGATAGGTTCTGACAACAGGGGTTTTCTTAGGTACCTCTGCAGCGATAGTACAATATATGAGTTCGTGATCAGATTCATTATTAACCTCCACCCCCGAATATTTAACCAGAGAGGGATCAGAAGATAAAATGACATCAATGAGAGATTCGGAATCTAGAGTAATTCTAGTTGGCTCTGAAATATGTTGACTTAAATTAAGACATTCCAAGAATTCAGTAAAATACTTAGTGTGTGGATTTGATTTTGCTAGTAAATTAATATTTATGTCCCCAATGCAAAATATTTTTTCCGAAACAGTTGTACACAATGTAAATGATGTTTCAAGTTCATCCACAAATGTTTTATAATTTGTAGATGGTGGTCTGTAGATTACACCAAAGACATATGTTTCAAATTTGTTTTTAACCGTAAACCATAATTGTTCAATGTTATTACTTGTATTGATTATTTTGTATTTCAGAGAGTTTCTTATGTAAACCGCTACTCCGCCACCCCGACTATTTCGATCTTGCCGTATCAAATCATAATCGTGAATTGAAAGACTTTGGTTACTTATGTTTGGTGAAAGCCACGTTTCTGATAAAGAAAATATGTCGTAGGTTGTGATAATGTTTCGAATGTAATCCATTTTTGGTAACAATGACCAAATGTTTAAGTGGGCTGCTTTTATGCTGCTAGTATTCATATGTCTTCGCTGTCAAAAACAAAACAAAAACAAAGACAAAAATACGAATTTGAGAAATTAAAAACTAAAATTTAATTGTTCCGTGCGACAACCGAAAATTTGGTTAAGACGGCGCCGGCGTTTGAAATATTCGCGCTAACCGCACACATTACTTTATTAAGAGCGCATTTAGTTCAGCCTGAGTGTTAAGTTTATGAATAATGTTATTTACCTTCACAAATATTACTCCATCGTTAGTCCACACTGCGTTATGACATTGATGAGTAAGTCTGACAGAGGTAAAAACAATCTATATTTCGATGACGTCCGAAACTAAAATAATCTCTAATTATGCTTTGAGTGTCGCATGCCACATCATCAAACACAATAACAGAATTTTCTTTCGCCTCGTGTGGTTTGATAACCTCACACCCCTCGCTGAATTCGTAGAATCCGATTTCTTTTAGTGACTTCAGAAGTATCTTCAGAAATTTGTATTTAGGTTGCTCAAGGGTTTTCGAATACAAATACAAGTTGTGAAACCGCACCCCATTGCGGTGCAGCAAAAGACTGATCATCGCATTGGTTTTCCCAGAGCCGGAAGGACCAATGATCAAACCCCTTTTACATCCTATACCCAGTAAAGTGCCGTGTCGTCTGAACCTCTGTGACATGGAATTTACTGTATGATTTACTACCGGCAGCGAACATTTTTGTTTCACAAGTTTGACGTTCTTCATCGTTTTCGGACGGGGACGAACTAGCTTCTAACCGCGCTGTGCTAAGTATATATCTACCCCCTTTGAGCTTCACATCGTCAGTCGCTCTTCGACGAGCGTTTCTTTAAGATGAGTTATACTAGACGTAAAACTCGTAGTCGTCGTCGAATCGTAAGACGGAAAGGTCGCGGTTTGTTGAACACCCTTATTGACAAGTTACCCTTCGAATTACATATACCAGGTTACAAGTTTTGCGGACCTGGCACTCGTTTAAACAAACGGCTTTCTCGAGGTGATCGAGGAAGAAACCCTCTGGACGAGGCTTGCAAGCAACACGACATCGCATACTCACAATCTAGCAATCTTTCGACACGTCACGCGGCGGATAAAGTTCTTGCACAGAAAGCTTGGGAACGCGTTAAAGCAAAAGACTCTACTCTTGGAGAAAGAGCGGCAGCTCTTGCTGTTACAGGGATTATGAAAGGGAAAACCGAACTCGGCATGGGAGTCTCCCGGAAACGAAAGCGTACAGAACCCATTGCTGTTATGGAAACACCCCGGAAACGAAGACGTACACTACCTATTGCAGCGCAAAAATTTGGTACGGGGATATCTAGAAAACGGAAGCGTACACTACCCACTGCTGGTGTGACGGTCCCCCGAAAACGAAGGCGTATATTACCTATTGCCGCACAAAAATTTGGTACGGGAGTATCTAGAAAACGGAAGCGTACACAACCCACTGTTGGTGTAAGAGTCTCCCGGAAACGAAAGCGTGCACTACCTATTGTCGGTATTGCGCAAAAATTTGGTACGGGGGTATCTAGAAAACGGAAGCGTACAAGGTGTAGTAGGCGTAAACGTATTGGAGGCGCGGTCGTTTTTAAATCGCGAAGGAAACGCCGAATTCGTTCTAGAGTAGTACCTGTTCCCAAGAGAGGAGGTATATTGCCGCTTGTACCCATACTTGCTGCATTAGGAGCATTGGGGTCTCTCGGAGGCGGTGCTGCAGCAGTCGCTAAAGCGGTTGGCGACTCAAAGGCTTCTAAAAAGGATCTCCAGGAAAAAGAGCGACATAACAAAGCTATGGAATCCATTGCTCGAGGAAAAGGGCTATATCTACGACCGTATCAGTCAAAAAACTACCGTTGAAGCTACCACGCCGAGCGTTGACGAACATCGATATTGCACAGTACGTTAAACGCTTCGAAATTCCCCATTTTAGGGGGATATTTATGCGAGATGCTCTACCCGACAAAATTCGTCAACGAGAATGTGGTGTTACTAACTTAGACGATGATGTTGGACCTGGCACACATTGGACAGCCTACGTTAAAGCTGATCGATTTGTTCTGTATTTCGATAGCATAGGTCGCTTACAACCTCCTCCCGAATTAGTAAACTACTTTCGCAGCGATGGTAGCAACAACACAATTATGTACAACTCTAATAGATATCAAAAACTCGCATCATACACATGCGGACATTTGTGTCTCAAATTCTTATATAACTTTGCGAAACCGCTTTTGTCGTCAGTTTAAGTGTCGCGCTTCATCATGTCCAGTATATTCACTCTTACGGGAGATTCATCTGTTCTTACTGCAAATTTTGACCCTCCCATTTTCTTAGACGATGGTAGCGAATACGTCTTGGGATTGTTAAGTTTCGAAACCTACTATACTATTCCAAACGTTAGACCTCCCAACAATGAATTTCATCTTGTTGGAGAACCTCCTATTATTATACCGGAGGGAGCATATGAAATTACCGACATTGCTGAATTTTTACATAACCAACTCGATTCTGATGCGGGTGTTAAACAGGTACTGCTACGTGGAAACAACAGCACCTTAAAAACCGAAATAAAGTCCACCGTTCCAATCGACTTTCAAAGCGACAATACTATCCGGGACATGTTAGGCTTTGAGAAAAAAATTTATGCTGCAGATAGGTGGCACACAGCTGAACATGTTACGAAAATTTTGAACATCAACTCGATTCTTATTCATTGCAACATCTCCGTTGGTTCATATAAAAATGGTAAGCCCGGCCATATCATTCACCAATTCTTCCCCATAGTACCACCCGGGTACAAAATAGTGGAAACCCCTAACCCAGTCATCTATCTACCGATCAGCACGAAACAGATCACTAACTTAACTATTAAAATACTAGACCAATCGGATAATCCTGTCAGTTTTAGTAAGGAGACCGTTACGGTAACATTACATTTAAAGAAACTGTAATGGGTTTTCGATTCACCACTCCGTACCACCCCTGCTTTACTTCCTATAAGAATCGTCGCCCACACCCTCGTAAGATCAGTACGGCTTCGTCCACCACGCAGCTAACTAAAGCAAACAGAGACTTCTTGCGGTCCTTAGGCTTTACAATAGTGTAATGAGTATTTTAAATATTGGAGAGCGAGTCCTCGTCGACACTTCTATCATTAGCAATCAATTGCACACACATCAACCGTATACAAACCGTTTTGACTATAACGATGAAATTCGAATTCCAATTCCCGAAGATATGTCAACTCTTCCCGGCCTGAGCTATCTGTACCTAGAGGGAAAGTTGCGGAAGGAAAACGGTGAAGTTACAACGGCTAAATTCCTTAACAATGGTTTGGCTCACTTATTTAGCGAAATCCGATACGAAATCAATGGCGTCGTTGTCGACTCTGTCACCAAACCTGGTATTACGTCTACTCTTAAGGGATATGTGTCCTACAGTTCCGCTGACGTTAAAAAGCTTCAAAATGCAGGTTGGTTTGCCGGCGGCGATCCTGCCATTACCGATCAGGAAGGTAACTTTAGTGCCTGCATACCGTTGAGAATGCTGTTAGGATTCGCCGAAGATTATGGTAAAGTTATACTTAACATCCGACAAGAACTCGTATTAATTCGCAGCAATACCGATGCCGACGCCGTATTCAGTGCTACCGTAGGGGAGACGGCTAAAGTTACGATTGACAAACTATATTGGAAGGTTCCTCATATCACTCCAGGTCTTGCTCAAGAATTAGCCCTGACCAAATACATCGATAAAAATATTGACACTCAAGTCGCATTTCGCAGCTGGCAGCTTCATATCATACCCGGTGTTCATGCTGTGACTCAACATTCTCACGCTATCGCTACAAGCACAAAATTACAAACCCCCAGATATGTCATCGTAGGGTTTCAATCAGGTCGTTCGGGGCTAATCGCTAAGGACAATGCTAATTTCGATAAAATTGGTCTTACTAATTTCCGAGTTTATCTGAACACCGAACGATTCCCATACGACAATTTACATAACAATTATGCACTCAATCATTACGCAACATTATACGACATGTATTCCAAGTTTCAATCATCTTATTATAGCAAAATCGATGAGCCCTTCTTCTCCCGCCATGACTTTGCAGACAAGGCGCCCATTGTTGTAATCGATTGTTCCCATCAAAAAGACTACCTTCATGCAAACGCTGTCGTTTTTCGTGTTGAATTTGAAACTTCCGCTAACGTGCCAGCCAACACAACTGCGTATTGTCTCGTTCTTCACGATCGGGTTTTTACTTACAACGCATTGTCAAAAGCAGTTAAACAACTGTAATTTCGCAAAAACACTTCAGTTGCACCTCGACTTTTAGCGTAACTAGACCATGCTCTCTATACCTAATACGATGAAGATCATTATCGATATTCAAGGTTTTAAGACGTCCGATAAGCACTTTACCCCAAAAGAATTGGCCTCCTACGACGGTACCTCAGTATCTCACCACATTTTTAAACCCCCTTTCGCCCTCCATTCCTTAACACCTCATTTACAACAACAAGCCCACTGGGTAATGACTAATCACCATTGCATCGACTGGAATGAGGGATTTACTCCAGCATACATGTTTCCTGCAATCTTGCGACGTCTTCTGCAAGGTGCCACCGAAGTATATGTGAAAGGTCGAGAAAAGGCAACTTTTCTACGCCGCTTTACTACCATCCCAATCATCGAAGTGGAAGAAAGACCGGCCCTCACCCCATCACAACCCGCTTGTTTATATCATTCCAAACCGATTTGTTATTGCGCTTTATCTAACGTGTATCATATTTATAATCACTACATAATGGAATAAAACAATTTTTTTAATTTTTATTGTGTTTTTATTTGCATACAACATATATACATGTGTTACACACCTACGTACTAGTGGAAAAGCGTTCTACATAAATTGTCTGTCTATGTTCGGCGCACAAGACGTCTCGCAGTACTTCATCCATAGTAAGTATCCTCCGATGGAACCGCAACCTATCCACAGCTTCTCGTTCCCAGCGTCCTTTTCGAGCTTCTCGATACGCATACGTCCACGTATGCAAATTATAAATCTTATTCTTCGAGTCGTCAAACTGCACGCTCTTCTTCATTTTCCTTCCTCTCTATAAAGGCTTTTACTTCACACATATGCCATTTTAGGCCAAGACTATCCATTAAATCTACAAGGAGGCTTTCATTTATGGCTCTGTCTAAGAATAGTTGACCGACAGCAGCACCGTTTTTGTACTGTTTTTCTTTTTTATACAACTCTTCGTCACTGAATCCGGAACGTCCTAACCCATATATGACTTCGTGCGACGCTTCAAAAGCTAAATCCTTTAACGAACTCACTAATCGTTCAACCGCACTAGGTACGTCTCTTGCAGCCGGTCGAGCAGCCTCTCTATAATTCATCCACATGACTACACTGCCAACTGACGACTCAGGGCTTCCACTTCGATGTCGCACTTTACCATAGAACTCGCGAACGTTAGCACTTCCACCATACACGCAGTCTTTTCAGAGTTCTCCTCCAGCTGATCCACTACAGACCATACATTTACTAAACAGTCTCCACAAAGGTTTGCTACACCCTTCACTATCTCTTTATAGAAACTCTCAAAGTGTAACGCTTTTAATTGTGCGAATCGCACTTCCACGAGTTTCTGCAAGCGCCACAATTCTTCTACAGTTTCGCTCGCTAAACGCACCTCTGACAAGCCCACTTCCTCCAATTTGATTATTTTCCTTGTCTGGATCGCTTCAAATACAATGCTCTTCTTCCCTATTTCCAGAGCTGGCCACTCACCGTCGAGAGAATAGAAGTAGTTGGAAATCACTCCCTGATTTGCAATCAGGGCTGTCCACTCCCATTCATTTAACTGCACCCAGTCATTTTTGGCACCCCGTATTATAATACTTGGGTTAAATTGCGAACTCCAATCAAACCCTACACTCACGTACTTAGAACTTGATTTATTTAATTTGTACGTCCTACTATTCAGAAGTTCTGGACAGAACAGTGGTTGCGGCTTTCGTGCTTTATTACTCTGAACTACCTCGATAGCTTTCAACAAGGCTTCCATTTCTGCACGACTATCGGATGCTACTACCCTTGCAGACTCTTCTACGCGCTTTTATTTTCACATTTCCAAGGTTATATGTGGTAGGAGGTGAGCGTAAACGCAACCTTGAAGTCATGTTTACTGCACTACCTTTTTGGAATCAACAATTATGGGAACCTTGAGTTGAAATTCCACATATAACATATTTGGCTTGACTGCCCAAAATTTTAGCATATCACCCCTTTTTAATGTCATCCCAATCATTTCGCGAAAGTTATATGACCCCAACTTGTTGATATAAATTTCGGTATTTTCGGGATAAAGTAAGACGTTTGTTATTTCAGCTTCACGGAAGGGAATAGTATATTCGATGTCACCATGCGGTAGGATGTACCATCTATCATAATTGACGGCAATGGATACTAGTTGTAAATCTCGTTCATAATATAAAGGCTCGCTTAGCTCTTCAACCACAAACACCTGCGGGTGTGACGTGGAATTCGCATGCATATGTTTGCCAAATTTATCGATAGGCATTGCTCAAGCGTCGAACTGGATATGAATACTGAAATCGTGGGCTTCTACTTATAAAATATCAATAATCATAGACGTCGCTAGGAGTGCAATAAAAACACAGACACCTTTATATACATATATTTAATTAAACCAACAATAAGTAATATATACTACATCCCCATCTGCTAGCCGAGCGAGAAAGCGCTGGATGGGGACCTCTACATGCCGCCGCCACCACAGGAATGGGTCACCCTCGTATGTGGTGGGTAGCGTCCTCAGGAGGGTCGACTGCCATAGGCGCTCGCTTCCAAGACTCATGGAATAGTCTATTGTTACGGCAGCCTGGAGTTGGCGAGCTGATGGAGGTCTCGGTTCGGAGGTGATGAAGTATTCAAACTCCTTGTAAAATGTAGGAGCATCTTCAAAGAGCGCATCAACAACAATATCAGGCATGATGACTGGTAGCCGTGGTGGAAAAACGTTACGCTTTATATGTGAATCTCAAGGTAAGACCCTTGACCTTCTACGTTCCCATCCTTGACTACGCTCCTATATTAAGTTGCCTGTTTTCTGTAACAGTCATCATAATCCTCCAGCACCTACCATAATCATCAAGCAGCTATGGCAACTAACTTTAAGAATGCAGAACAATTTTACCGTCATTTTCGCCGGTTTTTGGCTAGTTGCCCTCCAGCATCCTCTCAACGGTCTCTCCAGGCAGTGGTCACAATGGAGTACCCCTTGAACCTACAAGGAGAGACCCTAGCGGAGACGACCACCTTACGGACGTGGCCTGCAGTCTTCGACGGATCGTCAGCTGTGTGGTGGCAGACCAACATCTTCAAGCCAGTGGACCGGTACCTAGGCCTACTGGAGGATGGGGAAGTTACATATATAACTTATACTTGGAAATAAATAAATATATTTAGAAATATTTCTGTGGTTTTATTTTAAAGTTTCGAGATTGTGACCTTGAATTGTAGAATATAAAACTTTCACAAACGTGTGCGTAGTTAGTTGCCATCATGAGCTCAGAACCTCGACATCCAGAATTTGGGAGCTACTCCAAACGGCTACGAACATTCGGCGATTGGAGTCGAGGTCAAACTCCAGAATCGCTAGCAGGTGCCGGTTTCTTTTGCATCAGCGATACGATTAATTGTGTACAGTGTTTCTACTGCGGAGTTCAAATTTCTGGTTGGGAGCGCAATGACAAACCCCTATCTGAACACCTCCGTTGGTCACCCAACTGCAAAATTGCCAAGGTCTACCAGCAAATACAAACCATCGAAGACTTGACTTATCAACTTTTCGATGCGTTGCATTTTTCCCCAGGAGTAGATGTGGCTGGCAACAATGGAACGGGTGCGGCCGACAAAACAAAAGGTTGCTGTTGTCATAAGTGATGTAAAGTGCGGCGCCAAACCATTCACTAGTTGCCATCGACTTGTTGAACATGCTACCAATACAATTTTTGGTTGCTCTCGCTGCAGTTCATGATGGGATTCTCTACGTCCTTCAACCGCCGCGGTGCAGTTCAGCTTCTTTCGCCTACAATGATGGAGTGCACAACGTGACGTGGCGTAAAATGGATACCAGTTCCTTGACAACTATTTCCGTTTTTAAAATACAAGTGAACAACTTTACTGAACATAACGTTTTAACGTTCAAGATAAAATACCATTTCCCTTCATATGCGGTAGATACGAATTGGCAAACGATTTTGCTAAAAAATAAACCTGATGTCTTGAAGAAGCTGCTCTCGCCCGCGGATAATTCCTGCTGTATATCTACTATTGTTTTAAGCACTATTTTATTCGCTCTAATGTGTACGTCTGTAACGTATTTCTTAATCTGTTGGTATTATAATCATTTAGTCTAGCCACTACTGTAATTACTCTTTGTATGTACATCTTAAATATAACTTTTTTATTAAATTATGTGTATCTTTCACTCTACGAAGGTACTCTGGATGAGTAACCAAATATTCTATCCGACTCGATGGTCTAGAGGTAAAGATACCCTCGGCTGCAGATTGCAGATATACAGGGAGACCTAGGTTCGAATCCTAGTCGAGTCATAATTTAGACATGAAGTATCCTAGGCGTTTACTTCATGCCTAATTTTTTAAATAAATATGTTAAGCGCAGTCTGTTCTAAGCACTACTTAACTCTTTCTATGCCCTTGGCCGTAAACGCGATCTTGACCTTGAATTTTTTTAAAGTAGCCTCAACCTCGAACGCGGGTTTGACCTTGAATGTGGCCTCGCTCCGAACGTGGCCTCGCTTCGAACATGACCTTGGGATTGAACGTGACCTCGCCTTGCATGTGACCTTGGGATTGAACGTGGCCTTGGCCTTGAACTCAAGGCCAAGTGGTGGGGGGAGGTTCCAGAACCATCCACTTCCCTCTACTGATGTAGGATCTGAGCCATGGAGATTGTCTAAACTTAAGTATTTTATGTGTTTTAACCAAAATCAAACCAGCCTCTAAGCATTGCCTCAAATTTCTGTAGTGAATAATATAATTGTGTTTGTCATACAAATTTGGAATTAATTTTGCATTTTTAAATTTTCCCTGTGGAGGCACCAATAGCTCGGGGCAAAAGGGGAAGTCATTGTGATCGTCATGTAAATTTTCAGGGTACCGCAAGTCAACTTCCAACACGTACCCAGTATCTGAGTCGTCCAAAATTTGAAATACGTCAAAACTATCAATTTCCTCGTCAGTCAACCAAACAAAACCACCTTGCGGTAGAAACTGTCTTAAACTATGGCCATAAAGGTTGGTGGCGTCTAAAAAAACAAGAAAAGAAGTGGGCTTTGAAGCGTCATAGTTACCCGCAAATTTATTGTTGGCAATAGCCTTTCGCCCGACACAAGTACTAACTCCCCCACGAATACCCTTTCTAAAAAAGTGAAACATATCCATATCCGTCAACAGTTCCAACTCAACCCCCGTATATTTTAACATGGCGTCCCAACTTAAACCGGGGGCGGTGAAGTACTGCGCCGGATCTAAATTATATTGATTTAAATAAAAATTGCGACAGTTTTCGAAAACGTCTGCCAATATAAACACGTCACATTTGAGGTAAACATCGGAATAGTCGCCCAACGTTTCACATTCGAAAGTTTTCCAGACCTTAACGGCGCGCTCGTAATCGACCTCAGTAATATGCGTCTCGGTTAAATGATCATAAAACTGGGCGATTGTGGGCAACGCCGGCTCGTCTAATTTTGTAAATGAATCCAGATACGAATAGGGAAACACACCTTTCTGTCTCATCAGTTCGAATTTGATGTCATGTCCGAATTGCTTATGAATTTCAACACACTGATCATCTGATAACGTGGCGGCCAGCGATGCTAAAGAAGAACTTAAAAATCGGTAACTATCTAAAAATCGAATTTGCATATAAACGTTTTTCCGTTTTCCGTCAACAACGACTTCATCTACCCAAAGACGTTTGCCAAATTAAATGCTCGAGTGTCGTTGTGTCTAGTTGTGCCAGTGTGCGCTCCGATAATTTCGCTCTAACGCTAAAAACTCCCGATACATTATCTCCAGTCAATTCAAACTGCTGCAAGTTTTATAATCTGGTTTCGTGGTTTGTGTTATCACATTCTATTTCCTGGAAGAAGTTATATAAATTCTTATCAACAATGCCCTTCACTAGAGACCAAGTAGAAGATATCAACCAAATAATCACGAATACTACTACAAAGCTTCTGTCCGACGCTACATTTTTAAATTCCATTAAAAAACTTGTTACGGAAACAATCATGGAACAATTTAATGAAGTTTTAAAACCGCATATCGAAGAAACGACAATGTTAAAGGTCAAAGTCGCTAATCTACAATTGGAAAATGCCAAATGTGTGCAGGAACTCGATAATCTGCAGCAATACTCGAGGAGGAATTCAATACGCATTTTTGGGATACAAGAAGCGGGCAACGAAGATCTGGAAAATAAAGTTTTGGATCTATTTAATAATAAATTAAACGCCAATTTAGATATACATCATGTCGACAGAATGCATCGCATCGGCAAATATAACGCTAGTTCGACCACTCCCAGAGCAGTTATAGTAAAATTTACTTCATTTCGATATCGTCAGAAGGTTTTCCTGCAGAAAAAGCTTCTAAAGGGTACGAGAATCGTCATTAAAGAAGATCTAACAGCTTCCCGAGCTAAACTACTAAAATCCTGTGCTGAGAAGTATACATTCAAGAACGTTTGGTCGAAAGATGGAAACATTTTCGTTAAGAATAATGGTGTAATCAAGCAAGTTAAGTCTCCTTCTGATTTAACAGTATAAAATCAAAATTTATATAAATTTTAATGAGTTGAGTTATTAGTGACATATTGAAGTCAAATTTCAGTTATGAAGGGGCGCACACGCATGTTTACTGTGCACAGTTAGCCTTTGGTTAAGCTAAATAACTGTCTGAATAAGTTGCACTGTTAAATTCAATTTATTTAAGGTGTTATGTTAAGATTTGGAAATTTAAATACGCAATCTATTCTATCAACATTCAATGATTTTAAAACGTATTTTAATGCGAATTTTTTTTATGTTTTAGCTGTAACAGAGTCCTGGCTGTCTTCCAATATTGATAACAATAGCGTTGGTATGGAGGGCTATTACCTTGTGAGAAAAGACCGGGATGGACGAGGCGGAGGAGTTGCTTTATATGTTCGCGGCCATTATCGATACCGAATTATACCTATTGAACATTATGATGATATAGAGCAGCTTTGGATAAGTATTTGTATCAACAAAATTAACATAGCTATTGGAGTTATATATAGATCTCCAAGGTTTAACTTTAAGGGGTTCTTTTCTGCTCTGGAGGACACTCTTTCTGGTATCTGGTCAAAGTTTGATAAAATTGTCTGTTTAGGTGACTTCAATTTAAATTTGTTAAATACTAATGGTAACAATATTCGTATCTTTGACAGTATGTTGGAGACGTATGCTTTAAAACAAATTATTAATGATCCCACACGTATCACATCATTTTCTGAGTCTCTAATCGATCTAATTATTGTATCAAATTCAATAATTGTTGAGAGTACGAATGTTGTTCCCATGCATGGAATCTCTGATCACTGGCTTGCTACTTGTAATTTGAACTTTAACGTTAACTTGAATCATAATTCCGTACAAACTAAATTATTTAGAAATTATAAACGTATAGATCTAGATCGCTTTTATGCAGATCTTGTTAAGGTGAATTGGGATAATATTTATGAAATTCCCTCTCTAGAAGAGAAGATGGCATTTTTCAACAACAATCTGGTCACTTTAATTAATATTCATGCCCCGTTAGTATCTATTAAATCTTCTAAAAGTCCTGCACCCTGATTAACGGACAATATTAAATTATTAATGAAACTAAGAGATAAAGCATATGCTAAAGCTAAACGTACCAAATTAATGGCTCATTGGGACTACTATAAAACTTTAAGAAATTTTACAACTGGAGCTATTAAAAGAGAACAAAAAGCTTATCTAGAATTTAAGTTGAGGAATGCCACTGTCAAATCAACGTGGTCAGAATTAAAAACTTTTAATATTGGCAAAAAACGGGTGCATGAATTACCTCACCATCTACAAAATCCCAATGCAATAAATGATCACTTTATAAATTCGACGCCGTCTTTGCAATCCGCCAACTTTAATAATTTAAGAAGTTATTATGAGTCGAATTTAAAAGCAAATATTACAGAAAAATTAAGTTTTAGTGCAACTAGCGAAATGGAGGTCTTGAATATAATTTCAAAAATAAGAACAAAATCTGTCGGTGTTGATGGTATAGATATATCTTTAATTAATTTGTGCCTGCCAGTTATTCTGCCACATATTACGCATATTATCAATTTTTGTTTAATAAATAGTAAGTTTCCATCGATTTGGAAGCAAGCGTTAATCACGCCCATTCCTAAGAAATCTGCTCCTACTGATTTCTCGGATTTACGACCCATAAGCATCCTTCCAGTTTTGTCTAAAGTTATTGAACGGATTGTTAATCATCAATTGATACGCCATCTTCAAATTTATGAAATCTTACCGGTAATGCAATCTGGATTTAGAACAGGACATAGCTACACCACCGCACTTCTTAATATCACCGATGATATTTTTAAATTTATCGATGAAGGAAATATGGTTGTGCTAGTCTTATTGGATTATACAAAAGCATTTGACATGATAAATCACGAGCTTATGATAGCTATACTTCACTACATTGGGGTAGATGATGATGTATTGAAATTTTTTCAAAATTATTTTATGGGCAGGTCACAACAAGTTCAAGTTCTTAACAATATTTCGCATAGTTGCCAGATTTCTAGTGGTGTTCCGCAGGGATCAATTTTAGGCCCTACCTTGTATGCTATTTACACTTTTAATTTTCTCAGCTCTATTAGTCACTGTAAGTATCACTTTTATGCAGATGATACGCAACTTTATTTAAAATTTTCACCTAACAATGTACACATTGCTAATGCTCTTATTAATAACGATTTAAACAACTTAGTTTCTATTTCTAAAGATCACTGTCTCAAGATAAATCCTATTAAATCTTGCTTTTTAATCTTTGGTAAGAGGCATCTTAGGACAACACTGCAAAATCAATTAAATCTAACTGTAGATGGCAACAGAATAACCCCTGTGGAATCAGCTAGAAATCTGGGCTTAAATATCGACAATAACCTTCGTTTTAGTGTGCACGTCACGAAACTTATTCAAAAATCTTATTGCAATTTAAAAATACTTTATTCCGTCAAACATCTTTTAAATATTAATCTTAAAATTGTGTTATGTAACTCGTTGGTTCTTTCTCATTTTAACTTTTGTAGTGAAGTGTATGGTGACTGCTTGAGTTCTCTTGATAAAAATCGGATTCAACGCGTACAAAATTCCTGTCTACGCTTCATATATGGTGTAAGAAGGAGGGAGCATATTTCTCATAAGCTGGCGGACGCAAATTGGTTGAATATGGCAAACCGACGGATTCTACAAGCTTCTTGTTTGTATTTTAAAATCATAAACAATAAGACTCCATCTTATCTCTTTGAACGCCTAAGTTTTCGAACAGACGTGCACAATTTAAATTTAAGATTTAAAGGCCGGTTAACACCTCCATTGCACAAAAGTTCTCTCTTTGAGAGATCTTTCTCCTATAGTGTTGCACGGGAATTTAATACTAGGATATGCAGCATAGAAGCGGCTTCTCCGACTACCTTTAAGTTACGGCTTAGGCATCTGTTGCAGCTACAACAACAATAACCACCATTTACCTAATTGTTTTTTTTTCACAAATATATAAGATTTAAGTTCGAATTGGCAGTGCTATTTGTTTTTTATTTACCTGTATTTATTTATTTATTTTAAATATTTCTTCATAAGGTTCACATGGAAGAGCAGAACACACTTGTGTTGTTCTGATTGTGAACCTTTTGGTCCCCACTAACGAGTACCTGGAATAATTACTCTTTTTTTCTTTTGTTTTTGTAAATATCTCATTTTATTTTATTTTATAAGTATTTAATTTTTATAAGTATTGAATTTTTAGATTATGTTTACTTGTGTACTTGTTAGTAGCCAATAAATATATATTATATTATATTATATTAAATGAAATATATTTTCCTTATTTTCCGGAATGACATCAAGCTCTTCGTTATTTTGAGCTAACTGTTTTACAAAAAGGTGGGAATCGTAATTTAAATTGTGAAAAAATACGGGAATAAAATTTGGAAGTTTATAATTTAGATTGCAATTAGAATGGGCAGCTCTCCGATATTCTCCGGTCAAATGGTCGTGATCGCGAACCTTTACGTTCTCCTCTCCAAAAGGACGATTGCAAATATGACATGAAGCAGCATCCTTAAAATTTTGAATTTCTTGCGGAGCCAGAGGCTTGAGTAGTAGGGCGACACCAAAACTGGAGCAATCAAATTAATTGACCTAATTAAATCCGCGAAGTGGGCGACACCTACCAATTAATTTCGCGGTTTGACCTAATTAATTCCGCGGTTTGATCTAATTAATTTCGCGGTTTGATCTAATTAATCACATATGAAGTTTGATATGTAATTTACATATGTGCTACTGATTAAATTACGCATTAGATTTTTTAATTTGCTTCTGGAATTACGCGTCGGACTTCGGCGGCCGTCTTGGATTTCTGGCGGGAATATTTGAAATTTGAATTTTTTCCGATTTTTTTCTAAGTTCAATTTTTTTGAATTTAAATCTCCCGGGGTGTCGGCCATCTTGGTGCGCGCGCACTTCTCACGGCGGTTGTTTTTAATTTTGAATTTTCGCGGAAATATTTGAAATTCAAACTGATAGATCTATCTCGCTCTTCGAAGCTGCTGTCTCTCTCTTGCATTCACTCGCGGAAATATTTGAATTTAAAAAAAGCTTCCTGCGATGTCCCATGGCTGGAGTTGAACCAGCGATCACAGCATTACGAGTACGAAGCCTTAACCGACTGGGCTATCGAAGCGATCGAGGTTAAAGGAATTAAACATAGCCACTTACGTGTCACGAGCACAGCTTTAAACAAACTATTTTTTCGAATATATAAAATATAAGAACGGAATTGTGTCGTCTAGGGCCTTAGAAACTTGTTAATAATTTTTAAAAAATGACTTTGTAACTAGTTTTGCTGTAATTAATTTGTTTAATTTTATAATATGAGTGACGCTATCTCACTCAGCCCCATTGATTTTCTACAGCGTTCTCTTTTCCATCCCGTTTGCTACCTATGCGTAATTACAAAAGACGTTATCGCCTCAGGCAGAATTTCTATTTAGCCGGCGATTGTGTGTCATTCTCTGAAATCTGTACTCACGTTGCAGTTTTTGCTGGCTCGACTTTAAAATTTGGTTCTTAACAATTAACTACGTACATAGAAAACAGGCTGGTTAGTTTATTTTATATAGCGAAGTCATTTTTTGTACAATTTACACGCAGAACACACCTCGTTCTTTATGTTTACTTTAGAAACCCTTAACCCTTTTCATTTAAATCGCGAAATCCGCATAAATATATTACTATAAAAAATCGCGAAAAGTGTTGAGTAAATAAATGCAACGCATTGTAAAGCCGTAAAACTTTTAGTTATTGTACGTTTACAAAATGGGTCTTTTGACAAAGTGGAAGAACCAAACTATGCTATTGTAAATGTACAGATTTTTCACTGTCAATTTGTATATAACAACTTAATGTAAATTGTTATTTGGAACATTTTAACGAAAGCAGCGACATTTTTCTAAGTTCCCTTTTTAAAACAGGTCGAGACTACGAATCGTTTCCTGGAAAACATACTGCATCGTGTAACTGTATTCGTTAATTATTCAAAATGTTTTATTGTAGCCTTGTCTAATACAAGGGGGAAAATAGCCCTTACGCCTTTGTACTTGTTTATAATTATACGTGTTTTATAAATTTTGACCGCTGTTGTTCTAAAAGCCTGTCAGGACATGTAACCGCATCTCGTCATCTGACGTCATGACAACGGTTGAAACAAAGAAACAGATTCTAGGAATTCATCGAGTTACAAATTTGAGTTTAATATATTCCTGACATACTTCTGTTGTGCCCTCGCCCATATAAAATAAGACATACGCATTAACTAAATGTTTTTATTGTATAAGAATGGTTGTCCCCCATAAATTTGAATAAAAACAGACAATTTCGTTGAAAAAATAGCTTTTCAATATCGTTTGCAAATAAGACAAGAGATACTTGTAAAAATATAAGTCAAACCATTTTTCTTGTAAAAAATTTACGAAAAGACGTAAGTGTTGGCGACAAATTAAAATAAATTTGAATAAAAACACGCAAAATTACGAAAATACGTAGAAAATTTATAAAAATCGGCATCTTGTCACATTAAATTCTGCAAAAACGACAAAAAACAATATTTTTATACAACTTTTATCGAAAAAATAGTAAAATTTTACGAAAATACGTCTGCGTTGACGACAAATGAAAATAAATTTGAATAAAAACACGCAAAAATTACGAAAAGACGTATGTGTTGGCGACAAATTAAAATAAATTTGAATAAAAACGCACAATTTCGTTGAAAATCTTTACAAAGCGACTTTATAGTACCGAAAAAATGATGTAAAAAAGTTTTAAGAGTTATTTCTAAGCATAATTTTGCAAACGTTTAACAAATAAACCGTAATTTTTTAAAGTACATCACACAATTATGAAATCGTAGTTCAATTTATATAAATTTTCGATACTTTGTATGTGAAAAATAGCTTCAATTACTAATATATGAATAAAATCATGCAATTTCCAAAGCATTTCGTTTAAAATTTTAGAAAATCGACAGCATCTCCCATGTAAATTTATAAAAATCGGCATCTTGTCACATTAAATTCTGCAAAAACGACAAAAAACAATATTTTTATACAACTTTTATCGAAAAAATAGTAAAATTTTACGAAAATACGTCTGCGTTGACGACAAATGAAAATAAATTTGAATAAAAACACGCAAAAATTACGAAAAGACGTATGTGTTGGCGACAAATTAAAATAAATTTGAATAAAAACGCACAATTTCGTTGAAAATCTTTACAAAGCGACTTTATAGTACCGAAAAAATGATGTAAAAAAGTTTTAAGAGTTATTTCTAAGCATAATTTTGCAAACGTTTAACAAATAAACCGTAATTTTTTAAAGTACATCACACAATTATGAAATCGTAGTTCAATTTATATAAATTTTCGATACTTTGTATGTGAAAAATAGCTTCAATTACTAATATATGAATAAAATCATGCAATTTCCAAAGCATTTCGTTTAAAATTTTAGAAAATCGACAGCATCTCCCATGTAAATTTATAAAAATCGGCATCTTGTCACATTAAATTCTGCAAAAACGACAAAAAACAATATTTTTATACAACACACGATGAAAATTGAACAAAAATCACGCAGTCATACAGCATCTCACATAAATTTTCACAAAAATCGACATCATGTCATATAAATTATACAAAAACTGTTATCATGTCACTTGAAATTATACAAAAAACGACATTTTTACTAAACCACACGACGAAAATTGAACAAAAATCACACAATTACACGCCATCTCACATAAATTTTTACAAAAATCGACATCATGTTACATAAACTATGCATAATTTGCAAATGTTTTACACTTTTTATAAAATGCACCGCTCAAAATTAAAAGAAATAGCAATTTCATTGAAAAAATCTACTACCACAATCATTTCGATAAACAAAATTCAAAAAAATCTTATACTTTTGACGGAAATATATGTATGTTGACCACAAATTAACATAATTTTTAAATAAAAACGCCCAATTCGTTGAAAAAAATATTCTGACACCACCAAAACACGCAATTTCATTGAAAAATATATATATGTTGTCCACAAATTAACATAAATTTGAATAAAAACACGTAATTTTGTTGAAAAAATGTTCTGGCCCCGTCATTTCACTTAAAATTTTACAAAACTGCCATCATAACACTTGAAATTATACAAAATATATGTATGTTGATCACAAATTAACATAAACCTGAATAAAACACACAATTTCGTTGAAAAATTTGCAAATGTTTTTACACTTTTTATAAAATGTGTCGCTCAAAATTAAAAGAAATCACAATTTTTAAATTATATCACGCCATTATGAAATCGTAGATTGATTTTTTTTTGAAATTTTACACTTTGTAACTGTAAAATAACTTCAAATACTAATATTTTAGCTTTAGATTTTGTAATTATTGCAGATTCGTGAAAAACAAAAGCAGAGTAGAAATAAAAAACACAACACTTTCTAATAAACAAATATATTGTTCTTATTTCGTATAATACTTAATAATATAAAAATAAATGTACAGCTGAATGTCTCATTTTCTAAAAATCCGCTAGCAATTTACAAAACTGTAGTTGGAGGTGTACAACATTTCAAATTAAAAAGGCTGCAAGTAATAAAATCAGAAGTTTAAGACGCTCCCAAGCCAGTCGCACAATTCTTGTAGGAAGTTTGATCAGAAGCAAAAACAGGGCGTTTCACATTCAACAGACTCGGGCTTGTTTGCAATATTTTCTGAACTTCCATTGTATTCATTGCGCCACCAATCGGATAAAATTAGTATGTTTTCCAATGCACACACCGGCGAACAGATATTGTGATTAAGACAGCGTACGGCAGTAGCAGTTTTTCGCAGAACTTTTAAAGATGGGCACTCGAGATCTTCCAGATTCACGACGATTTTATTCAGAAAACTTAGAACCTCCTTTTTTCTTGACCCTTAACGTACACTTTTTCAAATTTTTTGAGAACTCTTGCTAGCTCGGTTTCAAATTCATCAAAATGTATAGAACCAGTATCCCATGCTAGACCGTGGTGACTCTGCTCCAGATAGTTTATGCCTTTTTTAACGAAATAGGGCAGAGTGACATAATTTGCAGGAGGTTTTAAAACGAAAATTGCTAGCTGATTACCATCTGCTGAAATAACAGCCACTTCTTTCGGAATAAACTGCTTCTGCTCGCCACGGAACCCTTGTAGATCTACGAAGGCAGTGTCCATACCGACGTTTCGTCTGGGGCCCATCTTCAGATGCACTAGGTAACAGAACACAATGACTTAAAACGAGTTAGTGCGGTATCGGTTTGGACAGCTGGTTTTACAAATTTTAAAATAAAAAGAGGTGGAAACACTGCGTGCGCCGCATAGCAGACAGGTTGTCTCGAGCACTCACTGCATAATTAAGAAAACATATAGTTTAAAAGTCTTCTATTTGCAATTTCAAACAATATTTCATATAAATTAAGCCATGTACAAATTTCTAAATCGGTTTTGATATATATTTTCTCGAAAGACATGACCCTCAGCTGCCGTTTTATTATTTGTCGAGATGTGTCATCGCTAAATTTTACAAGTGCCATCCTGTCTGCGATGTGATGTACGCAATGTCTCCAACCCTTTTTATATTAAAATTCTATAAAAACAGAGGCCCGACTGATGCCGCACTAACACGTTTTAAACCATTGTACTCTGTTACCTGATGCGGCAGCAGTTTGGACCTCTGATTTTATAGAATTTTAAAATAAAAAGGGGTGGATACATTACGTACGTCACACAGCAGACATGCTGGCACTTGTAAAATTCAACGGTAGCTGAGGGTCAAGTCTTTCGAGAAAATATATATCAAAACCGATTTAGAAATTTGTACATGGCTTAATTTATATGAAATATTGTTTGAAATTGCAAATAGAAGACTTTTAAACTATATGTTTTCTTAATTATGCAGTGAGTGCTCGAGACAACCTGTCTGCTATGCGGCGCACGCAGTGTTTCCACCTCTTTTTATTTTAAAATTTGTAAAACCAGCTGTCCAAACCGATACCGCACTAACTCGTTTTAAGTCATTGTGTTCTGTTACCTAGTGCATCTGAAGATGGGCCCCAGACGAAACGTCGGTATGGACACTGCCTTCGTAGATCTACAAGGGTTCCGTGGCGAGCAGAAGCAGTTTATTCCGAAAGAAGTGGCTGTTATTTCAGCAGATGGTAATCAGCTAGCAATTTTCGTTTTTAAAACCTCCTGCAAATTATGTCACTCTGCCCTATTTCGTTAAAAAAGGCATAAATTATCTGGAGCAGAGTCACCACGGTCTAGCATGGGATACTGGTTCTATACATTTTGATGATTTGAAACCGAGCTAGCAAGAGTTCTCAAAAAATTTGAAAAAGTGTACGTTAAGGGTCAAGAAAAAAAGGAGGTTCTAAGTTTTCTGAATAAAATCGTCGTGAATCTGGAAGATCTCGAGTGCCCATCTTTAAAAGTTCTGCGAAAAACTGCTACTGCCGTACGCTGTCTTAATCACAATATCTGTTCGCCGGTGTGTGCATTGGAAAACATACTAATTTTATCCGATTGGTGGCGCAATGAATACAATGGAAGTTCAGAAATATTGCAAACAAGCCCGAGTCTGTTGAATGTAAAACGCCCTGTTTTTGCTTCTGATCAAACTTCCTACAAGAATTGTGCGACTGGCTTGGGAGAGTCTTAAACTTCTGATTTTATTACTTGCAGCCTTTTTAATTTGAAATGTTGTACACCTCCAACTACAGTTTTGTAAATTGCTAGCGGATTTTTAGAAAATGAGACATTCAGCTGTACATTTATTTTTATATTATTAAGTATTATACGAAATAAGAACAATATATTTGTTTATTAGAAAGTGTTTGTGTTTTTTATTTCTACTCTGCTTTTGTTTTTCACGAATCTGCAATAATTACAAAATCTAAAGCTAAAATATTAGTATTTGAAGTTATTTTACAGTTACAAAGTGTAAAATTTCAAAAAAAATCAATCTACGATTTCATAATGGCGTGATATAATTTAAAAATTGTGATTTCTTTTAATTTTGAGCGACACATTTTATAAAAAGTGTAAAACATTTGCAAATTTTTCAACGAAATTGTGTGTTTTATTCAGGTTTATGTTAATTTGTGATCAACATACATATATTTTGTATAATTTCAAGTGTTATGATGGCAGTTTTGTAAAATTTTAAGTGAAATGACGGGGCCAGAACATTTTTTCAACAAAATTACGTGTTTTTATTCAAATTTATGTTAATTTGTGGACAACATATATATATTTTTCAATGAAATTGCGTGTTTTGGTGGTGTCAGAATATTTTTTTCAACGAATTGCGCGTTTTTATTTAAAAATTATGTTAATTTGTGGTCAACATACATATATTTCCGTCAAAAGTATAAGATTTTTTTGAATTTTGTTTATCGAAATGATTGTGGTAGTAGATTTTTTCAATGAAATTGCTATTTCTTTTAATTTTGAGCAGTGCATTTTATAAAAAGTGTAAAACATTTGCAAATTATGCATAGTTTATGTAACATGATGTCGATTTTTGTAAAAATTTATGTGAGATGGCGTGTAATTGTGTGATTTTTGTTCAATTTTCGTCGTGTGTTTAGTAAAAATGTCGTTTTTTGTATAATTTCAAGTGACATGATGACAGTTTTTGTATAATTTATATGACATGATGTCGATTTTTGTGAAAATTTATGTGAGATGCTGTATGACTGCGTGATTTTTGTTCAATTTTCATCGTGTGTTGTATAAAAATATTGTTTTTTGTCGTTTTTGCAGAATTTAATGTGACAAGATGCCGATTTTTATAAATTTACATGGGAGATTGCTGTCGATTTTCTAAAATTTTAAACGAAATGCTTTGGAAATTGCATGATTTTATTCATATATTAGTAATTGAAGCTATTTTTCACATACAAAGTATCGAAAATTTATATAAATTGAACTACGATTTCATAATTGTGTGATGTACTTTAAAAAATTACGGTTTATTTGTTAAACGTTTGCAAATTATGCTTAGAAATAACTCTTAAAACTTTTTTACATCATTTTTTCGGTACTATAAAGTCGCTTTGTAAAGATTTTCAACGAAATTGTGCGTTTTTATTCAAATTTATTTTAATTTGTCGCCAACACATACGTCTTTTCGTAATTTTTGCGTGTTTTTATTCAAATTTATTTTCATTTGTCGTCAACGCAGACGTATTTTCGTAAAATTTTACTATTTTTTCGATTAAAGTTGTATAAAAATATTGTTTTTTGTCGTTTTTGCAGAATTTAATGTGACAAGATGCCGATTTTTATAAATTTACATGAGAGATGCTGTCGATTTTCTAAAATTTTAAACGAAATGCTTTGGAAATTGCATGATTTTATTCATATATTAGTAATTGAAGCTATTTTTCACATACAAAGTATCGAAAATTTATATAAATTGAACTACGATTTCATAATTGTGTGATGTACTTTAAAAAATTACGGTTTATTTGTTAAACGTTTGCAAAATTATGCTTAGAAATAACTCTTAAAACTTTTTTACATAATTTTTTCGGTACTATAAAGTCGCTTTGTAAAGATTTTCAACGAAATTGTGCGTTTTTATTCAAATTTATTTTAATTTGTCGCCAACACATACGTCTTTTCGTAATTTTTGCGTGTTTTTATTCAAATTTATTTTCATTTGTCGTCAACGCAGACGTATTTTCATAAAATTTTACTATTTTTTTGATAAAAGTTGTATAAAAATATTGTTTTTTGTCGTTTTTGCAGAATTTAATGTGACAAGATGCCGATTTTTATAAATTTTCTACGTATTTTCGTAATTTTGCGTGCTTTTATTCAAATTTATTTTAATTTGTCGCCAACACTTACGTCTTTTCGTAAATTTTTTACAAGAAAAAATGGTTTGACTTATATTTTTACAAGTATCCCTTGTCTTATTTGCAAACGATATTGAAAAGCTATTTTTTTTCAACGAAATTGTCTGTTTTTATTCAAATTTATGGGGGACAACCATTCTTATACAATAAAAACATTTATTTAATGCGTATGTCTTATTATATGGGCGAGGGCACAACAGAAGTATGTCAGGAATATATTAAACTCAAATTTGTAACTCGATGAATTTCTAGAATCTGGTTCTTTGTTTGAAAATACACCGAGGTCCAAAGCAATCCGTGTAAACATACAGGTTCAGGCAGGCGTTTTCTAAACGATGCACTGAGAAGAGCCTCAGGCTAAACCGTTAACAATTAGTCAATAACAGACTATTCCAGGAAACGAGCATTTGCTATAAATACAGTATAAATTTCATTGTAGCATCAAAGATAAATACAGTATAAATTTCATTGTAGCGTTTTTAAATTATTTGATTTAAATATTCGATGTATGATTCTAATTACAAAACACATGTCTCGACCTGTTTTTAAAAAGGGAACTTAGAAAAATCGCGTAATTTAACCCATTCAAATACTAGCGCGAAAACCTCTTTATACAACCGAAAATTCGTCATGTTCTGGCATTTCAAATATGAAAATGGATAATAACCGCTGCATCAGATAGCCACATCTATTAAACGGTTTTAAACTCAGCCTCGTCACCAAGGTTGTTTAAATGAACAAAACACATGTTTTAAAAGTTTACAACGGTCAAATTTATGAATCAGATTTCGCTATATAAAATAAAGTAATTATCGCGATTCACGGATTTATTCGCGGATTTCGCTGTTTTAATTATAAAAATAAAGTAATTATTTCATATAGCTTTTCAAATTATGCGCGGTCGAATGGAAATTAACCAGAAACTTGAGACAATGACTATATTGCAAATTATAAAATTATTATTAGTAGCAAAGCTGTTACAAATATAATTTTTTTAAAAATTGCATCTGCCTGTAAACACAATATGGTAAACATTCCCGTGCTTATAATTTGAATTTCTGAAAAATAGTTTGTTTCAACTCGAACGGTGTGACGGCACAGCAGCGAAATGACGTCTTGTTCAATTCCTATATGTTCAACAGACCTCGATAGCGCAGCGGTAAGGTGCTAAGGGTGCTGCCAAGAAAAGTAGGGTTCGATTCCCACTCGGGTCCGACGCAAATAGCTTTTTTTAAATTCAAATATTTCCGCGAGTGAATGCAAGAGAGAGACAGCAGCTTCGAAGAGCGAGATAGATCTATCAGTTTGAATTTCAAATATTTCCGCGAAAATTCAAAATCAAAAACAACCGTCGTGAGAAGTGCGCGCGCACCAAGATGGCCGACACCCCGGGAGATTTAAATTCAAAAACTGGGACTTAGAAAAAAATCTGAAAACATTTAAATTTCAAATATTCCCGCCAGAAATCCAAGATGGCCGCCGAAGTCCGACGCGTAATTTTAATCGGAAGCTAATGCGTAATTAATTCAGTAGCACATGTGAAAATTAATTAGATCAAACCGCGAAATTAATTAGATCAAACCGCGAAATTAATTAGATCAAACCGCGAAATTAATTAGGTCAATCCGCGAATAAAACCGCGAAATCCGCGAATAATTCCGCGAATTAAACCGCGAATCCGCGAATCAATTAAAAGGAGTGGGGGATAAGTGTCCTCCTTCTACTCATAACTGTTTAGAAAGTAAATAAGTTATATAACTTATATTCTAAATTGAAAATTAGTCAAAATCTTAATAGTTTTAGGTCTTTATAATTGAAGTTAGCATTTTGGATTTGGATTTTAATAATTTTGATGTGTTAAATTGGAAATATTTTGATCAAGATATTAAACTATTTTGAATTTTAGTTGAGTTTAATCATAATTTGAAATTTTAATAAAAAATATTTTGAAGGTACTTGAATTAAATACATATCTTAAAGTAACAATATTATACTGTTTAGAAGTCCTGTCTATAATTATAAAAGCTCATAAAAAGTAAGAATTATTATTTTGCTGAAAAGAAGGTTTTTCATTGCTTTGAGCTAGCTAGTTGTGGTTTAAATTAATGTAAATATTGACATAAGTGAAATGTCATAGCAGAAATTTTGGAAATATCAATATGATTGCGTTGTACGTTTCGTGTAGTTTATGAATCATAAACTAAAGAAAGTAAGTTTTATTTGATACCAAAGGTAAGTCAACTTACTACATTGATAACACATCAATATAATTTGTCATATACGCCAAAAACGAAGGGTGAATTGCAGAATACCATCTAACCTGGTGCTTGATTAAGTAAAACGGTGTATATTACAAAAGACTTGATTAAGAAAGCGAAGAGGGTATTGCAAAATACCAACGACCAATGTCTGAGGGAATATTGCAAATTGGGCTGGTGCTAGGAGGGTTTTGAAATTAAAAATAGCAGACAGTATGTGTATATCTTCGAAAAAAGAAACTACACACATATTTGAAATGTAAAAATAAATTAAATAGTATTTCCTTGAATAAAATTGAACAATTTACCAAATAAAGTGCTGTTTAAAACAAACACATGTGTTGTTTCTTGGCATATAGTAAATTATGTTGTGTCAGCGCCATAGAATGTGAAGTACATGCAGTAAGTTGTTGTGAACTGGTTGGGGTTTGTTAATTAGTAGATTAGTGTTGTATACAGCAGATTGGAAAAAATTCTTTTGAAAAAGAGTTATGATAAATAAATTAAACTATGCGACGACTAACTAATAATTAACTGAAATAAGCTGAGAAGTTACATTCATAACATCTGTTAAGTTGAAAGTTTAAGTAAACTATCAATGTAAACCTTATATTAAGAAAATCTACATAACTGATATAGACTTTGAATAAAAAAAGTATTTTAAAATCTAGAACATAATTGGTGCACCGGGTAAATTACTACCGGGTGCCTTAAAAAGAATGACATCTAGTAGGTTTGAATTTTTTTTGAATGTAAATTTTTATGTGCCGCTAGATTGTTATTGGTATTGCATTATAGGAAATTCAAAGTACTAGATGTAATTCCTTTTAAGGCACCCGGTAGTATGAAGAAGCACATAACCATAACTATATCAGGTTAAATCAATCCGACACTTGAAAACGTAAGATTTGAGTAAGCTTATGTTGATTGTAATTTTGATGCAAATAAATGTAACGTAAAGAAAATGTATTTCATATACACACATAGAAGAGCATTGCAATATATTCGATATGTCGTTGTTACTGTCGCATAATATCATAATTTCGTCTTCTGTTGATTGGCTTTGACACAGATTACTTTTACATACTGTCGCGAATTCGTGTAAAGTCGGGGAATTGACAATCGTTTTAGTCAAAATACACTTGTACACGAAGCATTTATTTTCTGCCGTTAACAGAACAATTTAAGTCTTCTAAGGTTACTTATTACCTATTATATTCTCAGTTCAATTTGACCAAGAAAACTCGGTAGGCGTTGTTAAAATTTCTAATAAGCCTATCAGAACAGCTCGTAATTTCAGACTTGTAAGTCGCGTACATAACCGTGACAATACATAATTTCTTCATACTATGTATTCTTGAAATTTGTAGGTTTCACACGCCGGTCGACACCTCGTAAACGATTTTTAATAAAGTCTACAACTCCACTAAAGGAATTTGCCCCCAACCGGCATGTATTTTTAAGCCTAATTTATGATCGAGTTGCAATAGTTGCGCTTAGGATCACGTACTAATAATCTAACTTTGCCAAATGTTTCTGCTTATGAGGTAAACTCAGCATAAATGTACCATTAATCATTCCGTGAGAATCAAATACGCCCATCTTCCCAGAGAAAGACACGTTCTAAATACCGACTTTCAGCTGTATGTTGTAGCTTTAATATGTCCTACGAAATTCTACCTTAAAAATATTTATGATACAAATTACTTATGGCTAACTAAAGTACAGTCTATTCGTACAACCGCGTATAGTTCATTTTCACACAAGAACACAAATCGTAACTGATGCTGGTTCTTAAGCTTGCTTCTAATGGTTTAACCCACATTTTTACTTATGATGACACAATGTTAAATAGAATTGTCGACATAAGGTCGTCTTGTTCTAGCCATTTTGGGCCACGAACATTTCGGAGGTGACTCCTACTACCCTTAACGTGTTTTCACTTTTTACCAGGGTCATTTTAACTAATTGGAACAACCATACTAGTATTTGTAGCTGTAGGCCTACATGAAGCACGTTTTTCTTCCCATCATTCTTGTGTTTTCTCGGAGTGTTCGGATTTGGTCCGTAAAAGATCTTTGTGAACCTAAAATCGGGCTGGTATCAACATATTTTTCTTCTGGTGTGCCCCAATGTCACATATATTAAGACAGATAATATTTTATAAGTAATATTCAGGCCAATGACATGGGCACACAACTTTGTGCTGTTATTTCTTCGATTTTCATGTTTATACTGGTTTTTGCATACTAACTTGAATCTCATTTTCTGAACATATTACGGTTTTTGATGGATTTCTCGTAGTTTGCATATATCTACCCTACTTGTTAAACTTGTTAATTTTTTTCCCTTCTACTTCATACATTCCACCCTTGTTTGCTCACTCTTAATCCTGCCGACTTGTATGTGATTTTTCTTCCTCTAAATACTGTATTTCTACCCCTCTACGAGTTTAAAAATCTGCCACTACCTTTAAAGCTAATAGTCGTTGAACATTCTCTCCAAGCTTCTTCATCTATTGCTCTATCAGACATAATTTTCTTTATGACTGGAATCTAAGATGTTTTTGGTCTTTCTCTTTTCCTTCGGTTCTGTGGTGTATAATCCAGAGCTCTCTTTGGCCACCTTTTCTCTGGCATGCTCATGACATGGCCGTACCGTATCAATTGTCTGGATATTTATATTTCGTACATTTTTTATTTCCCTATTTATTTGTAGTATTGGATCTTCTATATTATCTCCTGTTACAAGATAGTCGGTCTTCGTCATGTTCATATTTACACCCCATTTTTTGTATCTTCTATCAACTTCCTGATCATAAAGTCCATGTCTTCCTCCTCGTTGGCTATGATGACTTGATCGTCACCATATAAAAGCGTTTTCAGACACTTATCATCTATCTGTATCCCCATTCCTGATACTTTCTTCATCCATTTGTCTAGCCCTTAGACTACGGCGTGGGGTCCTCAAGGGACCCCCTCACTTGTACAATGATACATAGCATAATGTATTTGTTTTTTTCTTTTTAATATCTGCATACTTTTGTTGTTAATGTGTACCATTTTTTTCTACAAATCAATAAGTTGATGTCAGTTTTTTTATGTGTTCTACGACGATAATGAGGACATTATTTTTGTAACAAGTAATTCTGATGTTGTAACTTGTTTATACCCTTATCTGAACCCGTGTATATTATCTCAAAAGTATACTCTTGAATTGAGTAGTAAGTGAAACTAAGGATAAGGGATGGATGTTTTTTGTTTTTGATATTTTGTAAACGAACATCAGATAAAAAAGTACATATAAGATGTTCACAATGTCAGTTCTTCGTTTGCAAAAAACATCGAAAAGAAAATATTGTCTCCACAGCGAGTTGCATCGATCACATCGAAAATTGACAATATATTATCCTTTTTCTTTAATTTATAAAAATTCTGTTGTTACCTTTTTTTATATTTGTAATATGTGTTAATTTTCAATATATTTTACCATTATAAACACTTACTCAAATGTTACCATATGTTTTAATATTTTTTTAGCTGGGGTCCTTCGAGGACCACACGCCGTAATTACCGTTGGTCTAAGGAACACAGTAGTCTAAAGGCTACTGTTTCTTGAATGTATATTTTAAACAGGGTAAGTGATAGGCAGCAACCTTTTTAAGACTCTTTGTTACCTTAAACGGTGTTGACATCACATTTCCTAATTTAACAGCGCGAACAGATTATACATAATCCAAATTGCTGGAATATATATGTTACTAAGGCCAATCGTTGTCAGAACTTCAAATAACTTCTTCAAGGGTATGAAATCGTAGGCTTTTTCTAGGTCAACAAATACTAAGTAGGTGGATAGATTCGTTGCAGTTGGTTTTTCGATTATTTTTTGTAATACAAAGTATTTTGTTCCCTTTTTTGAAAATAGTGCTAATGTAGGCTATATTCCAATCTTTCGGGATATCTTCTCCTGCTAACATGCATTTGTTGAATATTTCTGCTAAGATTCCATGTAGCCTATCTGTCCCATATTTCACCAATTCAATGGAGACGTTTCTTGGACCCGCCGCTTTTCCATCTTTTTATTCATTAAGGGCTTCTTTTACTTCTTATGCTGTTATCTCTTCTACTTGTTGATCTTCTATTATATATACATTGCTACCGTGTGTCTTCTATACTTGTCTATTTTCAGTCAGGAATGTCTTATAGTGTTGTTCCCACTGACTTATTTCTATTAATTGTATGCTACCGTCTTATCGTTCATTCTTCCTTATATTTTTGAATGTTTTCCATGCTTCGGCAACCTTTGTTCCTCCCATGCATCTGTCTAACCTTTCACATTTTTCTTCCTACATTTCATTCTTCTTTTTTGTATTGCTTGTTTAACCTTTCCAATGTGCGTATACTTTCCTCAATTTTATGGGACCTAACCATTTATCGTAAGCTCTCTTTGTAGTTTCTACTAATTCTTTTATATGTTCTGACCACCATTCTCGATTCCGTCTATTTATTTTTTTCTTTATACATATTCTAAAGCTTGATGTGCTGCTTCATGTATACATATTTTCATTTGTTCGTAGATTACTTGTTTGCGTTGACTGTTTGTAATTTGTTCGCCAGTCTAAGTTTATACAAAAATCTTGTGGACTCTTCTCGTACACTTTGTACATTAAACGTGAGTGTGTCTACTTTTTGCTCTGTGCATTTTTTTTCTTGTGTTATGTTTGTTTTCCTGTAGTTCACGATTACTTTAGCCATCAAAAGATGGTGGTTTGATCCAATTTCTATCCCACGGTATACCCTTAGGTCTATAGTTCTCAACATTGATTTTTGCCCTTGGATTATATAGTCAATTATTGACTGTAGTCCTTTAATTGGCTATGTCCACGTAAAGTTATGTATTTCCTTATGGGAAAAAAATCCGTTCATTATTTTCAGTGATGCTTGACTGCACAGTTCCCTTAGTCTCTCACCATTATCATTTATTCCCATATTTTCCTACCACGGGATCATTTTCTTCTTTTCCTATTCTCCAGTTAAGATGTCCTATTACAAATATTTCCTTAGCTTCCTAAAGCTCTAAGAGGGTGGTCATAAAACGTATAATTGTATATCTGAATCATTACACCGAGAATACACTCCAACAATTACAATATGTTGTCCATTCTTTTGTATTTCTAACAATATAATTTGTTCGTTTATTTCTCTCCAGCTCTTTATTTTATTTTTTAAACTTTTATGTATTTTTGCTGAAACTCCTCTTTTAGCTCTGGAGTCCTTGTTAACACCACTGTATATGTGTACGTATTCTCCTATAATCTCGGTTCCTTTAACCTTCTTCTTTGTTTCTGTGAGTACACATATTGTAATGGTTCACTGCTCATAGCAATTCTGATTGACTAATTAACTAAATGAATAAGGTCAACATGAGCACAGATTTAATATTTACTTTACATTAATAAGTGCAGTTGATGTGGGCAGCAGTAACTAATGAGTTGAGGGATAAAAGTCAGCATGAAATAAAGCAGGTTACAGAAGGGTTACATTTAAAGTTTCCAATATAATCAATTTTCGGGAGGGCTAATGCAATTTAATTTGTAACTTACGGATTTGAGCTTATTAATATCAGAAAGAATATGAGCCTTATGTATTAAAAAGTGTATAAGCCAGCAAAATGCAAATTAGCTGAAACGTAAACGAGAAACAGTGCTACCAAAATAAGGATTGCAAAGAGCAATGAAAAATGGAAGGCAGCCTTTCGAAGGACAGTTAGTGAGATGCTAAAAGAACTCCAAGTGTATCAGTGCATTATAAACAAAAGTGATTTGAAAGGAGAGCAAGTGTAGTAACAATTATTCCAAGAAAAAGACAATTTTAGTAGTTAGGCAAAGACATGACATTAAAACTGTAGTCCATAAGGTTGCACATGTTATCAATCCTAAACTGAAAATCTAGTTGCTAAGATACATGACAGTCTTTTGCTAATAATAACCAAACAAGCTTGTAAAATTTGTGTTGGGGCCAGATTGAGCTCCTCAATTTTTCACAAAAATTATAAATAAAAAAATCTTTAGTTATAACAACTGTGTTTAAAGTTATTCACCGGTGCTCAGGGCATTTGTAGGTATAGTTTTCCAGGTGTAAAAAGTGCTAAGTAAAGTAGTTTAGCAACCAGGTTTCAACCAAGGGCGAGTAAGTTCGAGGGGCCAATCCCAGAAGTAACCAACATCGTCCAGCAAGAATAGTGCCTGCTACCTGTAGGGAGGACATTCAGGAGCCCGTACGGGTAGGAATTCCAACCAACAAGCCATTCCCAAGTCCATAATTCCCGTGGTGTCATTGGGAAACGTATCAGGCGTCTGAGAGGTCTCCGATAAAGGTAGAATTTGACAGGGAGTTGGAGTAGGTTCATTATTTTTGGATCTCATCAAGATCAGACTGTCTACGAGGTGTAGTGCCAAGTTCCAGTGGTCCAGAACCGCCCAGCTTCCAGAAATTTAGGTAGCGTCCCTTGGAAATGCGGGATGACGAGGCATTTTTCACTTTCGGCCGGATATGGAACAAAAACGATCACGTGTGGGTTGTGACGTCACAATAGAAACAAAACGAGCTTAGCAGTTGCTACGTCACAGTATTAATATTTACCTGACGCTCCCTTGCCATTTTGGTGTTTTTAAAATTCAATTTATCGCTGTTTTTGCCTTGGCTAAGCCAAATTTAGAAATTAGCTATACGTTAGATGGAAATTGTGCATTTGCCCGAAATATTTGAGAGTATTTGTCATACAACGAGTTATTTGTGATACCAAGTTTTCTTTAATTTTAAGAACCTACACCGTGAACCAAGTTTGCCTCATGTTCTAGGGAGCTAAATCCGAAATTATTGCAGATAGATAAAATAAGAAAAGGGCAGTAAACCATTTATTTTTCGTAATCACTATTACACTCTTTTAATTTGCCCTGAGTTTGACAGGCAGGTTTGTGATTGAATCTAATACCATTTTATAAAGTGTAGCTTCGCTTGCCATATATTATTTTATTAAAAAACTATTATATGCCTTTATTAGTGAGGTGAGGGAATTATTACAATATATCAATTTTCATTGCTTTAGTTCTTTAAAAACTTCTTCTTGTTTGGTCCTTATTCCTTGGACGTTTATATGCTTATCCTCATAATTCGCTTTCGGAGCGTTTGTCGCAATTTAGATCCATCCTTATTCCAAGGCAAATTTTCCACATTTTTAGCGATTTTCTTTGAAAATAATTTTTCGGAGAATGGGTTGCTGGCCCATCGCTCCAACCCCCAACCTGGAGGACCAAGACCTATGTTTTTGGAGTATACTTCCCCTAGATAGACTGTTTTCCAGGACTGCTGAGGTCTATCTTCCCGTTACAGGTGGTTCGTCCGCTTCCATAACCGTTGGATATCCATATTTGTTTCTCTTTCGCCCCTGGAACCGGTTGTCATCCGTAACCCTGGGTCTCTACCCTTACGAGGTGCTGTTAGGAGGATCACCTAAGCTCCGTTTTTTAGAGGTGTTACTCCTCTATCACTTCCCAATTTATCCTGGCCTGTGACAGGCAGAGCCTGGATCCAGTTCTTGGATCCAGGATGGCTGGGTTTAGTGTTTACTATCATTACCTATTACTAGTGCGTTTCGATCCTCTGTTCCTAACTTAGCGTTGAAGTCTCCTAGAATCGTTTTGGCATCATGCTTTCTCATTTCTTCATACATAAATTCTAGCTTTCTCTTTGTCAACATGCTCTGTGTGGTCAGTCGGTGAGGGTACATTTATGAGACTCCTAAAATTAGTCAAGTTACAATCTTTTAAATTATGTTGGTATTAAACATCAAAAATTAGGTTGACAAAATGTTGTTATTTAGTGGTGTTGTAATACAAATGACTTTAAAATTCCATAGAACGTCTGATAAATTTACTTGTTGCTCATATTATATTTTGTAGATAGAAACCATTTCATGCAAACAAAAAAACGTGACAAACGAATTGGTTTCAATGAGTCAAATTTTGTTTCATTTTAGTCCAAACAAGTTCCAGTAACATTCTAAAAAGCAAGAAATTTGGTAGTTCTTAAAACAACAAGCTCGCTTTGAGATGTGACCCACTTACGCCAAAATTGAGCACTTATTGTCTAAGAATGTCAACAGCTGCTGAAGGCTTGCTTGCACAATTAATTAGCAAAGTTCAAGGCTGAGGAGCACAAATTTGCTTTTCAATTTCTAGCTAATGGACATTTCTAGCCGTTGACAACTTCATAGCCCGGAAAGCGCGCACACATGCAGCGTAATTTAAATAAATTGTGGAAGATCTAATCGGGATTTCGTTAATCAAGTACACACTTTAATTAATCCCGGTTCCATTTTGGTCGTGTCGAGCAAATTGCCACTCATTCACGAAAGCAGCCAAGCATGAGGCCCGCGTATGAGAAACTTCAGTCTTGCTTAATCATGCACGCCTCATTGTTGTTTAGTTTTTAAATAAAAATGCGAAGGCAGGCACGCTGGGAATAATATCTTAAAACCTCTTAAGAGCTTTTAGATTTTAGAAAAAAACGACGAAAAAAGCGGCTGGAAATTTAAAATTCTATAAATTATGCTTAGTCAGGCACCTCACGATTAAATCTTTTACTAATTAGTAGGTAGTTTTTGACAGGGTTTCGGAGGCGCGTTCCGAATGATTGCGGGAAACGTCCTAGCTCTCCTTCTCGGCCATTTCTCGACCATTTCTTGACCAAACCAGCGATTTCGCCGCAAATCTGGTTTGGAAAGACGCCCACGCGGAGAAAATAAAAACAAGTGGCCGCCGAATCCAAAAAATCTGCCCCGGTAACGACTTCCAGGAATTCCAAAAATTCGTAAAACTGGACAAAGAAACTGCTTTTAAATGCATAAAATATGTTCCAAATGGATTAAAATACTTTTTTATTCCCAATAAAGTTGTTCTTAAGACGATAAAAATTCCGGAATGCTGTGCCTGTGGCCGACAGCTGCGTCCCCTTTCAATACAAGCTTTCCTCTCCGTCTTGCAGTCGACGTAGAGCAAAAACTCCCGCGTACACGCCACAGAATGGACTTATTTAAAATTCGAACCTTATCTGTTTTACTAAGTTCATTTGTCTTTTTAAGACGTGGAAAAAGATAGAAAACCGACCACCTGATCTGCCCAAGACTCGACTTCTTCGTGTACCCTCGGTTCGCTCCATTTTCACCCATCCTTGCAGGCTTCCACAGAAATAAAAGTGCAAAAATTAGCCCGCTCAAGTCCCAACCATCCCTTCCTCAACGCACCGGGGGATCCCCGAAATGTCCGCTGATAAAATTCGGTTCCACCAGCGAAAAGCCCCTCTTGGCCTGCAGGCTGCATTTAGACAATAGGAGCAAAACCGGTTTGTGTTATAATTGTTTCGAAAATTATATCTGGCTCGAAAATGATTTTATTCTAATATTCTTGTAATTTAATGGGCTGGTAAAAACGGGCGCAAAAAGTGCCCGGAGGAATTACAAGGAATTCAGGAATTTTACCTTCTAAATTGGTTAAATTCGCGATAGCCGTAAATTCTGAAAAACTGCTCGCCCAGCCTTGCAAGCTGTAATTAAACAGGATTTTGTGCCATAAGTCATAGCTGGCGTTGCTATACTGCCTCGGCATAGATTTGGGAATTTGTCATGCAGCTATTCCAGAAATTTCGAATTTTAATGTGTGGCTTGCGCGTGATTCATTTCGGTGAAGAGCTTGGCGACACTTTATTTTATATGTTTGGAAACAGCCCGGAGTTGTCTAAATAGAGTCCACTTCACATTAGTCATTAGTTGCGTATCTTATTGTGGTTCGCCTAGATTTTTTTTAGAGAAGGTGAAACGATAGGTTTTATTGCTTTAAATGTTCTAAATGTATTTATTATTACTTAGAATATTTAGTGCCTTACATAAAAAACGTCAATTTTGGACTTTACTCAGGTACCTACTAAACAGTTCAAAATATTTTTGATTAAACAGTGTGGCTCAGCTTCTTTTAAACAGAACATCCCATATAAGTAGCTTAACAGTTTTGTTTCAAAGTACTGGTAACTTTCACACAAAGCTGTATAGATCTAACGTCAACTGTTTTGGAGATAGTGATTTTATGCAAAAAAAATACGAACTTCAAGGGGCTGCTATAGGTAGAAAGCGTTACCAAAATTTTATAACTGTTGTGACTTACCTCTCGAATGTGGAATAATGCCTCACGGTATCAATGCCATACAGGTTAATCAATATGTTGAGAACTTACCCTTGCAATCAGGTATGCTGAATTTGTTTTAAATAGTTATTTATGTATCAAGTTCAGCATGAAAGTGCTTTTCACACTAGGCGTGAAGTGAAGAGCAACACGCTGTGTGTGTGTGAAAAACGCTACTTTTGCAATGTGTTGCATACAAGATTTTCTGTAATTTTGAGTCATATTAATTTGTATAGTAAATAAATTTACTTAAATCTACAAAGTTGTTCTAAATTTTCATATTAACACTAATGTCAATATGCAATCTCATATTGCAACTAGTGCGCATATATGCATCATTTTGACGTTGAAAACGACAACAGCATATGATTATATTAGGTCAAAATTACTCCTTTTTAGCATCCTCAAAACTCTTTTGGATGAAAAACAAAATTTTCATTCATTTCTATGTGTTACAATAGGTCCTATTAAGTATTAGCAGATTTTGCACGATTTCTGTTTTATGAATTTTTGAAAGAATAAAATCATCACCACTTACAGTCTTATAGTAAAGCAACTTAGTTTCCCACAAAAATAAAACGTAAAGTTTAATGTCAGAATCTTGTAATGCCGGTGTCATCAGATTTAGATTTCTAGTTTTTAAAGAGTGTTGTTGAACCTTCCAGCTATTTTTTGTAACAAATGCCTGTAGTATGTTCTTTAATTTTTTATACCTAACACGGTTTCGTATTAGAAAAATTCTGAAGATGTTGGAGAATATTTTAAAATATAGCAACATTTGCGTTTACTCCAAAAATGTTTTTTTTCTATAGCACATGTTAAAGTGTGCTTTTATCAACTCAAAACAAAAGGTCAAGTTTTACTTTAACAGCAAGGGTAGATAAAGTAGCACTTTAACATCAAGGATAGATAAAGTAATTAATTTTCTAACTTTTGTTTAAATTAAATATGACAGCTTCGTATTATCGTAGCAACCCAATCTAGCTACTGACATTTTGAAATGTGATTGACTGTCATTATTTTCTTTTGAAATTGTTAAAGTTCTTGCTATAAAAAAAAATATTGTATTATACACGACGATAAAGTTATTTCTATCCACTCTTGAATCATTAACGTCTCGACTTCGTCTCGACGTTAAACGGTTCACTGGTGGATAAAATTTAACTTTATTGTCTTGTATAATAAATTACTAAAATTTAATATGTCCAATTTAAGCATAATTAAAACCCTATTTTTAAATAATTAAACAGATTTGGTGTAAGTAGACTAAGTTAAGAGGGAAAACAGATTCATTACTTCTGTGATGGTTTCTGCATTTCGCCCTTTGTCAGAGCCTTTTTCTGTCGTAATATATAGGAGTGTAAGTAAAACTAAGTTAAGAGGAAAAACAGATTCATTACTTCTGTGATGGTTTCTGCATTTCGCCCCTTGCCAGAGCATTTTTCTGTCGTAATATATACGAGTATGTATTTTTTATGCGCTGGCAATAAAAACTTTATTATTTATTATTATAATTGTTATTACAATTTTCATATACATAATTGTATATTTAGCAATATTGCGATCATTCTTACTTCCAAGTAACAATTTTTATTTTCATCTTTTTGCAGAAAAAATTCGTATCTAAAAGTTGTAGATGCTAAACCAGTCGGGTATTCAGTTGAATCCAAATATGTAGTCCCATCGGAGGTCTCTTTCAAGTGAAACACACTGTAGATATCAGGGGTACTCACTATTCTTTTTTTTCTTAGGAATACGCTATCAAAAGAGTTTGGAGGCCACTGCTTTAACAAACCAAAGTTAACACTAGTAGTATATTTTAACAATTATTGTATATTCTAATGAGAGCTTTTGATCAACCACTGATATGTATCAACGAGCGTCATATACTAATATTAATAAAATGTTTATATTGCAACAATTGGTATACGTCAACGATTGCAAATTGACAAATACTGGTATATGTCGACTATTGATATACGCCACGGATTGATTGCCATCAACGATTGATATATATCAATGAGTGATATACTCTAACGATTAAAGTTGGAGTTTAGCATTTTTTAACAGTTGCTATTCGTCAAAAATTCATATATGCCAACAAGTGGTATAATCTAATGAATAGAATCTGATATCATTATTATATCTCAACGCTTTGTATATTTTAGCAA